>PYUH01000258.1:605200-657514 GCA_016808085.1 Suaeda aralocaspica | reverse complement strand
GATCAACTTACAATAATGAGGTGGCATACTTATCAAGTTGTATGTTTATCTTGTGAAGGCCGGATTTACTAGGATTAGTGTGTCTTTAGGAGTTGTTTTATTTCCTAGATAGTTTAGGGAGTTTATCCAAGATTGTTTAGGAGTCCTAAGGTATTTGTACTATAAATATCCATGTTTTATTCAATAAAATTCAGATTTCGATTATTGTTCATACTTGTTATGCGTTATTTTGTGTGAGATTTTCACCCAAAATTTGCAAAGGATTTTCGAGTGTTTTGGGAGTTAGAAGCTTCAAAATATTCACCACAGTTTTAGTATTTGTGATCGAGTATTCTCACAAAGATTAAAACACCCTTAGAACTAGATTGTTGAGTGTTCCAATCTAACCTAAGTTTGTGAGTTTCGTTGACTGTGAGTGTTCCAATTCACGAAGTTCCTTAAATCAATCTATCTTAAGTTTAAGCCCTTAGTTTGAACGTAAGATATAGATCAAGTGGTATCGAAGCACAATGGCTGATCAAGAAAAACAAAGCAAAGTTTATAATGATGAGTTCATTACGCACCTAGCAGAACAAACAAACAAGTTGCTCGAATTGTTCTTGGGTTTGACAACGGAAGTTATTCGCCTCAAAGCTAAACCTTCAAATAGTGATGATGATCGTGGTTTGAAGTTTGAAGTGAATGAATTTGATGATCAAGGTGATGTAGAAGCCTACCTTGACTGGGAACTGGCGTTGGAAAGGTATTTTGATTATAAGGGCACGAGTGAAGATAAGAGGTACAAGATTGCTATTGCTAAACTATCTAAATACGCTTCCATGTGGTTCAATGGACTCAAAAGGAGTAGGCAGCGCGAGGGTAAGAGCAAGATCGAAACTTGGGAAAAGCTTAAGAAGCTTTTGAGAAGGCGTTTTGTTCCTACAAATTATCAACAAGAGTTGTATGTTAGATTGGCAACGTTGAAACAAGGAATCAAGCCTATGGAAGATTACATTGCTGAGTTTGAAAAACTAACCATACAATGTGACCTTGAAGAGAGGGAGGAGCAAAAAATTGCACGTTTTATTGGCGGTCTTAACGTGGATGTGCGTGACAAGATTCAGTTACAACCTAACCTATCGTTTGAGGAAGTTAGCAAAACTGCCATAGTATTGGATAAGCAAAGGAAAAGGAACGTGACTAAGCCATCACCTAAGCCTTATCAAGGGTATAAATCTACTAGCTCAACGCCCATTGAGTCTAAAAGTGAAGCAAAGAAGTTCATGGCGCCAAGCAGTGATAAGGGGAAGAAGGTTGAAACACTTGATGATGGTACACCGAAGGTAACATGTTTTAAGTGTAAGGGTTATGGCCATTATAAGAAGGATTGTCCTACTTCTAGGGCGTTGACCATGCGTGAGATGAGGGAGATTGATGAATACACCAATGAACTTCAACACGCCATAGAAGAGGAGGGTGGCGAGGAAGAATGCAAGCTAGAAAGTGACTTTGAGGAGGAGGAAGTTTATGAAAATAACTTAGTTCTTAGAAGGGTTTTGCACTCCAAATCCGTGGGAGAAGAGCAACGTGAAAACATCTTTCACACTCGTTGCAAGGTACACAATTCTATTTGTAGTTTGATTGTTGATGGAGGTAGTTGTGCCAACGTAGTCTCATCTAAACTGGTTGATAAACTACAATTGAAAACATCAAGACACCCGAAACCTTATAAGCTAAAGTGGCTAGATGATGACAATGAAGTGAGTATACGAAAGCAAGCGCTAGTAAATTTTTCAATTGGAAAATTTGAGGACGAGGTACTTTGTGATGTTGTTCCTATGGACGCCTGTGATCTACTACTTGGTAGACCATGGCAGTATGATAGAAAAACTATCCATGATGGCGAGTCTAACGTGTACAAGGTCTTCAAAGAGGGAAAGACGAAGGTATTGCTCCCACTTTCACCTAGTGACCTAAACAAGAAGAAAAAGGAAAAGCCCAAAGATGATAAAAAGGTGTTGTTTGTGTCACGAAAGCAATTTGAGAAGGACATGGGTGCTCGTGATTTTGTATACCTCCTGGTTGCTAAGGAAGTAAAGAGCATTGAAGACATTGATCATCCTATTCTACAAGAATTGTTGTGTGAATTTGAGGATGTGTTTCCAGAAGATTTGCCACAAGGGTTGCCGCCAATTCGTGGTATTGAACACCAAATTGATTTGATTCCTGGTGCTCCCATACCTAACAAGCCACCATATAGATGCAATCCAGAAGAAACAAAAGAATTACAAAGGCAAATTGATGAGCTTATGGAGAGAGGGTATGTACGTGAAAGTATGAGTCCTTGTGCAGTTCCTACCCTGCTTGTACCTAAGAAAGATGGGACGTGGAGAATGTGCATTGATAGTAGAGCCGTGAATCACATAACTATCAAGTATAGGTTTCCTATTCCTAGGTTGGATGATTTACTAGATGAATTAAGTGGTTCTCAACTATTTTCAAAGATTGATTTACGTAGTGGGTATCACCAAATTCGTATGAGGGAAGGGGATGAATGGAAGACGACGTTCAAGACAAAGCATGGGCTATATGAATGGATGGTTATGCCTTTTGGTTTAACTAATGCCCCTAGCACATTTATGAGGCTTATGAATGAGGTGTTGCGTCCTTTCATTAATAAATTTGTTGTGGTTAATCTTGATGATATATTAGTGTATAGTAAGAATGAAAGGGAGCATATGGGTCATCTTCGACAAGTCTTTGAAGTTCTAAGGAAACAAAAACTCTATGGGAAACTAGAAAAGTGTGATTTCATGCAAAGTGAGATTAGTTTTCTAGGGTACATTGTTTCGCATGAGGGTATCAAAGTGGATCCAAAGAAAGTTGAAGCAATTGCATCATGGCCTGTTCCTACGACAGTTACACAAGTGAGATCTTTTCATGGCCTAGCTTCGTTTTATAGGAGATTTATTCGTAATTTTAGCACTATTATGAGCCCTATAACTGAATGCACGAAACAAGGCAAGTTTGAGTGGACCAAACAAGCTCAACTGGCGTTTGACTTGGTAAAGGAAAAAATGTGCAATACTCCGATTCTAGCACTTCCTGATTTCACTAAACCTTTTGAAGTTGAGTGTGATGCAAGTGGTACAGGGATTGGTGCAGTTCTCATTCAAGGAGGGAGGCTAATTTCCTACTTTAGTGAAAAGTTAGGAGGAGGAAAATTGAATTACTCTACTTATGACAAGGGGTTCTATGCTATGATTAAAGCATTGGATCATTGGAGCCATTATCTAAGACCACAAGCTTTTGTGTTACATTCTGACCATGAATCATTAAGACATATCAATAGCCAACAAAAGCTTAATGCTCGACATGCTAAGTGGGTAGAGTTTCTTCAATCTTTCAACTTTGTTGCAAAATACAAGGCTGGCAAGGCTAATGTAGTGGCGGATGCACTTTCTAGAAAACACAATTTGATAGCAATGGTTGGTTCAAGAGTGTTGGGATTCGAAATCATCAAGGAATATTATGATCAAGACAAGGATTTTGGTGACATATGTAAGCAATGCACACAAGAAACAATTGGTCATTACAACTTGGTTGATGGGTTTCTATTCAAAAACAACAAACTTTGTATCCCTAAGTGTGCTATAAGGGAGTTGTTGGTTCGTGAAGCTCATGGAGGGGGTCTTGCAGGACACTTAAGCATCAACAAAACAGTTGAATTGCTACAAGAACACTTCTACTAGCCAAAGNTACAAGAACACTTCTACTGGCCAAAGATGGTGGGAGATGTGCACGCAATTCTAGCTCGTTGTGGTACTTGTCAACGATCAAAAAGTACGTTTCATAAGGGATTATACACTCCACTACCTGTTCCAGAAAAGCCTTGAGAGGATGTGAGCATGGACTTTATTGTTGCTTTGCCAAGAACACAAAGGGGTAAGGATTCAATCATGGTTGTGGTTGATAGGTTTTCAAAGATGGCGCACTTTATTGCTTGTCACAAAACTGAGGATGCTATAGGAGTGGCTTCTTTATATTTTAAAGAGATTGTTCGATTGCATGGGGTTCCTAAAACCATTGTTTCTGATCGTGATAGCAAGTTTCTTAGTTACTTTTGGAAGGGTTTATGGAAATTGATTGGCACGAAGTTGTTGTTCAGCACTTCTCATCATCCACAAACTGATGGACAAACTGATGTCACTAATAGAACAATTGGTTCGTTGCTTAGGGGACTTGTGAGTAAAACTGGCAAGGATCGGGATGTGAAGCTAAGTCATGCAGAATTTGCGTACAATAGGACACCTACCTATGCTACTCAACATTCACTTTTTGAAGTAGTTTATGGTATCAATCCTTATGTGCCTATTGATTTGATTGCTATTCCAAAAAACGAGTATATCTATGAAGATGCAAAGAAGCAAGTTGAGAACATGTTGAAATTGCATAAACAAGTAAAAGCGAGAATTGAAAAGGTAAATGAGATGTACAAGAAAAAGGCAAATAAGAAACGCCAGTCTAAGACATTCAATCCAGGTGATTTGGTTTGGGTTCATCTTAGAAAGGAGAGGTTTCCCGGCAAACGCAAACACAAACTCATGCCTAGAGCTGAGGGTCCTTTTAAAATCTTAGAGAAGTATGGTGATAATGCTTACAAGGTTGACATTGGAGAAGAGTATGGCGTGGCTAGTGCCTTTAACATATGGGATTTAACTCCTTACTTGGATGATAAGCAGATTAAAGAATTGAGGACAATTCCTTTTGAAGAAAGGGAGGATGATCAGGAACCAGATTCAAGCATTGAAGAGAAAGAGTTGATTCTAAGTCGTCCTGAGATTCAAGGGTGGCGTTCTGAAATTCAAGGGTGGCGTTCATTTGGGCTACATGGCTTTGGATTAGCTCATGGTCATTGTTGCATAACACTCATACTTGAATAAGGCCACACGCCACTAGGCGTTCACTTGGCGTTCAAGGCTAGCTAGGCGTTCACTTGGCGATTCAAGTCTAGCTAGGCGTTCAACACTTGGAAAGGAAGGTTTATAAGTTGGCGTTCAGCATTGACAAAGCATAAGTTGGCGTTCAACAGCGGCAAGTGTAAGATGGCGTTCAAACACTTGGCGAGTATAAGTTGGCGTTCAAAATGGCGAGTACTTTGCTATTTTCCCAAGTTCTTGGGCAACAAGTTATCTTGTAATTTATAGTTTAAAATCTGATAATTATCTTGTTAAATAGTTATTTAGATAAGTTGTTAGGATATTTTCTTGATTAGTTAGTTTGATAGAGTTGTTAGGCAAGATAAGATCAACTTACAATAATGAGGTGGCATACTTATTAAGTTGTATGTTTATCTTGTGAAGGCCGGATTTACTAGGATTAGTGTGTCTTTAGGAGTTGTTTTATTTCCTAGATAGTTTAGGGAGTTTATCCAAGATTGTTTAGGAGTCCTAAGGTATTTGTACTATAAATATCCATGTTTTATTAATTAAAACATACTTGTTATGCGTTATTTTGTGTGAGATTTTCACCCAAAATTTACAAAGGATTTTCGAGTGTTTTGAGAGTTAGAAGCTTCAAAATATTCACCACAATTTTAGTATTTGTGATCGAGTATTCTCACAAAGATTAAAACACCCTTAGAACTAGATTGTTGAGTGTTCCAATCTAACCTAAGTTTGTGAGTTTCGTTGATTGTAAGTGTTCCAATTCACGAAGTTCCTTAAATCAATCTATGTTAAGTTTAAGCCCTTAGTTTGTACGTAAGATATAGATCAGATGTGATCACTGGTACTTTTTCTATTCACTCTCTTCCTGTTAAAGTTTTGTTTGAGTCTGGTGCAACGTACTCTTTTGTTTCCACTAGACTCCTAGAAAACTGAAAACCTGTTTTGGGAAAAGTAGATGCAATAGATATGTGAATAGTGTTACCTTTAGGACAACAAGTGCAATGTTCAAGGAGATTTCAGGATGTTCCTATTGAAATTAAGGGAGTGGAGTTTAAGGCTAACCTAATCGAGTTTGATTTAGGTGACTTAGAAGTGATCCTAGGGATGGATTGGCTGAGTAAACATAAGGCTGAAATTCTATGTGAACCACAGAAGATCTCGTTGATGAATAAGGGTAAGAAGGTGAGCTATTGGAGGGCAGGAAGACCAAAACACAACAAAATAGTGTTAGTAATGAGGTTTGCTTGGTTTGTGAAGAAAGGTTTTCCAACCTACCTTTGTAGTGTGGGAGATGTGGATCATATTGAAACTGCTAAGCCTGAGGATATTGAAGTAGTAAGGGACTTTTTGATGTATTTCCGGAGGAGATCCCGGGGATTCCACCTAAATGAGAAATTGACTTTACCATAGACTTAGTCGCAGGAACAACACCTATTTCCAAAGCACCCTATAGGATGGCACCTGCAGAAATGGGTGAATTAAAGGAGCAGTTGCAAGATTTGTTGGAAAAGGGTTACATTAGGCCTAGTGCTTCACCTTTGGGATCACTAGTACTGTTTGTGAAGAAGTAAGATGAGAGTTTAAGGTTATGTATTGACTGTAAGGCGCTGAATAAGGTGACAATAAAAAATAAGTATCCATTACCGAGGTCTGATATCCTGTTTGATCACTTGAAGGGAGCTACTGTGTTTTCTAAGATTGATTTGAGGTCAGGATACCATCAATTGAGGATTGCTAATGAGGACATACCGAAAACTGCTTTTCGCACTAGGAATGCACACTATGAGTTCATTGTTATGCCTTTTGGGTTAACCAATGTGCCAGCAATTTTTATGGATCTAGTAAATAGAATTTTCCAACGTTTTTGGATAACTTTGTGGTCGTTTTCATTGATGACATCTTGGTGTATTCTAAGAGTAAGGAAGAAAATATGGAACATTTGAGGACAATCTTGATGACATTAAGGGAGAATGAGTTGTATGCTAAGTTCTCGAAATGTAAGTTCTGGTGGGAGAAAGTAGCATTTTTTGGGCATATTGTGTCTAAAGAGGGAGTTGAAGTAGATCCAGCCAAAATTGAAGCAGTTAAGGAGTGGCCTACACCTAAGAATGTAACGGATGTAAGAAGTTTTTTAGGGTTAGCAGGTTATTACAGGAGGTTTGTGAAAGACTTTTCGAGGTTTGCTAAATCCACGACTTCATTAATGAAGAAAGACAATAAGTTTGAGTGGAGTAATAAGTGTGAAGAGGCATTTCACACTTTAAAAGAACGTTTGACTACAGCTCCAGTGCTTACCTTGCCAGATAAAAGTGACTCTTATGATGTGTATAGTGATGCTTTCAAAAATGGTTTGGGATGTGTGTTAATGAAAATAGAAAAGTGATAGCTTATGCTTCAAGGAAATTGAAACCATATGAGGTGAACTACCCTGCTCATGATCTGGAGTTAGAAGCAATAGTGTTTGCTTTGAAAATATGGAGACATTACTTGTATGGGATGAAATGTAGGATATACACAGACCACAAGAGTTTAATGTACTTTTTCACTCAAAGGGATTTAAATATGAGATAAAGGATATGGCTTGAGTTGATCAAGGATAATGACCTAGATATCCAGTACCATGAAGAGAAAGCCAATGTTGTAGCTGATGCTCTAAGTCGTAAAACAAAACATGGAGTGAATACCTTGGTGGTTGCTAATGAACTATGTGAGGATACAGAGAGATTGAGCTTGGAAATAGTGAATGAGGGAGAGTTGGAAGGAGTTCTTTGTAATCTTAGTATCCAACCAACAATACTCGAGGAAATGAAGAAGAAGGAGGGGGATGTGAAATGGGACAAGACTAAGGAAAAATTGAAGACAGGAAAAGTTATGCATTTTAAGATTCCAGGGGATGGAAGTTTAAGGTATAAAGGAAGGTTGTGTGTACTACAGAAATGCGAGGATTTGAAACAAAGAATCATGGAGGAGGGTCATAATACCCCGTATTCAGTACATCCTAGAGGTGATAAAATGTATAAGGATTTAAAGAAGATGTATTGGTGGCCTAGGATGAAGAGAGAAGTGGCTGAATTTGTAAGTAAATGTCTTACTTACCAAAAGGTCAAATTTGAGCATAAGAGACCACAAGGAGAAGTCCAACCACTTGAAATACCAGGATAGAAATGGGATTGCATATCAATGGACTTTGTGACTTGCTTGCCAAAATCGAAGAATCAGACTTACTAAGTCAGCAGTGTTTATGCACATGAAAGAGACTTGGAAAATGGAAGAACTTGCAAAGGGTTACATAAAACATGTTGTGATGCTACATGGAGTTCCAATGGATATTGTGTCGGATAGGGATTCTAGGTTTCTTTCGAAATTCTGGAAAAGTGTTCGGGAGAACTTTGGTACAACATTAATGAGTACAGCTTTCCATCCAGCAACTGATGGACAAACAGGAAGAACCATACAAACCTGATATGCTAAGGGCTTGTGTAATGGACTTTCAAGGGAGTTGGAAGGATCACTGGGATCTCATTGAGTTTTCAGATAACAATTGTTACCATGCAAGTAATGGCATGGCACCTTTTGAGGCTTTGTATGGAAGGAGGTGTAGGAGCCCCTTGTGTTGGAACGACATCAGTAAGACAGGGATTCTAGGACCTCAATTAATAGAAGAAACCACCGAGAAAATTAGAGTTATAAAAGCGAAGATTCAAGCAGCACAAGATAGACAAAAGTCCTATGCGGGTCAAAAACGCCAAGAAGTTGCGTTTGAAGTTGGTGATAAGGTGTTACTTAAGGTATCACCAACGAAAGAAGTGATGAGGTTTGGAAAGAAATGAAAATTGAGCCTAAAATACATAGGACCCTATGACATCTTGCAAAGGGTTGGAAAGGTAGCTTATAAGTTAGCAATACCAATGGAGTTGAGCAAGGTTCACAATGTCTTTCATGTGTCTCAACTAAGAAAGTATGTGCCAGATGAGTCACATGTGTTACAACCTGAAACAATAGAGTTAGTCGAAAGTTTGACCTATGAAGAGAGGCCAATTTAAATCCTAGACCGTAAGGTCAAGGATACTCGTAGAAAGAGTGTCAAAATAGTGAAGGTGTTGTGGTCTAACCAAGAAACCGAAGAAGCTACTTGGGAAGCTGAAGATATGATGTGAGAAAAATACACAGAGCTATTTTAGGTTAATAGTAGAGTTATGGGGACGTAACTCGATTTTTAAGGGGGGTAGAAAGCGACCTGTTTTCGCGCGTTTTTACCCTCAATTTTGCATGTTTTAAGAGTTTCTAAGACTTTTAAGTAAGAAGTTTATGTTTGTATACTTGAAAGTTGTCAAGTAAGTGTCTAAGGTCTACAACAACATAGTATTTCAGTAAGAAAGTTTAAAGTAAATGTAGTCTCTATTCAAATTCCATACACTAATCTACACAAAGTTTCGGGACGAAACTATTTTTAAGGGGGGTAGACTGTAATACTCCACATTTTCGCGTATTTTAAGAAATTATTTTTGTATTTTGTTCGTATAATTTTAATATTTTTATTGAAAAATTATGTTCAATAGGAATATTAAATGAAAAGAAATTAATTAAAAATAAAATAAATAATAAATAAGTTTTAATCAAAAATAATTACTTGTGTTCATATATAATATTTTATGTTTTAAAAATATTTTAAATGGCTTCTAAAAATAAAATTTTCAAAGGTTCCTAATTTATTTTTAAGGCAAGGGCCTAAAGGTAATTTCTACTTGTTAGGATAAATATGGGCTACTCCAAATCCTACTTTGGGGCCTATAAATACCCCTTAAAACCCAAAATTTCAGATTTTCATGCTGATACTAGTCAATAGGATTCCAGAAATTTAAAGAGAAAAGAGAAAAAAAAAGAAAAGGGAGAGGATTTCTGGAAAAAAAAAAACAAAAATAAAAAAAATATGCAATTTTCAGAAAACACAGAAAAAAATTTATTTTTGTGTTCTTGGGATCCGTGCCCAGCCGAACCACCACCTGCACCCGCCGGAGCCACCGCCGGCCACCTGTTTTAGCTTATTATGAACATGTTTTAGCTTATGAAAAATTGTTCCAAAGAATAGATTGGTTTTATAATTATGTTGGTTGATTGTACAAGAGTTTTACCATGCATGAAATTATTATGTTTTTATAAGTTTTTCATGACTTTAAAGTTAATAAATAAATCTGAAATATTTATAAAAACAAGTTAAAGTAAGTTTTAAGTGTTCATATTATGCTAATATGATCACATATGAATTCTATGATGTTACATATAATTTTTAGTATGTTTTATGAAGTTTAAAACTGATTTTAAGCATGTTTAATATGCTGTCCAGAATTTATAAAGTGAATAATTAGGCTTTTAAAGTATGTAATTAGCATAAATTGATCATATAAATTAAGTAATACATTATATGGTTGATTTTTGTTGTTTTTTGAAGTTTTTCAAGGAGTTTTGGTAATTTTATATTGCTGTCCACTTTTCTAAAGTGGCATAAAATTTATGTTAAGGTTTTATAAAGCATAAATGTGTCCCGAAAACCAAGTAATCATACAATAGAAAAGTAAAGTGTAGTACGGAATTGAATAGAGACCATATAAGGAATGTTTTGGACAAGTTTCCAATATAGAAGTTAGCTTATAGTTGTTGTAGAACTTAGTCAGCAAGGTTTTAATTTAGTTTTGGTTTTTGCTTATGTAGGAGACTTTGAACTAGTCCACTTCTAGAAGTTGTGGCGAAGCACCGTTACTTTACAAGGTACGTAAGTACTAAAGACAAACACAGGAAGTAGAATTCATGCTTGGATGATCCTTTATTGTATGTGATTTGGTTATGCTTGTTGAATCATGAATTTATGTGCATGACGAGTTTATTAGAAGCATGTTTTTGTAGTATGTTGGCATTGCATGTTGAATAGTAATATGAATTTTACAAGCTTAAATTGGAATGTCATGATCAGTTTAATTTGGCCAATAGTTTATTAATCAAGAAAGGGAGTTATTTTTTAGTTGGTTAGTTACTTAATCAACAAGAAAGGTAGTTGTGAATTTTTACTCACTTGATTAAAAGAAGTTATGAGTATTTATTTTAGACATGTTACCACTCACAGTTAAATGTGTGGTCAAGGAGAAAGTAAGTAATTAGCCACTCACAATTAATGTGTGGTAAAGGAAGTTCAGATTAATTAAAGGACACACATGTGATTAATTTTGAATCACCTTAAATTGAAGATAATTAAATTAGCTTTCTTGATTTGATGCATTTCTATATGTGATGTTGTATGTGAGTCATAACATTTCTAAACCAATTAATCACGTAAAGTGTAAGAGGACTTTTATCAAAACTCTTGGTACATATATACCTCGAGTTTGAACAATAGGGGGAATCGTATGGAACGGTGATCTATGACTTCTAATTAGAGTACAAGACGTTGTACTCTTTTATATTTTTAATGCGCTTGATATCCGTCACTTTATGTGACATAGTAATACCTTCTTGGAGTTGCTCCCAAGTTGGTGCCCAATGGGGCGATGATTTTTAAGGAGGAAGCCCGTTCAATGAAGGATCCATAAGTTTAAACATAATAATTAAGTTAATTGAGTCCATGTACAGATAAAAGGTTGTCAAAGGTAAGTTGAGTGCAAGTTTTATTTGTTAATGTTTGTTGCATAGTCTTTAGTAGTTTTGTACTCAGCTTTGCTGACTGATAGTTTTGTGTGCATGGCTTTGTCTTGGACTTGGCCCTACAATGACCCACTTGTGGTGAGTAGTTGTCTAGTAAAAGAAAAGCTGCAAGTACAAGTGGGCATAAGTCATTTTATGATGGGCTGGAGTGTGAGCGCTTGATGTGTTTTGTAGCTTTACTTTATTCTATTGCTTATGAATGACTAACATTTATTTTGGATGTCGTTTTATTTCTAAAGACATTTAGTTTTGGTTTTTAAGGACCATTAATATGGTTTCGAAGTGCAATAAAGTTTAAAGTTGATTTTTATTTTGAGGTTGTTTTGAAGTTTAGTTTAAATTATTTTGGTTTTAAGACTTCCGTTGTAGTACTTTGATAAATGCCTTAGCCGTTATCACGGTGGCGGTAATACTTTGGTTTTTCCATATTCATATGTTTTAATAAATATAATCCTTAATAATTATAATATGTTTTCCAGAAAAATGAGAAGAAAGATGTTAGGAAATTTCAGGGTGTTACACCATTGATGCCATGAAATAAGATGAGTACAAGAAGATCAAAAAAAAAAAAGACGGGAAAAAAGAGAAACAGAGGGTGAGATGGAGAAGTACACAAGAAAATGGGGGCTTTTCCTTGTAGGTCAAAGTCAACAACTTTAACCTACTAATGAAGCCATTAACCGAATTTTGTAGGTGAAAATTTTCAATGGACTGTTTTTGTCAGATTATTGTGCAAGGTGGGATTATTAGTGAATTACTCTAAGGTGGAATTATTATTGTCAAATAGTCGAAAGGCCGGATTATTTATTTCCAATCTTCCTTTAGTTAATTAATGATTTAAATATTTATGTAAGGAATTTTGGATTAATTAATTGTTTTAAGTATTTCCTTTTTAAGAAGTTTTCGTAAAAGGAAGCTCCCTGTTTTAGAAAGTTACTAAAAGTAGAAAGTTTTGAAAATGGAAAAGGGTTTTTTTGTTACATGTGCAGGTACACAAGGAATTAAGGTATGTCTCATGTGTTATTGTTTTATAACACGTGGTGAGTTGGGGTAGGAAGTTTGGGCATGTTGGTTAGATTTATTTCTTCCTTCATGCATTTATTAAGCGCTTTAGTTGGTTGTTGTTATGTGGTTAGCTACGTGTAGAAAAGATTGTTTGTTAGCCACAAAACCTTTCTTTTTGCAGAACTGTTTGTTTTGTAGTTTGGGAAGGATTGTCCCTAGATTTTAAATATGTGTTCTAGGAAGGATGTTAATTGTTTTCCCTAGTAAAATTTCATAAATGGGGATTTTGGGGACAAAAGATAATGAGGAACCTTATCAATACGCTAGGAAGATTCGTTTCATTGGTCCTCGATGTGTGATCCTCTAGGTAGGAGGGGTGTGACCAACCTAATCACGTATCACTCTTAATTATGAGATGCTTAATAAACTACCAACCTTATTTGGAGATAAAGGTCGTGTTTGCAACTTTTAACTGAAGGGAGGGATTCCCAATTACGCTTGGCATAGGATATCTTGAGGAATATATCTTTCATAGGAAGTAAGCATTTATCAATTCTAATCCTATTCTTATATCATCTCATTTTCATGTTCCTAGTACTCTACATAGTGCTACTATGGTCGAGGAAGAGTCGAGTACGATTTCATCGGGTTATGAGTCAGGGGATAGTTCATGTTTAAGGATCATTTCATGATAGAACTCGAGATGATTTGGTTGTTTACTCGAGGTTATGAGCTAAGGACGCTTAAACTTCTTCATTTACCTTCTTTCGTTTGAGAATAAGTTAGTTTAGCATATTTGTTGAGACCTTTATGATGAGTAAGTGTGCTAAGTTATCCTATGAGTTGAATAAAGCAAGTTGCTCCTTTAAGATGTTTCATTACCTTGATTGAAAATTTAAGGGAATTTTTTTTTATTATTATATGCTTTTATTTTGACTAATGGTTGTGAAAGCAATTAAGATAAGGTGCAACGATCAGCTCTACGAAAAGGAAGTTCCTTAGAAGTTAGATTAAAGTTATGATTTGTTGAAAGTCTAGGTCTTTCATTTTAATTTGGGGGATTAGACCATATCTTAACAAGTGAGTCTTCCCTCTTTAGGAGAAGGAAAATGTCTCAAGAAGTTAATAATTCTCTTAATGAGCTAGTAAGGCAGTTAGCCGATGTAGCACAAGAGTTAGCTGCGAGAGGTCTTTCTATAGATATTCGGTTGCAAATAGGTAGGCACGTGTTTGAGACGCTCGACGAGCTTTATGGGGGACCTGCTAACCTCTGTAATTTAGGGAAAATATAAGAACGAGATACTAAAGTAGAGTGATAGGAAGGAGAAAAGGAAGGGTGTTGGAGAAAGCTTTAACCCTCATGAGAGTCGTAATGAATCTTGGAAGCCTCGCTTAAGTACCAATTTTCAAGGGAATAAGAAAAATTTTGGAAAGTCTGTGAACAATAATGTGTTTGAGGGGCAATCTGCTAGCCAAGCTAATCGTGTGTACTTCTACAAGATATGCCCTAACAATCATCCAAAAAGGGACTATGATGGAAATCTGGTTACTTGTCGTCAATGCAATAAGATAGGACATTTGAGTATGAATGCTACTCTAAGGGTAAAGGAAAGGAAGGCCAAGGGTCTCAGTTTAAGGGCAACTCACCAGGAGGACAATAAGTTGGAAATAAGAACAGTAATGGTAATGGAGGAAGTCAAGCTAAGGCACTGAGCACTGGAAAGCTCAATATTATGGCAAGGAGTGAAGCGGTACTAGTAAGGATATGATCATTGGTACTTTCTCTATTCACTCTTTACTTGTTAAAGTTTTGTTCAATTCTAGTGCAACTTATTCTTTTGTATCCACTAAAATTTTACAAAATGTTCTCTTTAGTTTTGGGAAAAGTGGACACTGTAGATATTCCTATAGTAATATCGTCAAGAAAAATAATGCAATGGTCAAAGAGGTTTTAGAATGTGCCGATTTTGTTTGAGGGAGTGGAATCTAAAGCTAATTGAATCGAGTTTGAGTTAGGTGACTTAGAGGTGATCCTAGGGATGGATTGGTTGAGCGAATATACGGTTGGGATTATGTGTGATCCGCAGAAAATTTCGCCGATTAAGAGGGGTAAGAATGCGAGTTACTAGGGGTCGGGAAGACCGAGGCACCGTAAGATTGTGTCAATGAGGAGGTCTGCTAGTTATGTAAAGAGGAGATTTCCGGCTTATTTCTGTAGTGTGAGGGATGTGAATCATGTGGAATCTTCTAGACCAGAAGATATCGAGGTAGTGAGAGACTTTTTGCATGTATTTCCTGAAGAGATTCAGGGAATGTCGTCGAAGCGGAAAATCAACCTCACAATAGACTTAGTGTCAGGGACTGCACCCATTTCCAAAGCACCATATAGGATTGCCTTGTGGAAATGAACGAGCTATAGTGTTAACTTTGCCGGACGGAAATGATTCATACGATGTGTATAATGATGCTTCAAAACTAGCTTGGGATGTGTTCTTATGCAAAATAGGAAGGTGATTGCTTATGCATCGAGGCAGTTGAGACCGTACGAAGTGAATTATCCCACTCACGATCTCGAACTAGCGACAATCGTGATTGCTTTGAAGATAGGGAGACACTATTATATGGAGTGAAGTGTAGAACCTACACAGATCGCAAGAGTTTGAAGTACTTTTTCACTCAAAAAGGTCTAAATATGCATAAAAGGAGATGCCTTGAATTGACCAAGGATTATTGACTTGGACATCCAGTATCATGAAGGCAAGGCGAATTTGGTAGTGGATGCTCTTAGTTGTAAGACGAAGCATGGAGTAAATTCTCGGGTAGTTGCTGACGAACTTGGTCGAGATATGAAGGAGTTGAACTTAAATATAATGAAGGAGGGAGCGTTGGAAGGAATGCTTAGTAACCTGAGCGTCCAACCAACGGTGTTCGAGGAGATCAAGAGAACCAAGTTGGAGACATAAAGTTAGATCGAATAAAGGAAGAAATAAAGCAAGGCAAGGCAGTGATTTTTCAAATACATGAGGATGGAAGTTTAAGGGTTACGGGAAGTGGTGTGTGCCACAAAAGTGTGAGGAATTGAAGAAGGAATTCATGGAACAGGGTCGTAGTACACCATATTCGGTGCATCCAGGGGGTGACAAGCTATACAAAGGTTTGAAAAAGGTGTATTGGTGGCCTCTAATGAAGAAGGAATTAGCTGAATTTTTATGCAAGTGTCTTACATGCCGAAAGGTGAGGTTTGAGCACAGAAGGCCTTAAGGAGGAGTACAACCACTCGAGATCCCTGGATAGAAATGGGATTATATCTCGATGGATTTAATTACTAGTTTTCCTAAGTTGAATAACAACAACGATACAATCTGGGTTGTGGTGGATAGACGTACTATGTTGGCAGTGCTCATACCGATGAAGGAGACGTGGAAGATTGAGTAATTAGCAAAAGACTACATAAAGCTTGTCGTAGGACTATATAGAGCTCCAAAGGACGTTGTGGCGGATAGGGATTCCGGGTTTCTTTCCATGTTCTGGAAAGTGTGCAAGAGAATTTTGGTACTACATTGAAGTTGAGTACTATTTTTCATCCAGGAACTGAAGGTCAAACAGAAAGGACTATTCAGACATTACAAGATATGTTGAGGGCTTGGATTTTTTTGGATTTTCATACAACAATAGTTACCATGCATGTGAAGGCATGGCACCTTTTGAAGCATTGTGTGGAAGAAGTTGTAGAAGTCTTTTATGATGGACAACATGAGTGAGACAGTAATTGTAGGACCTCAGCTGGTTGTGGAGACTACTAACAAAGTGCGAGAGATTCAAGCAAAGATTCAAGATGCACAAGATAGACAAAAATCCTATGCGGATATAAAGTGTAGGGAGGTCGAGTTTAAAGTTAGCGAAAAAGTGTTGTGAAAACTATCACCAATGAAAGGTGTTATGAGGTTTGGAAAGAGGGAAAATTATATTGAGTCCAAACTCCAAAGTACACCGGACCGTATGAAATTTTACAAAGGATTGGGAAGGTAGTCTATAAGCTAGCCATACCCGTGGAGTTGTGTAAGGTTCATAATGTTTTTCATGTGTCGCAACAAAGGCAGTATTTTTCGAATAGGTCGCATGCCTTGCATCCGAAGATAGTAGAGTTAGACCAAAGCCTCATGTAAGAAGAGAAACCGATAAAAATTCTCGATAGTAAAATTCGTAGTACTCGTAGAAAGGGTATCAAGATAGTTAAAGTTTGTGGTCTAACCAAGAAACAGAAAAGGCTAGTTGGGAAGCAGAGGATATGATGAGCAAGAAATACGCAAAATTATTTCAAGTTAGTAGATTTACGGGGACGTAACTCGATTCTTAAGGGGGGTAGAGTGTGATAGAATTTTGCGCCTTTTTTCCTTAAGTTTTGCAAATTTTTAGTGATTTTTAGGAAAAGTTTTTCATGTTTAGCTTCCGAGTAGTAGTAAACACTCAGCGAGTGCTAGTAATAGTTAAATTAAGTTTCTAAAATTTACAACTACTAGGGTTAAATAGGAGTAAAGTTTTGAAAAAGGGCACCGAAAGTGTAGTCTCTAGTTCAATTGCATACATTATGTTATTTAAAGTTTCGGGATTGAACTTCTTTTAAGGGGGGTAGACTGTAACACCCTGTATTTTTAAGTATGTGTATAATTAAAATTAATATTTATAAATACATTTTGATGTTTATAAATGTATTTTTAGTATTTTTTGAATAATAATGGCCTAACAAATTAATTAATTGAAGAAATTTAATTAATTAATGAGTTAAATATTTATTTCAAGTTTATAAAGTTATAAAATATATTTATAAAGGTTGAATAATTATTTACGTTTTTATAAAATTTGCCAAATTAGGATCTTTAAAGGTTTCCTAAATTGTTATAAAACAAGCGCACAAAAGTAATTTCATTCATTAAGGGTAATTTAGTAATTTCACAAAGTAACTTTTGGGGCCAATGAATACCCCTTCAAACCAGAATTTTCAGAATTAATATTTAGGTTTTATGTTTTGGGATTTACAAAAAAAATAAATAATAATAAAAAAAAACTAACCATAACCGGCCGCCACCTGCCAGAGCCCCCCACGGCCACCTGAAGCCGCCGGTGACCAGTCAGCAGCCAGCCCGCCGGCCAGCTGCCACCGGCCCCCTCCTCCCTCTCTTACTTCACTTTTTGTAAGTTTAAAAAAAATTCTCTTCTTCCTTTTAATTTAATTCAATGATGTTTATAATTTTGTTTATATTCATGTTTTTATGATTTATGATGAAGTTTTATGATGTATAATCATGTTTTAAAAAGTTGTTCATGAATTATTAAATTAGGGTTTTTAAATTCATGAAAAATAATTAAGTTCTATGATTTTTAAGTTCTAAATTAACCTAATATGATCATAATATGCTATACTAATGTTTTATGATCAAATAATAATGTTTATAATGTTTTTAGAAGGATTTTTAATAAAACATTATTGCTGTAAGTTTTTATAAGTGTGAATAAAAATAGTAGTGATATTTCAATTATGATTTTTAGTACGAAAAATAGTTTTTAATTCATGAAATTAAAGTATAATGATCTTGCAATGTTATTATATTGTTTTATGCATGATTCATGAGGTTTATAAGGGTTTTAATGGAATTTTAAATAATTTAATATTGCTGTAATTTAATTATAGTGATGAATAAAAATAGTAGGGATGATTTGATTATGTAATTAAGTATAACAAAAGGGTTTTTAATGTTCAAAACTAATATATAATGACCCTTTGGGTATTATTATAGTATTTTTTGCTCAAAGTATGAATTTAGAAAGGTTTTTAAGAGGTTTTAAGCAATGTAATATTGCTGTAAAATTTATTTAAGTGTCTAAGAATAACAAAAATATTAGTTTCATACTAGAAATATTCTATAAGAATTGTAAATGCATGAAACTATCATAGGGTGATCATAGAACATAGATATATTGTTTTATGGTCAAATTATGATGTTTAGAAGGGTTAAAAATAATTTTTAAGTAAGTTTTCAAAGGTGCCATTTTTGGTAAAGTAGGAAAAAAAAAGAGTTTTAGAAAAGGAAATTAAAGAAAGAAAAGTATGGAATTAAATAGAGACAACATAGGGAAGGTTTTGGTTGATTTTTCAACCTTAAAAGTTAGTTTAGAGTTGTTGTAATGTTTGGTTAAAGTAAGTTTTTAATTGGTTTCCGAACTGTATTTTTGTAGAAGGCTTCGAGCTAAGATGATTTTAGTAGTAGTGGCGACTCATCGCTATTAGACGAGGTACGTAAGTACTAATGGTTTCTCATAAGTATAGGATCATGCTAGAATTAGTTTAATTACATAAGTTTCATGATAGAAGTTTCGTCTTGTGAAAAGTATGTTGTGTTGAATTATGTTGACTTATATGAGCAAGTTTCAAGTTATGCTTGATTACATGATATTTCATGAGTTGGCTACTACTTTATGAATTCCGTTTTTGTAGTATTGCTGATACATCATGGATGTTGGAATGTATTAATCGAAAAGAAATTGACTAGTAGTCAAAAATAGAAATGAAAAAGGAAAATTATGTTGTTAATCAACTTGAGTAAAAGAAAGGTAGTTAGTGAATTTTTATTTACGTGTTTAGCAGAAGTCTAATGAGCACGCTCTTATGTGATGTTGTGTTTTAGTCATAATAATGTTAAACCTGTTAATCACGTAAAGTGAAAGAGGATTCGCACCAAAACTCTTGGAACTTATATACCTTGAGTATGAACAATGGGGGGAATCATATGGAACAATGTTCTATGACTTCTAATTGGAGTACAAGAGATTTTACTCTTTTATATTTTTAATGCGTTGGAATTCCGTCACTTTATGTGACATAGGTAATACCTTCTTGGAGTTGGAATTTTGAGGAAAAATAACTCGTTTGATGCAAAATCCAAAGTCTAAGTATAATAAATAATTTGTATGAGATGAGTCTATGCACAGGTTTGATTATATGTCAACGGTAAGACGTAAGTGTGTTATGCTTTTCTCTTATTTTAATATTAATCATGTTTTGAAATGGTCTTTAGTATCTATGTACTCAGCTTTTCAGATTACGTGTTTTGTGTGCATGGCCTATCTTTATTTGGCCCTACTATGACCCATTTCAATGGCGAGTAGAATTATAGAATAAATAGAAAGCAACTGTTTCAGGTGGGCATCGTTAATCATGCTGGGATTGAGTGGAGAGTGCTCGTTGTTCCTAAGCTAGCTCCGTTGCTTTTGAATTGTTTTATATACATTCTCTTTGCAGCTTTATTATTACGATGTCGTTGGTGGACTAACTTGGTTTTAAGATCATGAGAATTTAGTTGGGTTTTGAAATTATATAACTTGATTGGTTTTGAAAGGGCCGTTGTTGGTTCTGAATTGTAATAAAGTATTTTTAGTTGGAGGTGTTTTGAAAGTTTATTTCAATTTTAAATATTTTAAAGTTGTAGTACTTTGATAACAGCCTTAGCCGTTATCACGCTGGTGGTAGTACTTTTGTTTTTCCTCAATTATTAGTTTGTTTAACAAATAATTTTCGGAGTCGTTAGGGTTTTCCAGGGTGTTACATATATGGTCTTCATTCAATTCAATACGTTAATTTAATTTTTCTTTCACCAAACACTTGATTTTCGATAATTTTCTAAAAATNTACGTGTTTAGCAGAAGTCTAATGAGCACGCTCTTATGTGATGTTGTGTTTTAGTCATAATAATGTTAAACCTGTTAATCACGTAAAGTGAAAGAGGATTCGCACCAAAACTCTTGGAACTTATATACCTTGAGTATGAACAATGGGGGGAATCATATGGAACAATGTTCTATGACTTCTAATTGGAGTACAAGAGATTTTACTCTTTTATATTTTTAATGCGTTGGAATTCCGTCACTTTATGTGACATAGGTAATACCTTCTTGGAGTTGGAATTTTGAGGAAAAATAACTCGTTTGATGCAAAATCCAAAGTCTAAGTATAATAAATAATTTGTATGAGATGAGTCTATGCACAGGTTTGATTATATGTCAACGGTAAGACGTAAGTGTGTTATGCTTTTCTCTTATTTTAATATTAATCATGTTTTGAAATGGTCTTTAGTATCTATGTACTCAGCTTTTCAGATTACGTGTTTTGTGTGCATGGCCTATCTTTATTTGGCCCTACTATGACCCATTTCAATGGCGAGTAGAATTATAGAATAAATAGAAAGCAACTGTTTCAGGTGGGCATCGTTAATCATGCTGGGATTGAGTGGAGAGTGCTCGTTGTTCCTAAGCTAGCTCCGTTGCTTTTGAATTGTTTTATATACATTCTCTTTGCAGCTTTATTATTACGATGTCGTTGGTGGACTAACTTGGTTTTAAGATCATGAGAATTTAGTTGGGTTTTGAAATTATATAACTTGATTGGTTTTGAAAGGGCCGTTGTTGGTTCTGAATTGTAATAAAGTATTTTTAGTTGGAGGTGTTTTGAAAGTTTATTTCAATTTTAAATATTTTAAAGTTGTAGTACTTTGATAACAGCCTTAGCCGTTATCACGCTGGTGGTAGTACTTTTGTTTTTCCTCAATTATTAGTTTGTTTAACAAATAATTTTCGGAGTCGTTAGGGTTTTCCAGGGTGTTACATATATGGTCTTCATTCAATTCAATACGTTAATTTAATTTTTCTTTCACCAAACACTTGATTTTCGATAATTTTCTAAAAATGACATCTTTATAAAATTTCTGAAAAACACTTTAAAACCCTTCTAAATATCATACTCTGATCATAAACACTATAGTCATTTCCTAAGTTCATTATACAATATTTAGATGTATTAAATTTAATTATGAGTACTTATTTCACGTGTTAATATGTTTATTAAGCATAAACACGTGTTAATAAAAATTCACATCTTTTTTTATTTATTCAAAACTCATTAAAAAAACTCATCAAAACATCATAAATCAACCATAAAACTCTTTCACTATCTATTATCATCACTATACATCAAATCTATGCTTTAAAATAATTTTTCATGAAGTAAAACATGTTCATAATACTTTTACTCTTAGTTTTCATGATTATAAAAATTTGACAGCAATATTAAACGACTTTAAAACCCTTAAAATCAAATCTAAACTTCATAAATCATCACAAATTCATACTACAACAATTCATGATCATAATATAAAAGTTTAGATCAATAAAAACCATAAAACCATGAATTCAATAATTTCATAAAACCCTACTTTAAAATTTCATGATCAACTTCATAAATTCATACTTTAAACATAATCATAACTTTATAAAACATTATTAGAATCATAAAAAAAATGATTAAACATATTTATAAACATGAATTTTGCAAGATTGAATTAAAAATAAAAGACGAAGAAAAAGTTTTTTTTTATAAAGGTTCAAAAATTACCAAACAAGGGGAGGAGGAGAGGTGGTGGCCGGCGGTGGTGCAGGCGGCGCGCGCAAGAGGGGACGGCGAAGAGGAGGGGCAACGAAGGGGAGAAGCGACGAAACAAGCAACAGTTTTTTTTTCTCTTCGGGTTTTCGAATATCTCCTTTTTTTCCTTTTCTTTTGAAATCCTAAATCACTAAAGTTGCAAATTAAATCTGAAATTTTCAGATTTAAAGGGCTTTTATAGGCCCAAAGTAGGTTTTGGTGTAATTACATCAATACTCTTAATGTTTGAAATTGCTTTTGTGCCCTTGTTTTAAAAGAATTTAGGAAATTCTAAAAATTCTATTTTTAGAAACTTTTAAAAATATTTAATAAAACTTAAAATAACATGAAATATTATTTACAAACATAAAATAATTAATTTGATTAAAATTAATTTAAATTACCTTACTTTAACATTTTTATTGAACTTAATTTCTCAATAAACATACTCAGAATATAGGTATAAAATACGAAATTAACTCCTAAAAATACATGAAAATATGGGGTATTACAGTCCACCCCCCTTAAGTGAAGTTTCGTCCTGAAACTTTATGTAAATTTTTGTATGGAACTTGAATAGTGACTACGTTTACTTTAAAACTTTTCGTTTCTAACCTATGTTGTTGTAGACTTTAGACATTTAACTCAACCTTTCCTTGACAGCTTTTAGTAAACAGAGATAAAACTTTCATTAAACTTTACTAAAAGACGTAACTAACCTGACTCTGGATACTTTTCTCTCATCATATCCTCAGCTCCCCACATTGCTTCTTCGGTTTCTTGGTTAGACCACAACAACTTCACTATTTTGACACTTTTCCTACGAGTATTCCGGACCTTACTATCAAGGATCTTAATTGGCTTCTCTTCATAGATTAAACTTTGGTCTAACTCTATTGTTTCAGGTCGTAACACATGTGACTCATCCGGCACATACTCTCTTAATTGAGACACATGAAAGACATTGTGAACTTTGCTTAACTCCATTGGTAATGCTAGCTTGTAGGAAACCTTTCCAATTCTTTGCAAGATCTCATAGGGTCCAATGTATTTTGGGCTCAATTTTCCCTTCTTTTCGAACCTCATTACCCCTTTCATCGATGATACTTTAAGTAACATCTTATCACCAACTTCAAACACAACACCTTGACTTTTTCGGTCCACACAAGATTTATGTCTATCTTGTGCTGCTTGAATCTTTGCTTCTATCACGCTTACCTTATTGGTAGTTACTTTAATCAACTTAGGTCCTAGAATCACTACCTCACTTATGTCACTCCAACATAAGGGACTTTTGCATTTCCTTCCATACAGGGCTTCCAAAGGTGACATGCCTATACTTGCATGGTAGCTATTATTGTACGAGAACTCAGTCAAATCAAAACAATCCTCCCAATTCCCTTAAAAATCCATTATACAAGCACTCTGCATGTCCTGCAAAGTTTGTATGCTTCTCTCTGTTTGTCTAGTAGTTCCTAGATGGAAAGCTATACTCATTTTCAATGTTGTACCGAAGTTATCCTATACACTTTTCCATAATTTCGAAAGAAACCTAGAATTCCTAACTGACACGATATCCTTTGGAACTCCATGTAGCCTCACAACAAGATTTATGTAAGCCTTTGCAAGCTGTTCCATCCTCCAAGTCTCCTTCATCGGTATAAACACCGCTAAGTTAGTAAGCCTATCCACCAGAACCCATATGGTATCATTTTGATTACTTGACTTTGGCAAGCAGGTTACAAATTCCATTGATATGCAATTCCACTTCCATCCGGGTATCTCAAGTAGTTGAACTTCTCCTTGTGGCCTTTTATGTTTAAATTGCATCTTTTGACAAGTAAGACACTTGCTCATGAATTCAGCCACTTCTCTTTTCATTCTAGCCCACCAATACAGATTTTTCAAATCCTTATACAGTTTCTCACCTCCAAGATGAACTGAATATGGTGTATTATAACCTTCCTCCATAATTATCCGTTTCAAAACTTCACATTTCTATTGGTACACACCATCTTCCTTTATACCTGAAGCTTCCATCTTCATGGATTTTGAAGTCCATAGCTTTTCCTGCCTTTAATTTCACCTTTATTCCATCCAATTTAACATCTCCATCCTGAATCTCCTTAATCTCCTCAAACACTGTTGGTTGGATGCTAAGATTACAAAGTACTCCTTCCAACTCTCCCTCTTTTACTATCTCCAAATTCATTCTCTCCATGTTCCTATACAGCTCATTAGCGACCACTAGAGAATTCACTCCATGCTTCGTTTTACGACAGAGAGTATCCGCTACTACATTGGCCTTCCCTTCATGGTATTGGATATCTAAATCATAATCCTTTATCAATTCAATCCATCTCTTTTGTCTCATGTTCAAAACCTTTTGAGTAAAAAAGTACTTTAAGCTCTTGTGGTCCGTGTAGATTCTACACTTCACTCCATATAGGTAATGCCTCCATATCTTTAAAGCGAACACGATCGCTGCTAGCTCGAGATCGTGAGTGGGATAGTTTACTTCGAATGACTTCAACAGTCTTGAAGCATACGTAATCACCTTTCTATTTTGCATTCAAACACATCCCAAACCATTTTTAAAATCATCGTTATACACATCATAAGAATCACTCCCATTTGGAAAAGTCAGCACCGGAGCCGTAGTCAAACGCTCCTTTAAGGTCTGAAATTCCTCTTCACACTTATCACTCCAAAGAAACTTACAGTCCTTCTTCATTAACGATGTCATTAACTTAGCGATCCTTGAAAAGTCCTTCACAAACCTCCTATAATACCCTGCTAAATCCAAGAAACTTCGTACATCCATCACATTCTTAGGTGTAGGACACCCTTTTACTGCTTTGATCTTGGCTGGATCTACTTCAACTCCCTCTTGTGACACAAAATATCCCAAAAATGCAACTTTTTCAAACCAATATTCATATTTCGAGAACTTAGCGAATAACTTATTCTCCCTTAGTGTCATCAAAATTGTCCACAAATGTTCCTCATGCTCCTCTTTACTCTTAGAGTACACCAAAATGTCATCAATAAAAACTACCACAAACTTATCCAAGAACCGTTGAATTCCACAAACTCACTTATTATTTCATTCCCATAAGCATTCTACTGATTAATTTTCTCCTAATATTTCCATATGGCTCACTGCCACTTATTCACAAAAATAAATAGCAATCTAAAATGTCCAACAATCTAAACATTAACAATGCAAAACAATATTAACTAACTCATATCTATAACAAAACTCCTAAACATTAACATTATCCTTTTTGTCCTTCGACATTACATATTTCTTAGGCATAAACTCGGGATCATCCTTCACATCGTCTTCCATATCCTCCTCCATATCTACATCCATTTCTTCCTCAGGATCAAGCTCTTCTTCATCCTCAGAATAATATACCAAATCTACATACACCGGGTACACTGGATTTGGATTCTCGATATCATAACACGAGCTATTCCTCGATTCATAACTTCGTGAACTAGAAGTACTTTCCTACACAACCATCGCATCATCTTCCTGGACACTTGTGCTTGGAGTGCGTGGGGTCTCCTCAATTGCATTCGACTCCTGGAACTCCTTCTCCTTCCTTTCAATATAACCCTCCAAATACCTCCAATAGCAGCCCCATTGACCAACTGCATCTTTATATTTGGTGTAATTTGGAAGTCCTCCAGCAAAGTGAAAGTCACTGAACTTCGTCTTGATATCCAGGTAGGGTGGACGGTTTCACAAACAACTAACAATTAGAGCCGACACATGATCAGGTTGGTCCCACTGCGGTAGCTTCAACACCGTACTCATGTACCAAAAATAAAATAATATCTCCAGACATATTGAGGTGGACTCTCATAGTCCTTTCTTTCAAACGTCCCCATTTGAGTATCCTTACTATGCATGCTATCCAAAATCCTGCACAACACTTAAGACTAATGGACCATCCTTCCCACAACAAAACCAAACTAATAGTTCTACAACAAAAGGTCTGGTGGCTAACATACAATTTCTTTTACATATAGCTACATTCCAACACATGTACTTAAATGCATGAAAGAATAGAAATAAAGTCTATCCTACATGCCCAAACTTCCTACCAATCTCACCACATGATAATAAAGCAATAACACATAATACATACCTGAATTCCTTGCTTACCTGCACAAGTAATTAATTTCAAAAACATTTATTCGTCAAAAACTTTCTATTTTCAAAAATTACTATTTTTAGAAAAATCTCCATTTCCAATAACTTTACAAAATAAGAAATTCCTCTTTTCTTAAATAATGAGGAAAAACCAAAGCATTACCGCCACCATGATAACGGCTAAGGTATTTATCAAAGTACTACAACGGAATTCTTTAAAAACCAAAACCAATCTAAAACATGAACTTAAAAACAATCTCAAAATTAAAATCCAACCAACAACCAAAAGAAAATCAACTTACAACTTTATTACACTTCGAAACCATATTAATGGCCCTTCAAAACCAAAAACTTAAACTTCGAAAATAAAACAACATCCAAATAATAGTTAGATAACTCCATAAGCAAATAAATTAAGTAACTACGAAAACTACACAGCAAGCACTCTCACTTCAGCCCAACATCAATGACTTATGCCCACTTGTACCTGTAGCTTTTCTTATTCGAGACAACTACTCGCCAACAACTAGGTCATCGTAGGGCCAAGTCCAAGACAAAGCCATGCACACAAAACAAACAGTCAGCAAAGCTGAGTACATAACAACTAAAATTTAAGCAACAAGACTAAGATAAAATAAAAATATGCATACATCTTATCGCTGAAAACTCTTCACCTGTTCATAGACTCATCATAAACAAATTAATTTTTATATTTAAACTTTGAATTTCGCATCGAACGGGTTTCCTTTCCTTTAAAATCGCCTTATTAGGAACCAACTTGGGAGCAACTCCAAGAAGGTATTACCTATGTCACATAGAGTAACGGAATTCCAGCGCATCAAAAATATAAAAGAGTACAATGTCCTGTACTCCAATTAGAAGTCATAGATCTCTGTACCATACGACTCCCCCCATTGTTCATACTCAAGGTATATACGTTCCAAGAGTTTTAGTGCGAATCCTCTTACACTTTACATGATTTACCGATTTAACAATGTTATGACTCACATACAACATCACACAAAAACATGCATAAAGTCAAGCAAGCCATATTATTTATCTTTGAATTAAAGTGATTTTAAAAATAATCTTATATGTGTCCTTTAATTAAACTAAACTCCCTTTACCACACATTAACTGTGAGTGGTTAACTATTTACTTTCTCCTTGACCACACATTAATTGTGAGTGGCAACATGTATAAAATAATTGCTCATTAACTTCTTTGAACTATATGAATATATAAAAATTCACAAACTACATTTCTTGCTGATTTAGTAACTAACCAACTTAAATGACCTCCTTTCTTCATTAATAAGCTATTGGCCAATGTAAGCTGATCATAACATTCAAATTTAATCTTGAAGAATTTATATTGCTAAAATATGGAATGTCAAAATAACATAAAATCATACTTCAAATAAAAATCTGTCATGCATGTCAATTCACAATCCAATCAAGCACAACAACAAGACATATAAGATCAACCGAGCATGGATTCTAGTTTCTACGTTTGTCTTTAGTACTTAACCTTGTGTTGTAGTGGTGACCCGCCACAACTTCTAAAAGTCGACTAGTTCGAAGTTTCCTACATAGAGAAAACCAATACTAAAATAAAACCTTGTTGACTACGTTCTACAGCAACTGTAAACTAACTATCTACATTTGAAACTTGTCCAAAACATTCCATATATGGTCTCTATTCCATTGCATACTTTACTTCAATTTTCTATTGCAAAATACTTGATTTTAGGTAATTTTCCAAAAATGGCATCTTTGTAAACGTTCTTAAAAACACTATTAAACCTTTCTAAATGTCATATTTTGATCATAAAATTAAACACTATAGTCATTTCCTAAGATCAATATACAATATATAGATGCATTAAAACTAATTATAATTTACTGTAATACATGTTACAAATTTTATTGGGCATAAATAAGTGCTAACAAAAATTTACAGCTTTATTTATTCATCTAAAACCCATTAAAAACTCATAAAAACATGAGGAATTCATCATAAAACTCTTTTACAATCCACTAACATCATTATGAAACAAATCTATGCTGTAGAAAATTTAATATAAACCAAAACATGTTCATAATATTTATTCTATTGATTTTCATGATTACAAAATTTGGACAGCAATATAATTTATGTTTAAAGCCTTTAAAAATCAATCTAAACTTCATAAAATCATCATAAATTCACCTAACAACAATTCATGATCATAATATTGAAGTTTAAATCTAAAATTTCATGAACAACAAAATAAATTCATGCTTTAAAATAAATCATAACTTCATAATAACATGATTGAAACTTATAAAAACATGATTAATCATAATTATAAACATGAATTTGCAAGATTGAATCAAAAAGGAAGAGAAGAATTTTTTTATAAATTTTGAAAATACCAAAGGGGAGAGAAGGGTGGCCGGCAAGGCTGCAGCGGCGACGACGCAAGTGGCAGGTGACTGGCGGCGGGGCTCTAGCAAGGCTTCGGCAAAGCAACGAAAAAGTTTTTTTTTTCCTTCGGAAATCCCAACCCTCTTTTTTTCTCTCTCTCTTTCTCTCTCTAAATTTTTGGAATCCTAAATCACCAAGTTGCAAAATAAATCTGAAAATTGGGGTTTTAAGGGGTATTTATAGGTCCCAAATTAGGATTTGGTGCAATTCCACAAATACCCTTAATGCTTGAAATTACTTTTACGCCCTTGTTTTAAAATAATTTAGGAAACTCTAAAAATTCTATTTTTAGAAACTTTTCAAAATATTTAATAAGACATAAAATGTTATTCATAACATAAAAATAATTACTTTAGTTAAAATTTATTTAAATTTCTTTTGTTTACTATTCTTTATTGAACATAATTTCTCAATAAAAATATTAAAAACATACGTATAAAATACTAAGATAATTCCTTAAAATACGTGAAAATATGGGGTATTACAAAGTATATCAATAGAAATATCAATAGGAATTACTGAAATTAATTGCCAATTTAGAGATATCAATAGAAATTGATAAATTACAAAAAAAAAAAAACATACAACTAAATTACATAAAAATTGCTGAAATTCAGAATTACAGCAAAAAATGGCACGAAATTCAGAAGAACATAAACTACAGCAAAGAAGAAGAAAAGTAACAGCAAATTACCCACAAATTGCACAAATTTAGAAGAAGAAAAGTTACAGCAAAGAAGATTGTGGCGGTGGTATTTGGACAACGAAAATGCAGTTGTGGCTTTGGAATTTGCAACAAATTAAGAGAAGCTAGTGGTGGTGGTCCAAGAGAAGATATTAAGAGAAGAATAAAGATAGTGAAACAAGATAGTGGTGGTTTTTGGAGAAGATGAAGTTGGTTTTTGGAGATGTTTGATTTTGAGAAGGTGGTTTTTGAGAGAAGCTAAGATAGTTGAGAAGAAGATAGCAGGAAGGAATTTGCATGTGTACTATTTTATTAGGGTTTTTAATAATAAATTCGAAATGTAACGGGCATTTTAACAATTAGCTACAAATGTTTATTTTTAGTAACGGGCTTAAAAACAACTGATACACATAGTATATGGTGTAGCAAATAGTTTAGTAATTGTAACAAGTAAAAAGTATAATGGTTAGAAAAACTATTAATTGTAATTGTCCAACAATAAGCTCGATATAAATAGTGGAAGAGTGATTAAAATAACTAAGTTTGTGTAACTCCTTACTAATTTTACAGTTACAAATATAATATTTGTAACTATATCATCCAAGGCCCGATACAAATAGGGCGTTACATTTTGAAAATTTTCCACTAGTGCTTGAACCCTATTTACATGATTGCCTTTAGTACTTACGTACCTTGTGTTATAACGGTGATCCGCCACTACTTCTAGAAATCACTCAACTCGAATTCTCTTACAAAGGAAAAATCGAAACTTAATTAAAACCCTTGTTGACCTGACTTTTTACATTGGAAAATTGTCCAAAATCTTCCCTATATGGTCTCTATTCAATTCAATAATTTATTTTAATATTTCCTTTGCAACACACTTGATTTTCGATATTTTTCTAAAATTGGCAGCTTTGAAATGTTGCTTAAAAACTCCTTAAAACCTTTCTAATCATTATAATTTGACCTTAAAACAATAGATTCATGTCCTAAGATCATCATATGATGTTTTGGTGTGTTAGAAACAATTATAACTTATTAGTTCATGTGCTTCTATTTTTATTGTGCATTAACACATGTTAATAAAAATTTACAGCATCATATATTTATTCAAAACTCATCAAAACCCTTTTAAAACTTTATATTTCATGCATAAAACACTTATAAAACCTTATACTATCATCACACTTATAATCTATGCATTAAAGTAATTTTTCATGCTTGAAAACATGCACATAATATTTTTAATTCTAATATTCATGCTTTTAAAAATTTGAAAGCAATAATTATTTACTTTAAAACCTTCAGAAATCATTCTAAACTTCATAAAACCATCATAAAGTAATACTCTAACAACCTATGATTATAATATGAAAGTTAAGATTACTAACATCATAAAAACTAACAATTTAATTAGATTTCATAAACCCTAATTCATAATTTTTATGAACAACTCCTAAATATAAATTTTAAATCTTCAAAACGTAATCATAACTTTAAAACATGATTAAAACTATAAAACATGCCTAAAACATAATCATAAAGCACGATTTAAACAAGATTGAATTAAAAAGAAAAGAGAAGAAAAGTTTTTTTTCTATAGAGGAGTTCGAAAATCACCAAGAGGGGAAGGAAGAAGGGCCGGCGAGGTAGCTGCCGGTGGTGGCAGGGGCGAGTAGGGGCGCCGGCGTGCAGAGGTGTCAGCGAGGGAGGTCCGACAAGGGTCTAGGGTTTCGGGTTTTTGGTTAGGGTTTTTCGATTTTTTTTTTTTTTGAAATCCTAAATCATAAAACCTAACATAAGTTCTGAAAATTTTGTATTAATGGAGTATTTATAGGCCCAAATTAGGTTTTGGTGAAATTACAAAAATATCCTTAATGTTTGAAATTAATTTTGTGCCCTTGTTTTAAAACAATTAACGAAACTTTGAATATTCTAAATTTAGAAACTTCTTAAAATGTTTTATAATATTTAAAGTAACATAAAAATAACTTATATAATTTATAATACATAAAAATAATTATTTTAATTCACAATTAATTAAAATTTCTTTCTTTAATTTATTTATTTCACTTAATTTTCAATAAAAATACTAAAAATACTCAAATAAAATATGAAATTAAAATCTTAAAATACGTGAAAATAAGGGGTATTACAATTCTTTTTTATTGTTCGTACATGAGTTTGATGGTAAACCAAAAGGAGTGGGATCTACCTGATTGTGTGTCTGCTTTGATCGCGAGATGTTTGCCAAACCGTCTACCTTACTTGGATAAAGATGAAGTTTGATGATTTCCACTTTGTTGGAGGGCTTCCAAATTATACTAAGTAAAGGGACCACAATTGTCAATGGGGTTGTGATTGGAGGTATATAGAAGACTACATTCATAAGAAGGAGCAGGAGTTTCTAAAGGCTAATTCAGGTGAGAAGTCCCCAACCCCTTCAGTTTCTAATAACCAGGAAGATGCTGTAGTGGTTGAAAATGAAGTTGCTTTAGGTTCTTCAATTCAAGGGTCAAAGTATAGTTCCTGCTACAAGATCGAGGATCCAGACTCGTGATACCAATGTATGTGGGTTTGGTGACTGATTCTGAGGAAGAAGAAGAAGAGAAGGAACTCGATCCCGAGGAGGATATGGATGAAGACCCTGAGGAAGATTTGGAGGAAATGATGTTGAAGAAAATGTCGAGGATGATCTAGAATTTACACCTTAAAAATATGTTATGCCTAGGGACAAGCATGATAATACCAATGTCTGAGAATAATAGTTGTTTTAGGAATACAAGTTTAGGCAAAACTTATATTGTCTAGTATTGTTATCGTTTTAAGGACGTTTTGACCTCTTAGATTGTTATTTCTTTTAAGAATAAGTGGAAATAAGTCGTGAGAAGTTCTTAGAAGACTAAGCATGTTGAGAAATACTATGAGAAAAAAAAAAGGAATAAAATGAACTTGTTTCATAAAATTGTGTCTCCAGTAGAGAAAAAACCAAGGGAAATTTTATTATTATGTGTTTTATTTTATTGAATGGTTGTCCATATTGTAACACCATGGAATTTCCTAACTTCCTCCTTTCAATTTGTGAAAATATAATATAAATAGAATAGAAAAATAATAATAAATAAATATACTTCCTACATAACTAGGAAAAACCAAAGTATTGCCTCTACCGTTATAACGCCTAAGGCTTTTATCAAATTACTACAGCATAAGTCTTTTATTTCAAAATCAAATTAAAACTCAAAGAAATTTCAAACCAAAACCCAAAATAAATCTTTATTACAATCCGGAACCGTATTAACCACCCTTCAAAACTAAATTAAATTTAATCTCTAAAAATCCAAAAGTCAACAATAACAATAAATAAATAATAAGTCCCCACAATCTAGGAAAACAACAATGCACACAAACACACACACAATCAACAAAACGGAGTACATAATTACTAGAGACTATGCAAAACATCATTGACAACAAAATAAAATAACAGAATAAACTACACATACTTCTTACCAATGTCATCACTTCATACATGTGCATATATAGATTCAACTCATTAAAAGTTATTTATTATATTAAATCTTTAGATTTCGCATCGGACGTGTTTCCTTTCCTTAACATTTTCTCTAATGGGCACCAACTTGGGAGGAACTCCAAGAAAGTATTACCTATGTCACATGAAGTGACAAAATTCCAACACATTTAAAAATATAAAAGAGTACAATGTCTTGCACTCTGATTAGAAGTTACAGTAAATATACCTATAACTCCCCCATTGTTCATATTCAAGGTATATACGTTCCAAGAGTTTTGGTGCAAATCCTCTTTCACTTTACGTGATTAACAGGTTAAACATATGTTATGACTCACACAAAATAACACATAGAAGCATGCATAGCAACAAGCAATACCATATTAATTATCTTGATTATAATGTGATTCTAAATAATTTATGTGTGTCCATTATTTAAATAAACCTTCATTTACCACACATTGACTATGAGTAGCTAACTATTTGCTCATTAGCTCCTTTTAAAACATGTGAGTAAATATTCAATAACTACCTTTCTTGTTGATCAAGTAACTAATCAACTTAACTACTTTTCTTTTCTTCTTTATTTGACTACTTGCCAAAACTTCAAAAATAATTAACATTCCAATTTTTATGATGTAATAACAATACTATTAATGCGGAATTTCAACTTGATATACAAAACATACTTTTCATACATTCATGCTAACATAACTTCTCAAACAAGTCATCTCAAATCAACCAAGCATCAACTTTTAAATGTCTATAACACATAGCATGGAAAATTCAACAAATCTAGCATGGACACTACTTATATAATTGACTTTAGTACTTACGCACCTTATGTTATAACGGTGATCCGCCACTACTTCTAGAAATCACTCAACTCGGATTCTCCTATGTAGGAAAAAAATCAAAACTAAATTAAAACTACGTTGACTAACTTCTACAACAACTCTAAACTAACTATTTACGTTGGAAAGGTTTCCAAAACCTTCCCTATATGGTCTCTATTCAATTCCAAACTTTATTTTAATATTTCCTTTGCAAAACACTTAATTTTCGATAATTTTCTAAAAATGGCAGCTTTGTAAAGTTGCTTAAAACTCGTTAAAACCCTTCTAAATAGTATAATTTGACCCTAAAACAATAGATTCATGTCCTAAGATAATCATATAAAATTTTGGTGTGTTAAAAACAATTATAACTTATTATTTCATGTTTTACTATTTTTATTATGCATGAACACATGTTAATAAAAATTTAAAGCGATAAATTTTAATTTAAAACTCATCAAAAACTTAATAAAACTTCACATTTCAAGCATAAAATACTTTTAGAATCTTATACTATCATCATACTTATAATATATCCATGAAAATAATATTTCAAACTTAGAAACATGTTTATAATATGTTTGCTTTTAGTTTTCTTGCTTTTAAAAATTTGACAGCAATATTAATTAACTTAAAAACCTTTAAGAACAAATCTGAACTTTATAAAATTATCACAAATTAATACTACAACAATCTATGATTATGATATAGAAGTTTAGAGTTAAAATCATAAAATTAAAAATTTTCATAAGTTTATAAACCCTAATTTTTATAATTTCATGAACAACTCTATAAACATGAAACTTAATTCTAAAACATGATCATAACTTATAAAACATGATTAAAACTATAAAACATGCATAAACATAATTATAAACAAGAATTTATGCAAAATTGAATTAAAAAGAAAAGAAGAGAAAAAAAAATTTATAAAGGGTTCAAAAATATACCAAAGGGGGAGGAAGTGGTCGGCGGGTAGCAGCAGGCCAATGAGCAAGGTGGCAGTAGATCGGCAACGAGGAGACCGGGGAGTGGGGCGAAGGCAGGAGCTCGCGAAGAGGTTTTTTCTTTTTTCGGAAATTCAAACTCCTCTTTTTTTTCTCTCTCATTTTTTTTTAAATCCTAAATCACAATTTGCACTTTTCAATTTGAATATTCTTGTTTTAAGGGGTATTTATAGGGTTAAATTGGATTTTGGGGTGAAATTACATAAATACCCTTAATGTTTTAAATTACTTTTGTGCCCTTATTTTAAAACAATTAAGGAAACTTTTAATATTATCACATTAGAAACATATTTAAATATTAATAAAATTTAAAGTGACATAAAAATAACTTATAAAAATAATTATTTTAAGTAACTTATAAACTTTAGAAAACATAAAAATAATTATTTTAAGTAACAACTAATTAAATTTTCTTTCTTTAATTCATTTTTTTAACTTAGCTTTTCAATAAAAAAAACTATAAAAATTCATATAAATTTGAAACTAAATTCTTAAAATACGTGAAAATATGGGTATTACACAAACAATCAAAACAAAGTAAATCAATCGCTCTAAAGGGAATTAAAATTTCCTTTTCAAGACGAATTCAAAAAGTGCATTCATTCTATGGTATAAGTTTTTCATTGTCCTAACATAGATTTAGACGTAGTTTAGCAAAAAGACTGCTTTGAGGTATGCTCAGACCCTGGCAAGTTGTTCCATATTTTGAGGTATGCTCAGACTTGACATGGTCGACCCTGGCAAGTTGTTCCATATTTTGAGGTATGCTCAGACTTGGGGGGCTCATTGGAACTCAAGGCTTATCATGTAGGTGACTGCTTTGAAGGAAAAAGACTCAACTATTTGTAGACACTTCTTGGTTCAGGTGAGGAGTGATTCTCCTTTGTGTAAGACTGAAGCTAGAAACGCCGAGATGACTGAGCACACTACACTAGTAGAAAAAATGGATTTTGCTGCGCCACATTTGCTGCGGTTCTTTGACATTTTTAAAGAACCGCAGCAAATACTTGTTGATTATTTCAACGCAAAATTATTTGTTGCGGTTAAAGTATTTGCTGCGGTTTTTTTGTTATTTGCTGCGGTTATAACATAGATTTAGACGTAGTTTAGCAAAAAGACTGCTTTGAGGTATGCTCAGACCCTGGCAAGTTGTTCCATATTTTGAGGTATGCTCAGACTTGACATGGTCGACCCTGGCAAGTTGTTCCATATTTTGAGGTATGCTCAGACTTGGGGGGCTCATTGGAACTCAAGGCCTATCATGTAGGTGACTGCTTTGAAGGAAAAAGACTCGACTATTTGTAGACACTTCTTGGTTCAGGTGAGGAGTGATTCTCCTTTGTGTAAGACTGAAGCTAGAAACGCCGAGATGACTGAGCACACTACACTAGTAGAAAAAATGGATTTTGCTGCGCCACATTTGCTGCGGTTCTTTGACATTTTTAAAGAACCGCAGCAAATACTTGTTGATTATTTCAACGCAAAATTATTTGTTGCGGTTAAAGTATTTGCTGCGGTTTTTTTGTTATTTGCTGCGGTTATAACATAGATTTAGACGTAGTTTAGCAAAAAGACTGCTTTGAGGTATGCTCAGACCCTGGCAAGTTGTTCCATATTTTGAGGTATGCTCAGACTTGACATGGTCGACCCTGGCAAGTTGTTCCATATTTTGAGGTATGCTCAGACTTGGGGGGCTCATTGGAACTCAAGGCTTATCATGTAGGTGACTGCTTTGAAGGAAAAAGACTCAACTATTTGTAGACACTTCTTGGTTCAGGTGAGGAGTGATTCTCCTTTGTGTAAGACTGAAGCTAGAAACGCCGAGATGACTGAGCACACTACACTAGTAGAAAAAATGGATTTTGCTGCGCCACATTTGCTGCGGTTCTTTGACATTTTTAAAGAACCGCAGCAAATACTTGTTGATTATTTCAACGCAAAATTATTTGTTGCGGTTAAAGTATTTGCTGCGGTTTTTTTGTTATTTGCTGCGGTTATAACAGCAGCAAATAATTCAAGCAAATAAATGTTCAGCCCACGAGCCTAAATAACTGCCGCATATATAACCCTTTTCTCTCCTTTTTTTCGTCTTTCTCACTAACCCTAAAACCCTCACCCTCACCCTCACCCTCACCCTCACCCTTCCCCGTCTTCCACTATCACTCTCATTCTCACTCTCACCCACTATCTTTCTCTCAATCTCTCTCTATTTTGCTCCTCTCTCTCTCTAACCCTTTTCTCTATTTTTCATCACAATCAATCTCCTTTCAATCCGATGAACAACGAAATCGAAGGTCATTCATGTTCAATCTCGTTTCAATCCTCTTTTGGTAGGGTTATTTGGTTTTAGTTTTGTTAGATTTGAATTTGGGGGAAAAATTGAATATGGGTTTTTAGGGTTTTTGGTGATTCATTTGTTTTTGGTTTTGTGTTTTCGAGTTGGGATTTAGGGTTTTATGTTTTCGATTTGGAGTTTGGTTGTGGGTTTGGGTTTGCGATGTTGGTTCGTGGGTTAGGGTTTTGGTTTGGTTCGTGGCATAGGGTTTTGGTTTAGGTTTTGGTATTGTTGTTGGTTCGTGGGTTAGTGTTTGGGTTAGGGTTTTTGGGTCCTGGGTATTGGTTTTGGGTTCGTGGGTTTTGGTTTTGGGGTTGTGGGTTTGGTTTGATTGTTGATTTGTGCAATTGATTGTTTGTTGCTCTAATTTAAGCTTTATTTTTTTTCCTTTTTTCTGATTTTTTTTGCAGAAATTGGAGATGCAGTCTGAGGAAGGTTGTGTTTCTCCATTCTCATATTGAACTTCAGATTATATCCAGTCTGAGGAAGGTTGTGTTTCTCCATTCTCATATTATATTACATGTACTTATTAGAGAAAGGTTGTGGCTTCTCCTACTATTGGAGGAATCTACTTTGCTATTAATGTTTCGTGATCATGGAAATTTTAGTCTCAAAACCAGGATTCATTGTTAGCTTGGCTATAGGAAGAGTAGCTTTAGAAGTTCACAAGGTCATAATCAGCAGTTTTAGTATCTAACTGCTTGAGGTGGTCAGTTATTCCAATTATGATGCTGATTAATTGATGTTTGATGTTTAATTTTCTGCATTTGATTAATTAAATCTAATGATTTTGCCGACTTTATGATTTCATTTTAATTTCAATTGTTTGTTTATGCTTCTGGCTTTAATTTATTTATTTGTGTAGAAGTCCATTTTTTGGTGTTTTTCTTTTTTTAATTAATTTGGAGTTAAATTAAATGATGGTTTTTTTAATTACAGATGAAATTAAACTCATGATTGTTGGAGTTACAAATGTGAAATTGATGATGTGATGTTATTGAATTTGAAGTTATTTAGAGAATTCAATTTGAATGGAATGTTGAAAATTTAATCACTCTTAAAAATGTTATTATTTTTTTTTTAATTTGCTTTTGTAATTCTGATAGCAAAGCTGTAAGTGTAGGATATATGTAATTATAGTACTCTATGTTTGACCATTAAAAGTAGATAAGATCTTTATAGTTTATGGGGATATGTTTGGTTTTGCATTGTTGGTGCTGAATGTTGTTATTTTTGTTTTAGAAGTTCTAGTGACACAAATCATATTACTGCTTGAACTTTTTTTATTTAATGAAGAGTCTAACTTCTGTTTTTCTTATGTACATGTAGTCCAACGGTGATGATGGATCTATAGCCGTTGATTACTTCACGTTTTCGTCTAGCATTACAGAGAAGATCAGATCAGCTTCTCTTGTGATAAGTCATGCAGGTATCCACACATGTTGGAATTTCTTGAATCTGAATTGCTGTTTAAGATTGCTGTAAATCTTTGCATTGAGAGATGAGACCTTATTTAAGTCCTTAACATAAATTCTACAAGTCCTTAACATTAATTCTATTTTATGAAGGCTAGTTCGATTAGTTTATTAGGTCAGTAAGGCAGTTATACTGTGGATGTATTCAGGTTCTGATTGAGTTGGTTCATTTTAAAGTTGATTTAGACAGGCCTTTCATGGTTCTAGACTACTTGTTCATAAAATACTTTTCAAAACTACATGTGCCATTTATAGGATGGTTTTGATTCTTGGTTCATGTGTATGCCATTTTAACATGGCATATTTTCTATCCCTTATATTCGATAATTAGTGCAAACTATTCTACCTTTATCCCTTGATGGCTGGTTATGTGATTTGTTCAAACAAGATTACTGTCTTTTTATAAATCTGAGAATTTGTAATTCGCTATTGACAAGTAGTTCTGCATCAAGATGCTCTATTAGGTTACTTGTGTAGTCTATTCCTTTTATTTGATAGTTTGGCATTATGAATTATAGTTTGGCTACAGCCTTTTGTATTTATCTTCAATCAATTTTCGCTTTCTACAGTTTAACTGAGCTGTCCTCATATAGCTAATTGTGTGATTTTTTGGTCTGTGTTAATGATTCATATAATTCTCGGCAATGACAAAATAGGAAGGCTGCTCTGCCACTGCCACTGCTCTTTTCTCTCTTATTTATCATCTATGTGGATTTTCTTTTTATATTTTTGCTGTTTATCATCTATGTGGATGCAATCCTCACATTTGTGTTTGGTATGGTTTTGTTTTCTTGCNTTGGTATGGTTTTGTTTTCTTGGTGCTTTATGTTTAGCTTTGTAAGGGTGTGTTCTTCGTCAGCTTCATGCTATCTTTATCTTGATTTGCCACTATTAAACGAGTTTCCAATCATCCTATCTTTACTATTTGCACTAGTTCTTTATCTTTTTTTGTTTTTCTTTCACTGATGCTTAATTGTTAATAGGTGCTCTCCACACTTCTATTGCTGCCACTGTTGAGATGCTGCCGTTATGATGCTCTTTGAAGTGTTTTTTGCAATATAATTGTATTTGAGATTGATGTTATTATTCTAATGCTGCTGTAATGTTGTTATTACAATTATCATACATATACAAACATTCTGGCTACAATTTAGCATTAAAAAGCAAAAATAAAAAAAAAATTATTTTTTTTGGGTGGTTATTTGTNACAGCAAATAATTGTTTTTTTTGGTGGGAAACTGCATTATTTGTTGCGGTTTTACAAAGAACCGCAGCAAATAGTGGGATTTCCCACCAATTTTTGCCCCCTTTTTGCTGCGGTTTTGACTACAGCAACAATTTTTTAGGGATATTTGTTGCGGTTGTTAACCGCAGCACTTGGAGCAACAGCAATAAACTAGCTTATTATTTGCTGCGGTTCAACCGCAGCAAAAAAATGGACTTTTTGCTACGGTTTTGACTACAACAATTGTTGCGGTTCTTTGTAAAACCGCAGCAAATAATGCAGTTTCCCACCAAAAAAAACACTTATTTGCTGCGGTTTTGTGAATAACCGCAGCAAATAAGCACCCAAAAAAATAATTTTTTTTCTTGCATTTTAAAGCAAAATTAGAAGCTGAAATGTTATACATACATAGAATCAATTATTTTCAATTGAATTACACTTCTATCACAAAAAAATACACTTCTATCACAAAAATACATTTGAAATTTAACTTAAACAAGATTGGTGATGGACTTGTTGGTGAGTGATTGGAGAAGTAAAGCATACAGCAGCGCGGTCCGAGAACCAGTAGCAGCAGCATTACAGCAGCGGCACGTACACCAGCAGCAACAACGCAGTGGCGGGCCATTAGATAAAGAGAAGAGCAAAGAGAGCAACAGAAAAAAAAATGTATAAATCATACCATAATTCATTCATTCAACCATATCTATACATTCATTCTACCATTCCTATTCTTATTCATTCGTTCAAGCATTACCATTCATGAATAAACCCATTCATTCATTCATAAAATCAATCATAACCTCAATCTCATCTAAATATCTCATTCAAGCATCCATTACTCATTCAACCATTCTTTTGTTCAATCATTTATTTATATAGTAGTCTCATTCAATCATTTATTTTATATAGTGTTCTTATTCATAACTCATACATAAACAAGCAAAATTCATTCACAAGCATTCATATATTCATCATTCAACCTACATCACAGCAACAACCACAAGAACACAACTGCAGCCACAACATAGCAATATACTATATATATTTATGTTTATATACATAATCTCCATCAGGGAAGTGGTTACGATCACCCACCATTCGAGTTAGGCTACTTCAACAGGTTTTTAAGCCTGGAGCAACTCAAACCTCAATGATGTTGACCATGGTCATCACTTGAGTCCCTTCATCATTTGGAAATAATTAGTGTCTTATGAAGAAGGACTCATTTTTTATCAAGCAATTGTCGGACTATAAGGGACTCGATCATCATTCAATAATTGCATCACCATAAGAGATGCAATTGTCTGACAATAAGGGAATCAAGTAAGAAGCAACACATCAGACCACAGATCAATAAAGATCAATCATAAGCTCAATCTCATCTAAATCAATAAACATCAGTCATAAGCTCAATCTCATCGAAATATTTCATTCAAGCATCCATTAACATACTCATTAAACCATTCTTTCATAGATTCAAAATCTAATTCATTCATTCAAGCATTACATCCAAACTTTCCCTCACTTATCCAAAATATTGCATACAAAACAACAAAAAAACACAATCACAATAATATACATGTGATATTGCTCCGAATTCTAAAAAAAAAAAAAATTAGAAAAAGCACTATGATTAGTAGGTTGTGTAGGCCATTATTTTAACCTAGCAATAAAGATACTCCTTACTATATTTTTGTAAAACATTATTTTATCATGTGACAAGAATAAGAACACATAACTAAAGGTTTGTTTTATAGCCACATGACTAATCGATTATGAACAAATTTTTTATTAATATTAAACAAATCTTATAGAGATTTTTGTATGAAATCTAAAATTTACTTTTTATCTTATTGCAACAAGGAAGTTAAGAAAGGGGGAATCAGAGAAACAAGACCACGAAAATAGAACCAAGCCAAACAACTATCACTTGTCAAAGGAATTATTTCTTATGAAAACTTGTAATGACTTCATGAAAACTTACACTCAGTCTCAGTCAGTTACTCACACACTCAGTTGCTCACACAATCAACCTCACTCGGTGACTCACACACTCACTTACACTCAGTCACTCAATTACTCAGTTAAACCAGGAAACTCCCTTTAAAAAATTCAATCAGGATACATCATCACTAAAGCAAATGGCTTCTAATTTGTCATTACATCATTATCAACAGAGTGACTATTCACACAACATGCTTGCACCCAAAACATACAATGAGATCTTACTGCAACACGATACGACAAAAGAAATTACACACATACATATGTTTGTAGCAACTATAAAAACAATCAGCATGCTTCTAATAAACTGTTTTTCTTGCTACTAGCAACTATAAAACCACCATAACATATCTTAGCCTTCAAATTAGTAACATTGTAAACAATAAAAAAACCAAAGAAAAGTCAAATTAAGCATATATATATATATATGCTTAACAATAATTAAAATAATAAGTGTGTTCAATTGTTCACATGATGCAATTTAACAATAATTAAAAAAAAAAAGAACCACATTATTGATATTTGAAGATTATGAAAATATGAAACAAAAAAATCAAATATTGCTAGCAAAATCGAGGAACATATTCATACTATATATTAAGTAACTATGATTGAAAACATGAAATTTACAGCAAAAATTTCGGAATTTCATTTGTATAACAATGGTGCAACTAAATATGAAATGATAAATTTATATTACAAAAAAAACAAAAGAAAAATATGAAAATTAAACAACAAAAATTACACATTACAGTAAAGAAATTGGAGATTTCATAAATCATAATTAAATGCAATAATATGTCATTATTCTGTTTGCTTACGAAAATGGCAGAAATTATGATCAAAAATTAAAAGGAATTACAGTATATTACCCCAAAAGATTACCTCAAAAGATAGATCTTGAAGAAAAATCGCCCAAGCCTCGAAATTGCCTCAAAGTAGTCTAAAATTGCTCGAAATTTGCTTCAAAATTGTATCAAACAAATCAAAATAAATAAATCAATTTCAAACCAACAACAACAAGAAAAAAAAAACAAAAACAATCGAAAACAAAAAAAAATTACAATAAAAATAAAAAAAAAAACAAAAAAGACAAAAAAAATTAAAGGAGGTAGTACCTTCAAATGGGGAGGGACGAATGAGAATGAGAAAGAGAAAGAAAGAGGTGAGGGTGAGAAAGAGAAAGAAAGAGGCGAGAATGAGAATGAGAGAAGAAAGAGGCGAGAATGAGAATAAGAGGGAAAGATGCGAGAATGAGAGAGGAAGTTAGGGTTAGAGAGATTGAGAGGGAGGGAGGTGGAAAAATGAGGGAGAATGAAGGGGAGTTAGGGTTAGGTATTAAGGGTTTTTGTATTTGTAGCCCCTTCGTTTGGGCTGGGCTCAACCATTTGTTTTGGGTTGATTTATTTGCTGCGGTTATAACCGCAGTAAATAAGAAAAAGAACCACAGCAAATAAATCAACCGTAGCAAATAATTTTTCTTGTGTATCATCAGCAACTATTTGCTACGGTTCTTTAAAAATCTTAAAAAACCGCAGCAAATGTGGCGCAGTAAAATCCAATTTTTCTACTAGTGGCATAAGGTTATGATTGCTGACTCTTTGAGTCGTCCGTCTAGCATTGTGTCCGTCAGTGACTGGCTTGGACCTAGGAAGGCTCCAGTATGGGAGCGACTCAAGAGGCTTCCTTCTGGACTTGAGAATGAGAAGAAGGTGAAGGGGACTCGAAGAAGGAAAAAGAAGAAGAAGAAGAAGAAGACTCATGGAGCTACTAAGATAGTGGTGGGGAGCGGAGAGAATGGGAAGAGGACCTGAATGAGAATTTTTGCTTGCAATGGTTTGAGGATTTACACATAGTACTTCTTCAACTAATCGATTTTAGTGAGTTTGTAGAAGTTTTTACCATCCATGTCTGTCAACTCAGCTACGCTACCTGGTAGAATCCTCTTAACAATGTAAGCACCAGCCTAAATCGGACAGAACTTACCTCAATGGCCTAAAATTGTCTTCCTAAGTGCTTTGAGAACTGAGTCACCCTCCTTAACATCTCTGACCTTAACCTATTTGTTGAAGTGACGTTCTATTCTTCTCTGATATACTTGCACATGATTAAGAGCTTTGAGCCTTTTCTCGTCCAACAAAACCAGGGCGTCGTACCTAGCTCTAACCCATTCTGCTTCCGGTAACTGACTCTCCAAGACAATTTTATGAGAGGGAGTCTTGTTTTACCTCTTCCATACCATAGACTAGGGAGAAAGGAGTAGCTCTGGTCGAAGTGCGAATCAAATTACGATATCCCCATAAGGCAAAAGGCAATTTGAGAGGCCAATCTTTGTAAGTTTCTGTCATTTTAGATATAATTGTCTTGATGTTCTTATTAGCTTCTTCTACTGCGCCATTAGTCTGTGGTCGGTAAGGCAAAGATTTGTGATGCTGGATCTTGTATTTGGTCAGTACAATTTCGCATTCACCTTGGAAGTGGGAACCATGGTCACTCATTATTTCATGTCGAACCGCCTAACGGCAAATGATATTGGTTTCAGTCAATTGAGCCACCTTCTTAGCTTGAATCGCGATGGCCCAGTAGCGCAGGAAACCCTACAACGCTACTAGGGTAGCGCTGTTAACTTAGTCACTCTGACAGCTCAGCGTGACTAAGTTAACAGCGCTACGTTTTTTTTTAAAGATCTTTTTTTTTATTTTTTTTTTATTATTATTTTATATTTTATTTTATTTCATTTATTTTTATTTAATATTAAAATAATAAAAGAGGCATTGGGATAAAAAAGTCCGTTAAATAAGAATGGAAATTTTATAATATCCCAGATTTATTTTTATGCCCAAGTATACTCGATTATCCAATCTTCTAGAGAAATGAGTTTTTTAAACATCATAGAGTCCTGCCGCGGGATGGGGGGACTAAATTAGGTGTCTACAGTTAGCCCCCACTTTGATTGAGTCTGAGTAAGACGAAAATCAATGTATGCTTGAATCGCTTTTCGTGACTTCCATATTCGGAACCGATGGCTCCTTATTAACCAATGGGTGTGTCAAGATTTTAGAAAGCAATGGCTTCCAAAACTTAAAAAAACTTTTTTGTTTTCAAAAATTGGAATAGTTATTTTCTAATTAATCGATTTTCTTACTTTGAAATTGACATATAGAAAATGAGTTGTAATAAATTCGTTTAATTATTACTGTTTTGAGTAAATTCGCTTATTTACTGAAATTATTGAAAAAAAATGTACTAAATTCGCTTATTTATTACTATTTTGAGTAAATTCGCTTACTTACCGAAATTATTGAAAAAAATGTAACAAATTCGCTTATTTATTACTATTTTGAGTAAATTCGCTTATTTACTGAAATCATTGAAAAATTTAATTCGTTTATTTAGAACTGTTCTGAGTAAATTCGCTTATTTACTGATATTATTTAAAACATGTAATAAATTCGCTTATTTACTACTATTTTGAGTAAATTCGCTTATTTATTGAAATTATTGAAAAAATGTAATAAATTCGTTTATTTATTACTATTTGGAGTAAATTCGCTTATTTACTAATATTATTGAAACAAATGTAATAAATTCTCTTATTTATGACTATTTTGAGTAGATTCGCTTATTTACTGAAATTATTGAAAAATGTAATAAATGCGTTTATTTATTACTATTTTGAGTAAATTCACTTATTTACTGAAATTATTGAAAAAATGTAATAAATTCGTTTATTTATTACTATTTTGAGTAAATTCGTTTATTTACTGAGATTATTGAAAAAATGTAATATATTCGTTTATTTATTACTATTTGGAGTAAATTCGCTTATTTACTGATATTATTGAAAAAATTTAATAAATTCGTTTATTTATTACTATTTTGAGTAAATTCGCTTATTTACCGAAAATATTGACTAAAGCTCACAAGGTGGTCATGAGATAACACCCTAATTTAATGTAATCCGCTCTTGGAACATTTGGAATACAATAAAGCATGAGAAAAGGATCATCATCAAAATCAAATCCAAAGCAAAACAATACAACAAAACACAACGACCTGCGCCAGCTGTGTAGCGCTGTTGCAGCAACCACGCTGAAGAGGTAGCGCGGCAAGTGCTGCGGCGCTGAGCTTATCAGCGCGACTACTTTAGTCACGTCCTTTGGTCAGCGTGCTACTATTTTCTGTGCTGTGCTGTGGTTCTTGCTTGATTTGCAAATGTTGATGTTGAAATTATGCTGTGCAGGTAGCGAGGTTGATTTATCGGCGCTTGGGGCATAGCCCGGATGGAGTGGTCACGCTGCACTAGTAGCGTGTTTAGCGTAGCGACGCTGAAGCTGCTGCGCTGGAACTTCAAACACGCTGTGAGGTTCTTTTTTTCTTTTTTTTTTTTCAAGCTTACTTTTGAGAACTATGGGATAAATTTGTGCTTACATTAGAGGATTGATTGCTATAATTTATTCAATTTGTAGTCATAAGGATGTTAAGCTTGTGACAATTTATATCTGCTCTTGTTTTTATCAAGCATGTGTGTTTTTGACAAATGATTGTCCTAATGATGTTAAAATGAAGTATAATGTTCCATGAATTATTTGAGAATTGTTCTTATTACTCATGTCATGACCCATGTATTTTGACATTTTAAAGAGTAGTAGGCTCTTAATTAGAGAGTGTAGTTGATTAGTCTTAATCAAAACTAGAAAAATACTTCTTGAATAGTTTTAATTATAAGGGCAATGAGCTCTTAATTAATAGTCAAAAGTGAAAAAAATGCTCTTGATTATTTTATTTATAAGAGTAATGGGCTCTAGAAAAAATGCTCTTGATTAAATTATTTTATTTATAATCAAAAGTGAAAATAATGCTCTTAATTTAATAAAGAAGAGTAATGAGCTCTTAATCAAAAGTGAAAATGCTCTTGATTAATTTATTTTATGTATAAGAGTAACGTGCTCTTTAATTAATAAAGAAGAACAATGGGATTTTAATTAATAATCAAAGGTGAAGAAAAAAAATGTTCTTGATTATTTTTTTTTATAAGGGTAACCTGCTCTTAATTTAATCAGTGATCAAAAGTGAAAAAGCTCTTGAAAAATTTTACTTTATTTATAAGAGTAGCGTGCTCTTAATTTAATAAAGAAGCGCAATGGACTCTTAAATTAATAATCAAAAGTGAGAAAAAATGCTCTTGATTAATTTATTTTATTTATAAGAGTAACGTGCTCTTAATTTAATAAAGAAGAGCAATGGGATTTTAATTAATAATCAAAAGTGAAAAAAAATGTTCTTGATTAATTTTTATAAGAGTAACGTGCTCTTAATTTAATTAATAATCAAAAGTGAAAATGCTCTTGAAAATTTTATATTATTTATAAGAGTAGCGTGCTCTTAATTTAATAAAGAAGCGCAATGGACTCTTAAATTAATAATCAAAAGTGAGAAAAAATGCTCTTGATTAATTTATTTTATTTATAAGAGTAACGTGCTTTTAATTTCATAAAGAAGAGCAATGGACTCTTAGTAAAAGATGCTCTTGCTATGTTAATAAGCTATCCTAGTTTGTGGATTACATCAATGTCTTCCCCTAGAAACGAGCAAGATGGAGGGGAGAGAGGGAAGAACGGATAACAGTAAGCGTCGTGCTAAAAACCGTTCAAAGAGTAAGAATCGAGTACCACACCCTGCATGGGAGCCCCCACTTGAGTGGGATAATCGTGTCTTGAAACTTGATCCTGACCATCATATATCTTCTCGAGCATCAAGAGGAATTGTAAGTAATATGTTTTTTTTCTCAATATTTTACGAATTTTAGATGATATATGTAAGTGAAATGTTATAGGTTGATGATGAATTACGACGATATGATTCCGGGAAGATGCTTGGTAAAATTTATGATACTCTTGATGCAAATACCAAAGAGTTGGTTAAGGTGAGTGGTTTTCAAGATTTCTTAGAATCTTATATAGAGAAAGAGAGATGTAAGATGTCTGCTTGTTTAGTTAGGGGAATGATGGAATGGTTTTGGGATACAACCAACACCTTTCATTTCCCATGGGAAGAGATGGCTATAACTCCTTTCGATTATGGGATGATTACTGGATTACCCTTGGCGGGTATGGATATCATCCCTAATGAAGGAATGACAGGAAAAGAGCCAATGATAGGTGATTTACTTGGGCTAATCTACACTCGATTAAAATTGTATGAGAGAGTTTTCCCTTGGAGTGAATTGTCGGATGCTTTAGCCAATGAAGACATTATGGCAGAAACCACTTCCCCTCAAAGAGCTAGGATCTTCCTTTTATATTTGATTGGTAGTACCTTTTTAACAGACAAAGGGCAACGAGTGGCCTTTTCTCTTATCCCGTTATTGTCAGATTTGAAAGGAATCAAAGATTATTGCTGGGGGAAAGCGGGTTATGTTCATTTAATATCTGAAATGCGTAAGGCATCCTGAGTTATGGATGACCTGCTAAAGAGAGAATGTGTCCCAGCTTCCCTAGGAAGCATTCCTCGAGTTATTGAGGTAACAAATTCTTTTACAATGTGCTTATCCACTTATTTGCATCTTATTTTGCCTCTAACCTTTTCTTTTCAGCTGTGGTACTTTGAACATTTCCCAACTCTTGCCCCAATAAATGACCGACCTAAGAGATTCCCGGTGAGCCGCAGATGGGGAAGACGACTTAACATTCATCATAAGACGGATGTAATACGCCAATCGATTTATAACCTTCCTGAAGAGCAAATAAGGACTCATTGTATATATACATTTATATATATTTTATAACTATAATAAATGATTTTTAATTTTCCTTCTATTGCAGATTATTTTTCGTCCATGGGACGGGATACCAGATATTAGCCCCGCAGGTTTCACCACCTCTTGAGGAAGCCAGGATCCTTTTGAAAGGATGTAGGCAACCTGTTTTGTTTCTGGGGGAACGTGTTGTTCGACAAACTTATTCTCCTATTCCTTTAGCTCCCATGGATCCACTTGTCTTCATCTTAGGCTCGAGTAAGGTTCCCGCTACCTCTATGGATGATTTTCTGAGAGGACTCACAGCTCGGGAGTTAGTTTTTGCTGGTGTTAATTACAAAAATTGGGTTCAGGCTCGGCTACGTCCTTTTCCAACATTTGTTAGGGTATCTTACCTTTCCTTTCCCTTTTTCACGCATTTGCATTTTAAATATATGTTTATTTGTTTATATGTTTATATGTGCAAAGAATAATGATATTGAGGGTTAGCAAGTTCCTAAGCGAAATATCAAATACATTGATGGTTTCGGGAATTTGATTGATGACATTGTGCCATTTGTTGAGGAAGAGGAAGAAGATGTTCCTTATATCCTTGAGAATGTCGACATGGTAAGCCTTGGGTTTTCCTTATCTTTACTCGACTCTTATTATTATTACTGACATTTTTCATTGTTAATTATAAATGACTTGTTTAATTGCAGGTGTCTAGGACAACTACAAACAAGGTCATCAAAGTATTGAACGCGTTTCGCACTGCTTATAGGAAGACAAAACATGCTTTTGCGTGCCAGAGCGTCACCATGGCTAGGGTAGGTTTCCCTATGTGTTGCCCCTATTTCTAGTTTCATGTCTTTATCACCTATGGGTAATTTTTGTGAATTATTTTCTTTTGTAGGACGTTGTGCCGCGTTTTACAACACATGGGACATTTCGTCCTCCTCGTCCCCCTCGTCCTCCAGGTGGCCATTACAGGTGTCCCCCTTTTACGGAAGGTCCGACTAGTGGTCAACAAATGCGGCCTCTGATCCTTGAACATGAAAATAGAGCTCAAGAGGAATCTAATAGAGACGAGGGAGGAAGTAGTCAACAAGTCAACCCGCAACAAGGATATGATCCTTATGCTGGCTATTATAACCATGGTCAAGGTGGCGGGTGGTCCCAAGTTCAAGAATGGGATTATTTTGGTGGAGGCCAAGGGCCATATCCAAGAGTTCCTTATGAGATGGGGCGATTTTCGTCGTATGAACCACCAAGGATTAACACTCAAATGCAGCAGGAGGATCGAAGACATTCTACTAATTCTTATATATACTCCTCGCACTGGTGCTATGCATTATTTCTTTGACTATGGGCCACCACAGTAGCTTTTTGTGGCATGTAATTTGTTGACATTTGTATTCATAGTTTAACTCAAACTTAATTTTCTGTTTGTTTTATCTCATTTTAGCCTTAATATTTTGTAATCATGGATTTATAAACATATGTAAGCCTTGGCCTTTTTATGCTAATATTTGAAAACCAAGGGCATATATATTAGTTCCTTTTTATTTTTTTTGTAAAGTGTTGGAGGATTAATCCGACTTACTCCCGAAAAAATAATCACCAAAATTAGTTAGCAGGGAATAGAGGGAAGGGGGGAATATCTCATTTTCCTTAAATAAATATGATTTGAAAAGTTAATTTTAAAGAAGTTCAAGAAATAAAATCGCCCAAAATAATTAAAGAATGGAAAGAATCTCGCAAATGGGCTGATTATGAAAGTTTTATGCAGCGCAAGAGGATTTGGGATGCTGCATTTGTAGCGCTATCAAAATTGTCGCGTCGTGACTAGTGTTGCCACACTGCTGTTGTAGCGTTGTAAACCTTGTTGCGCTGTCACGTTAGTGCGACTAAAACTGAAACGCTGCTTTATTTCTCATTATTTCCCAAAACGAATTTAAGGAAGTTGCCTAGTGACCATCTTGGTTAAATATATGAACGAACAATTATACATTCATCAAACAAAATCCCTTACAAAAGTTTTCTTTGTTAGAGAGAAAAGAAGGAGATAAAGAATGTCTCAAAACTTTATTCGTGAGTTAAACCATTGTATTTCTTCTTTGTCTGTAGAGGAACGCCTTGAATTCAATGCTTATCATCTGGATGCGTTGTTTTCTTTGAGGCAAGCTCGTATCAATTGGGATTTTCTTCACGCCGCCATCAATTTTTGGGATCCTCAATTCCATGTTTTTACCTTTGCTAACAATGAATTGACCCCCTTTCCGGAAGAATTTAGCGCGATTGTTGGTTTTCCAGTGGAAGTTTTTCCGGCTGTTCCTAACCTTCAACAAGGGTTTGGTAAGGACTTTCAGAGACTACTTGCACTAACTAAGTTCGAGACCAAGGAAATTCTCAATGGCCAACACTGTGATCTTTTGGAAATTATTGCAAGATTTTCCTCTCCTTCAGACAACTTAACAATACAAAGGTACAAAAGACGTGCTTTATGCTTATGTTTGCTATCAGGATATTTATTTGTTAATGATGGAGGAAATATGGGAAATGCTTCACTAATTGCAATTTTTGAGCAAATCGAAGATGATCGTACTCCTATGCCTATGGTGATTTGTGAGACCATCATAGCATTGGACGCATGTAAAGCGGATCCATCATTGCACTTTTCGGGAAGCCCTTTATTGCTTCAGGTAATATTCTAACCTTGGGCTAAAATATTAATTAGAATAGATGTATTGTTATGAATTTACGAAAGGAAAGAAGATTTTTTCGTAGTTGGAATCGTAGCGTCAGTAGCGAATTAGCGCTCACAGTCATAGCGTGACTAATTCTGTGACGCTACGAGTGTAGCGCAGTAGGATCTGTCGCCCTGACACTGTAGCGCTGTTTGTTTTGCAACGCTCAACTGTTAGCGTAGTAGAGTTTCCAGCGCTCCTGTTTATCTTCCATAATGTCTATTTTTTCGTAATTTCAAACCATAATTATTCAATGCTATGTAACAATCTTGGATTGTCATTTATTTCTTTATTTAATTAATGTAGATTTGGCTTAGTGAGCGCCTTAAGACCATCGAACAACCCCTTAATGCTGTGAAATACAACCTCAAATCATTTACTATGAGGTGGACTTTGTTCCCAAGGAAACACTAGTACAAAAAACAAGATTTGCTGCGGTTTTTTGCCGGTTATTTGCTGCGGTTTTGAACCGCAGCACTTATAGCAGCAGCAAATAATAAAAACTTATTTGCTGCGGTTAAACCGCAGCAAAAAATAAGGTTATTTGCTGCGGTTGTTTGGAGAACCGCAGCAAATAACACCTAAAAAAATGGTGGGAAACAGGGTTATTTGCTGCGGTTCTCCACACAACCGTAGCAAATAACCCTTTTTCCCTCCATTTTCTGAGGTGTTATTTGCTGCGGTTCTCCAAACAACCGCAGCAAATACCCTTTTTCCTCCATTTTCTGAGGTGTTATTTGCGGCGGTTGTTTGGAGAACCGCACAAATAGTTTTTTTTTAATTTTTGAATAATTTTCTAAATGAAATTACGCTCCTAATTCCTAAATCATCCACGCTCCCTGCAAATATTTCCGCAGCTAGTACCCCCAGAATTGAACCGAATTCAGTCAATTAATATAAATTAATGAATTTTTTTTGTATACATACAACCTAGAAAGCCAGCCTTAGCCAAACTCAATCAATCCAGCCAAGGCAGCTCAAAACAAATCAACCT
>PYUH01000258.1:576069-596205 GCA_016808085.1 Suaeda aralocaspica | reverse complement strand
ATACATAAAACAAATTACAAACCAAAACCAACACCTAAAAACCAAGAACAAAAACAAAACAAACCAAAACCTTCTCTCCACCCCACTAATATACCAACTTGTAAACTGCCAGCAAACTCACTGCAACCCGGCGAGCCCCCAAAATTGCAACAAACAACCAACAAACACCACAGCAATCCAACACCAAACACTGCTGAGAATAACAGCCACAACAGCACCACAAACACAACCAGCGAGATCATCAAAACCCAAATGTCAGCCACAATATACAGCAGCTGACCTGCATCTGCAGCCCAGCAAAAACTCCCCAAAACAACTCACAAAGCGCAGCAACAACAACCTACACAAACGAAATCAACACTGCAAACACCACCACACCACAAAACTCACAGCCACCCTCAAAACACGTCTGCTAACTCAACAAAACTGCAACAACAACCACCAACAGCACCCACCACCAACACCAGCAACAAAACCCAGCATAAAGTCAAAAAACAACCAACACAGCAACCAACAGCACCACTGCAAAAATAGTAGTAGCATATCACCCCTGGCAGCGCACCACAACCTACCACCAAGTCAACTAAACTCCAACCAACAACCATACACAGCACAACATACACACTGGCAGCTAATCCCACCACCAAACTCCTACACTACAGTGTCACTGTACCATATAGAATATAACCAATAGCTAAAAGTTCAATGAATAACTAAGTGAATTACAATATATTCTAGCTCTTCATAAACAATGGTGTACAAGAATTCGCAACCCTTGTCTCGAACCTCGCTATTTTTGTGCTTTGCTGAAAGGCCCTTCTCGAACCCATGTAGCTTTTGTGAATCCTAAAATTGACATAATTTAAAACCAGTTAATTGACATAAAGTTGACATAATTTAAGACGTAATAGAATCACACAAACCATAAGTGCATGTTAAACGAACAACAGGAACTTTGAACATAAATCAACTACTAAGAACCACAAGACGCAACCACTCTCTGTAAATGAACTTCCAGTATCAGTTCTGCGCACTCTGACTAACTCCTTTTTGCTCGATTTAACCACGATTGCCTGAAACTACATCTTTGGAATTAACCAATAATACTGACATTATTGTGTCTCAATTCTCTAATATCTATCAATACACACTCACAAATACTAATATGGGATTAGTTACTCATCTTCAATAATAATAATAAGGCCTTCGCCTCTTTATTTATTGTAGCTGGTTATGTAGGTATCCCCAATGCCCTCATCAAATTACCAATCAAAAGGCTTGGAACAAAAAAACAAAAACACAAAGACAAAAACGAAATTAATTTTTCTGCCTCAAAATAATAATGTTAATTAATTTTTCTGCCCCATTTTGCTAGAATTCTCGAAATTGCATTTGTGAATAATTTTAGTTTGAAAAGACGAGAATATCAATTGAAGGAAAAACAGAAACAAAAGAAAGACAGTTAACAAAAACAGAAAGACGAGAATTTAATTACCTGACAAAAACGAAGATCTTCGCGAAGGTGTTGAAGGAATTTGAGAGACTGACTGAGAAGTAAGACTGAAGCTGAACTGAGGGAGTAAGATGTTGAAGAGTGAGGGAGTAAGATGTTGAAGAGTGAGTTTCTTGTTGAAGCNAGTTCAGACGGAAGAAAGACGGAAGAGGGAGTTAGGTGTGTGAGTGTGAGTTCAGAGAAGAGTGTGAGAGAAGATGGGATTCGAAGAATGAGGGAAGACGGAGTTAGGTTAGGGTTTGGTTTCAGTGAAGGTTTTTGAGAGAATGAAATAAGGAAGATGAAATAAGAACGACAAAACAACAAAAGAAAAAGGCAGAAAAAAATAATAAAAAAAAAAGGAAAAAGAAAAAAAATGTACAGCACTATTTGCTGCGGTTAACAACCGCAGCAAATTCTAATAAATAGCAGCAAAAAAAATTATTTGCTGCGGTTACACAAGAACCGCAGCAAATAATACTCCTTAACAAAAATATCAATTTATTTGCTGCGGTTTTTATAAAACACCAAAAAACCGCAGCAAATAAGGCGCAGCAAAATGTAAATTTTGTACTAGTGGAAAACTCTAGCGGAGTGGATGTCCTTATGTCTCATGGAGGTCTTTCAATTAGATGGGTCATTCCATGGTGGTTTTATCAAGGAGATGGTCGGAAGTCATGAGTCGACCCATATGTGCGCCTTCTTGGTTTGAGGAAAATTACTTATTTCTTTCCGACCCGTCTTTTGAGATGGTCTTAAACAAAGTATCCCTAGCCTTGACACTGACCCCCCAACTTGCTTGGAACTTCGGGGCCCTGCCATTACCGCATGGACAAAGTATTGGGCCAATCATCCGCGATGGGATTTTCCGAGGAATGGTTGTTCTACTCAACTATCACAAAGTTACAAGGATTGGATGCTTGCTAAGAGCAAAGATAAGAGGGATAAGGCCCGGGGCCACGAAGCTACTGAAAGGTCCAAAGGCCCACAGGTCTATAAGGCTGCAAAAAATAAGATTGCAATGGGAGAGGGAAAGAATGAGACTTCTTTAAAGAGAAAGAATGAAGTTGGATCTGTTTTTGATAGGCTAGGTCCAAGAAATAAGAAAAAAGCTCCTTCCTTACCTGGGGTCGAAATTGGACAGCCAAAGTTAAATGAAAAGACCCAAAAAACTATAGAGGGTAAGGGGAAAAGCAAGATGATATGGACTCGTAAAGAGAGCAAGCCCAAACCTATGGAGAAGCACTTTGATGAAGGTTCCTCTAAAGAAGTGAATAATGAAGAAAAGCCCAAAGATAATCCTAATGGGATGAAGGAAGATCCGGAAGTAGATGAAGACCCAAAGCATGCTCGTAAGGAAAAGGAAGAGTAGTATTTGACTTTATTTATTTTATTGTTTTCAATAAAGTGCATGTGCACTACTAGCGTAGATTTTAAGGTAGTCCCTTTTGTTTTGACGATTTCAATTATGCAACTCTTAAAACATTAATGGACAATATTATTTTTTATTCTTCATGCAAACAAAATTTAATTATTTACATTAGAATTTATTGATAATTCATCCAATAAAAACTAATTATGTATTTAAATGGGCCAAACTTAGAATAAGTTGCCTACGTATCCAAAAGGAATCAGGCCGTGCGAAGTTCTAATTATTATATATATATATTTTATCGAAAAGACTTAAATGAGCCTTTTATCGAACCTTCGTGGGTCCTTAAAATCATGTGAAACCTTTAAATGAGGTCTTTCATAATTCAATAGTCTAATCAAACATAGATATCCACTGAAACTATTGAAATGTAACATGTATTCAGCGTAGTTGAAATTTTAACGCTGGGGTTATAGCGCTACATAATAAATAACGCTGAACGGTGCAGCGTGGTTACTCTTGTCGCGCTGACATGGCAGCGCAATTAGCATTGTTACGCTGCAAGGTCAGTGCGGTTGAATATTCAGTGCTACCCCTTTCTTATTTATTTAATTATTTTTATTATATATAGCTTTTGGTTTTGTATAGAATGGGTTACGATGCTTTTCCTTTTCTCGATTTGCCCATTTTACATAATAATGTGAGCCAAATTGGGCCCATATGTTGTAGGACTTAGAGTGACTCCATGATTGTNTGTGAGTCCATGATTGTCTTGCAATTTTAAGCGTAAAATTTCTTCAATTGGTCCAAATTAGTTAATTGAGTAAATTCAGCCCCATCTATGTCAATTAGTTTTACCACACCACCTGATAGGATTTTCTTAACAATATACGGCATCGTCCAATTGGGTCGGAATTTCCCTCTTAGATTGGTGGGTGGGGCTCGTACCTCTTTTAGAACTAAATCTCCTTCATTAATGTTTCTTGGCTTAACTCTTTTATTAAAATGTTTTGCAATCCGTCTTTGATATATTTGTACGTGATGCAAAGCTTTGAATCTTCGTTCATCTAAGAGAATAAGTTCCTCATACCTAGCCCGAACCCATTCAGCTTCAGGTATTTCACTTTCTAGGACTATGCGAAGAGAGGGTATTTCCAACTCAACAGGTTGAACTACTTCCATACCATACACTAAGGAGTAAGGGGTGGCTCCTGTGGACGTTCGTATGGAAGTTCGATATCCCCATAGAGCAAAGTGAAGTTTATGAGGCCAATCTTTATAATGTTCGGCCATCCTTTTTATGATGACAACAACATTTTTGTTTGCAGCCTCTACTGCTCCATTCGTTTGGGGTCTATACGGGGAAGAGTGCCTATGTTGTACTTTGTATCGTTGTAAGAGATCAATTACTTCTCCCTTAAAATGAGATTCATTGTCACTAATGAGTTCATGTGGGACTCTGTAACGACAAAAGATGTTTTGTTCAATGAATTTGGCCACATGTTTAGTGGTTATTTTGATATATGAGGCTGCCTCAACCCACTTTGTGAAGTAGTCAACAACGACCAAAACAAACGTATGTTCTCCAACACCACTGGGTGTTATTTTCCCGACTATATCAATACCCCAAGTGGAAAATGGCCACTGTGAAGTATAATTGTATAGCTGTACAGGAGGTTAATGTTGTAAGTTAGCAAATATTTGGCATTTAGGACATGTTTTTACATAGTTGTAACAATTATCTTCCATTGTCGTCCAATAATATCCTAAGTGTGTTATCTTTTTTGCTAACATCTTACCATTCATGTGGGGACCGCAGACGCCATTATGGGTGTCTTCCATCAGTTGCTTGGCTCGTGTTTTGTCAACACATAGCAAATTAAGCCCTTTTGAGGTCTTTTTATACAATCTACCCTGAATTTCGATATATTGGGAAGATAATAATCTTATTGCCCTTTGACTTCGAAGGCTTGAATTCTGTGGGAATTCTCCTTTTACTTTGTAATTGAGGACATCTTGATACCACGGAACTTCGTTCTCATCATCATGGGCATCTTCAATAGCGTTACAATAGGCAGGTTCTTGCCTCCTTTCAACGCGTAAAGTTATCGATGCTAGGTTATGTGGGATATTTATCATTGATGATAATTTAGCAAGGGCGTCGGCGAATTGGTTATCATCCCTAGGGAGGTATTGGTACTGGATATCATCGAAGTTTTCAGTTATGGTGTCTAACTGTGTTTGATAGAGTGCTAGGCTAGCACTTCATACTTTCCACTTTCCAGACACATGATTATGATGAGTGATGAGTCTCCAAATATTCTTAGTCTTTTAATCCCTAGACTTACTGCAACCTCTAAACCAACAATGCATGCCTTGTATTTAGTTGCATTATTAGCGACTTCAAAGTCTAATTTGACTGATATCGGAACATGTGCACCATCTGGACTAACTACAAGAACCCCTACTCCGCACCCCTTTTGGTTAGAAGCGCCGTCAAAGTAGAGGGCCCAACTATCGTCTTCCGTCATTAAGAGGTCTTCATCTGGGAAGTTATATGCTTCCGTCTTTTCCTCGTTAGGATGGAACTCAGCCAAGAAATCTGACACTTCTCGTCCTTTAATTGTTTTTGAAGGGACAAATTGAAGGTCAAATTCGGCCAACATAACAAGCCACTTCGAGAGGCGACCATTTAGTGCTGGCTTGTCAAAAAGGTATTTTAATGGGTCCAAATGGGACACAACATGGACAGAATGGGAAAGCAAGTAATGCCTAAGCTTTTTAGATGCCCATACCAAGGCCAAGCAAGTTTTCTCCAACTGTGAATACCGAGTTTCATATTGGATGAACTTTTTTACTTAAGTAATATATGGCCTTTTCTTCTCCATTTATTTCTTGCGTGAGCATGGCTCCGGCAGCAATTTCAGTGATAGTTAAATATAGCCTTAGAGGGACTCCAGGTATTGGTGGTACAAGTATCGGAGGCTTGAGAAGATATTCTTTTATTTTTTCTAAAGCCTCTTGACATTTGTCATCCCATTCCACCTTTTCTTCCTTCTTTAATTTCTTGAAGATGGGCTCACAAACCATAATTAATTTTGATATGAATCGACTAATACATTGGAGCCTACCTAAGAAACCTCGGATTTGATTTTCATTTTTAGGGGAAGGCATATCTAGTATAGCTTTGATTTTAGATGAATCAATTTCTATACCCCGCGTGCTAACTACGTATCCAAGCAACTTTCCAGATATTACTCCGAAGACGCATTTTTGCGGATTAAGCCTCATATTATATTTTCTTAGTCTAGTAAAGAATTTTCTTTGGGCAGGAATGTGCCCTTGTCGGTCTTTTGATTTTACAATCATATCATGTACATAGATCTCTACTTCCTTATGCAGTCCTTTGATAGGTTGCTCCAGCATTTTTAAGTCCAAAAGGCATTACTTTGTAACAGAAAGTTCCCCATTCGGTGATTGTGGTTTTTTCCATGTACTCCGCAGCCATTTGTACTTGGTTGTAACCTGCATAGCCATCCATGAACGAAAGGAGTTCATGATTAGCCGTGTTGTCTACAAGGAGATCAATGTGTGGTAGTGGAAAATCATCTTTAGGACTAGCTTTGTTTAAGTCCCGAAAATCTACACACATTCTCACACGCCCATCCTTTTTCGGAACTGCAACAACATTAGCTACTCATTCTAGGTATTTTGAAACACGTATAAAACCCGCATCTAATTGTTTGATAATTTCCTCTTTGATTTTGAGGGCAACGTCAGGCTTCATACGTCTTAACTTTTGTTTGACGGGTTTAATTATTGGATTGAGCGGAATTTTGTGTTCCGCAATTTCACGATCTATGCCAGGCATATCTTTGTAGGACCAAGCAAAAATATCGCTAAATTCTTTGAGCGTGTTTATTAAGTCTGTGCGCTCTTGTAAATTAAGAGTTAAGCCAATTTTTAGTTCTTTTATATCTTGTTCATTACCGATATTAATGGATTCAGTTTCTTCTATTACAGGCGTGCGATTTTCAAATTCTTCCATGAACTTTATTATCTCAACTGGTTCATTATTAGTTGATTTTTCAGCTGAATTAATTATTGCAAGACAATTATAAGGGGAGTGGGGAGAAGAGCGCGAATAAGCAATAGTTGCATAATTATTGAAATCATCAAGGAGTACATCAAAGAGGGACTCAATTCCCTTAGAGCTTAAATCTAAATTAAGAACGGGAGGAATCAAAGAAGCAGATATAGCTAGATTTCCTACGACACTAATATTATCTTTGGATTTGGACTCAAAATCAGACTCTGAATCAGACTCAGAATCTTCGAACATTTGCCCTCCCCGGTTGAGATAGTAATTTTGGCCCCTTTTGTGTTGATCCACTTCAAGGTCTTTCTCCATCCGCGCTCGACGTTCTATGAATGGGAAATGAGTAAAGCGGGGTTGAACTTTTCATCTTGCATAGCCTTCTGAATTACTGCAGCTTCGTCTCTCAATGGGTTCCGTTCCAGTCTAAATAACAGACCAAGGGCCCATTTGTCTAAACACTCTGGTTTGGAGTATTTGGTGGGAAGAGAGTATTGTGCTCTCTCTTCTAGAAAGTGGCAATCATGAAATATTTCAAATCAAGGAATTTGTTTCCCGTTTTGAACCAAGGGTTCAGGGAAGCCATAATAGGTAGACCAATGACAAAATCCATGCTTACACTGTCCTATGGTGCATCTGCAACAGGTAGTGGTGTGTATAAGCCTTTATGATACGTAGACTTGGATCTCTGGCAAGTTGCGCACCTAGCAACCACGGATTGCACAACTCCCATCATCTTTGGCCAATAGAAGTATTCATTAAGCATATCAAATGTCTTATGAACGCCAAAGTGACCAGCCATAGCGCCACTGTGTGCTTCCCTTACTAGTAATTCACGAACTCCACATTGAGGAATACATAGTTTGTTGTGACGAAACAGGAAACCATCCTGAACCATGTAATTCCGTGAAGGAACTTGCATTTCTTTTGCAAAATCTGGATCTATGACATAGAGTTCTTTGATATGTTCAAACCCTAACACTCGTGTATCAACCATTGCAAGCAAATATGATCGTCTAGACAAAGCATCCGCCACAACGTTCGTTTTGCCCTCTTTGTATTTAGATGAAAACGTTAAGGATTGAAGAAATTCAACCCACTTAGCATGCCTGTAATTCAACTTCTGTTGTCCATTGATGAACTTCAAAGCTTCATGATCGGAATGTAATATAAACGATTTTGGTCTAAGATAATGTGACCAATGATCTAATGCTCTCACAATTGCATAGAATTCCCGATCATAATTTGAGTAATTCAACTTGGCTCCGCTTAATTTGTCACTAAAGTAAGAAACGGGATGCTTCTCTTGGACAAGCACTGCTCCAATGCCTATGCCACTGGCATCACACTCTACCTCGAAAAGTTTGTCAAAGTCAGGCAAAGCTAGAATAGGTGCACGACAGAGCATTTACTTGATGTTGTCAAAAGCCTCTTGTGCTCTTGGATTCCATACGAATTCTCCCTTCTTCATAAGCTCAGTAACAGGGGCCATGATGGTAGAAAAGTTCTGGATGAACCTTCTGTAGAACAAAGCTAATCCATGAAAACTACGCACTTCATGTATGTTGGATGGAGTTTCCCAAGACATGATGGCCTCTACCTTAGATGGATCAACCATAACACCTTCTCCACTAACAATATATCCCAGAAAAACGATCTTGTCTTGCATGAAATCACACTTCTCAAGCTTTCCATAGAGCTTTTGCTCACACAATTTATCAAACAACAATCTCAAATGCCCTAGATGCTCATGAACGTTTGAACTATAAACAAGTATATCATCGAGATAAACAACAATAAACTTGTTCAAGAAAGGACGTAGCACCTTATTCATAAGTCTCATGAACGAGCTTAGGGCATTACACAACCCAAAAGGAATCACTAGCCACTCATAGAGACCTTGTTTGGTTTTGAAAGTCGTCTTCCATTCATCTCCTTCTCTAATGCGCATCTGATGATAACCACTTCTCAAATCAATCTTCAAAAAGATTGTAGCTCCATGTAACTCATCCAACATATCCTCCAATCTAGGCATAGGGAATCTATATTTGATGGTAATGTTGTTTACTGCTCGAGAATCAATACACATGCGCCATGTACCATCCTTCTTTGGAACAAGGAGAGCCGGAACTGCACAAGGACTCATGCTTTCACGAACCAAGACTTTCTCCAACAATTCGCCAATTTCCCTCTATAACTCCTTAGATGCCTCAGGATAACACCTATAAGCAGGTTTATTTGGAATTGGCGCCCCAGGAATAAAATCAATATCATGTTCTATCCCTCGGATAGGTGGTAACTCGTTAGGCAACTCTTCCGGAAATACATCATGAAACTCGTTCAAGAGCTTTTGCAATTGTTCATCTTGCACCTTAGACTCCTTTGCAACTTCCTTAACCACAAGCATGTACATAGGAGTGCCTTTCTCAACCTCTTTCTCAAGATCTTTCCCTGTTAGAAACAAGCTAGGCTTCGTTGTTTTAGGGTTAGAGTTTTCGTGAGTTTCCTTCGTCTCTTTCGGAGACAATGGCAACAAATCAATCCTTTTCTTTCCAAAAAGGACCGAATATACATATTATTCACCATCATACTTCACTTGTCTATCAAATTGCCATGGTCATCCCAAAAGTACTTGACAGGCACTCATAGGCACCACATCACACCATAGCTCATCATTATACTTGCAAATATCAAAAGAAACAAGGGCTTGCTTCCTTACCTCGATCCCCTTTGCGTCATCAAGCCAATTAAGCTTATATGGACGAGCATGGAGTCTTTGAGGAAGTTCAAATGATCAACAAGCTCCTTAGAAGCCACGTTTGTGCATGGTCCACTATCAACAATCAAGGTACATAGAAACCCTCCTATTTTGCAACGAGTGTGGAACAAATTCTCCCTTTGGTCTTTGTTTGGAGAGGCTTCTACATGTAAAGCTCTTCTAATCACGAACAATTGGCCATCTTCCTCATTGAGTGGTGGTTGTTTGTAACAATCGCCTCCACTATCCTCCGTCGTCTCACTTTGATGTGTGTCCTCAGCACATATAATGTCAAACTCTTCTTCTTCTTTCTCCCATTGAGAAACAACATCAATGTGTAGTTGACATTTCATTGTGCAATTAGGGGCAATGTGTCCATAGCCTTGACACTTAAAACAACGTCGCCTCTCTTCAAATTCCGCCTTAGACAAAACCTTCTTAGGTTATTCACTAGATGGAGTTGAGGATCCAATGGGCGTGAGATTAGGGTTTTGTGGCTTCGTTGGTTCCTTGTTCAATGAAGTAGAATATGTTTGTTTCGTAAAAGGCACATATTTCTTCTTTCCATCCTCCTTGGAACGCTTCTCTACTTTCAATGCCTTCTTGCACAAATCGTCAAAATCAACGTATTGCACCAAATCCAACTCACGTTCAATGGAACAATTTAGACCCTTCAAAAATCGTGCAATTTTCATGCTTTCCTTCTCTTGAAGGTCACATCACAATGCTAACTTCTCAAATTCAGCAATATATTCATTGACACTCATAGATCCTTGGTATAAAGAAGTTAGTTTTATGTAATTTTGTTGCTCAAAGTCAATCGGGACATACTTGTCACGCAACTTCTCCCATGAAGTGAGTTTGGCCTTGTTTTGACGTAGCCTCTTGGCCTTCAAACCCTCATACCACAATCCTGCATTCTTCACAAGACGAATATAAGCAATTTTGAAGGTTTTTCGATCATCAAACCCTTTATACTCCGCAATCTTCTCAACTTGGCGCTCCCACTCTAAGTAATCCTCTAGAGTACCTTGGCCATGGAAATCGTCAAGCTTAATGCCACGATCGTCCAATTTAGACTTTCGTTTAGGCTTCTTCTTTGAATCAAGGGTTGAATCTGATGAAGTTGGATCACCATCATCATCGTCTTCCTCGTCACTTCCCTTCCCTTTGTAGTAGATGCTATTAGGATCGCTTTGTCGCTGAGATTGACGAACAAGTGCGTCTATCCTTGCCTTTTCTTGTTTATGCCCTAACTCCAAAGCTTGTAATTTTTCGAGCACAACCCTTTGGAAGTTTTTAGTGGCCTCAAAAAACTCCTCTTCCACAACAATAAATCGAAAACCTGAGCTCTGATACCAAATTGATGTGGATTTTAAGTGGTACTTGCAAATAACACTCAAAACTCACGAGGATATTCAATCTTAAGTTATCAAATCCAAATAACTTGATCGAATGCTAATTAACTAAACTAATCCAGAGATTAATTAAATAGGATTCTAACAATGTAATTCAAACCAAAATCACAAAGTTAGTGAATAAACCTCACGCACATAAAGTGACGCAAAACTAGGATATGATTTTTTTTCAATGAATCAAAACTTAATTAATTACATCCTATTGTTGAGATTATTTATAGGTATAATCAACAACAAAATTCTAACTAAAATCTACATAAGAAACACTCACAACCTAGAGAAATAAATCCTACTTGCGTGCAACTTGCTCAATAAACTAAAGATAAAATTGCCACATCATCATGCAACTTGCACTTTGATCTTATCTTTCCTAACAAACTCTATCTAACTAACTAATCAAGAAATTATCCTAACAACTTGATTAAATAATTAATAAACAAGATAATCATCAAAATTAAGCCTAAAAATCACGGACATATAGAGAACCCAAGACTCCCAAAAATCATTCAAGAACTCGCCTTTGTCCTTCCTCCATTTTCAAGATTCTCTTCAAAATTTCTAGAAATGCTTCAAGATCTAATCTTTTAATCAAGAAACTTTCAAAAAACTATTCTTCATGCTGGATTCCATCAATCTTGACCCATAGGCTTACTATGATAATCACAAAACACCATATGGGAAAACCCTACCAAGTGGAGTGGGAAAAAAAAACCCATAGGCTCACCAAACTTACTTAGCCCACTAGTGGAAAAAACGTCATAGGTAACGGGCCAAAAGGGGGTTTAGGATACGGTCATCGTTGTTAGCTAAAGTGTGTTGCATATTCTTTTAGGTAACGGGCGGCGAGCGTTACCTAAACTTCAACTTTAGGTAACGGGATGTGTTGTGCCCGTTACCTAAAACCGAACTTTAGGTTACGGGCATGTACGTCAGCATGTTACCTAAAGGCGGGTAAAGGTAACGAATGTTGGCTTATGCCCATTACCTAAAATACTTTTAGGTAACCCAATATTTAATGCGTGTAACCTATAGTTTGTTTGACCTATTATACAAACCATTTTTAAGTAACGCCTTGTAGTTTTGCCCGTTACTTAAAATATATATATTTTCTTATTTACTATTTGTTATATTTTGGCTCTACCACAACAATTCAATTCTATTGTTGCAATTCAACCACCATATATATAACCTGCAAAGTTCAACCCAATGCATTTCCTACCACAATCACCATATATACCACAAACATTAACAAAATTAGTTACGCTTGCTTTTAAATCAACAATCACATATCTAAATGTCATTAATATTGAAATTAAAGCTCAATATAATTCGTACAAAACATAGGCTACTAAGTAACGCAGTCAATTTTTCATAAAATAAAATCCTTAAGCTTAAAGTACAGAAGTAAATGAAAGTTAACTGAATTATACATTCAAACTTATTTCACCAAATAGTTAGTTCGAAAGAACTTTGCCCATTGTTCTTGTAGTTCTTTCATTTCTTTTCATTGTAGACTTCACTTCTAGGCACATAATCCTTCATCAAAAAGTTTTAAAAAATGAATAAGGTATTTGTAAAATGCGTAAAAGTATTCCGTATATACTTTAAAATAAAACTCAAGCAACATGGCACCACGTTTATTTTTGCAAATACAATAGCAACAAAAAAGTAAATAAAAAGAAAACAAAATAGAAATATAGAGCATTTTCTAACCTCTTGTAGGTCACCTTTGCATCCACCATGTCTAACAACTACCTCATACATGAATTTCATGACGTAGTATCCACAATCAAGACCACCTTTTTGTTGGTGGCACTACGTATTGAATAATCAAGATGGTTACAATATATCGAAGAAATTATTGTTTATACAGAAATCAAAACTATAGTTTGTGCACAAACCTCCATCCATTTGTATTGTAGCTTTGTCGGCATCTTTTGTAATGCAGGCCCTTTCATAGTTGATTTGTAAAACATGTATGCACTAAAACCATTTACATAATAAAGATTAGGAAATACACTAGTTTGCTATATACATATATATCATACAAATAATGTAAATAAGACACATTTTCACTTACTATCGACACACATTCATACAACACAACCAACGATGTGGGTCAGGACCTTCGAGCGAAAGAGGGTCAAACACATATCCCGATCCCAGTGTCATGTCTAATACAACAAGAACCCCATGGCCACTACATAGGACATAAAAGTTTGTATTTAAAACAACTTAGAATAGTTTAATAATAAGTGACATTCAAATTAATTATTGACTTTACTTACCACTGAATGAATGGTGCTATAAAAAATTTGGGAATTGGTTTTCCCTTCTCGACTTCACTCATGATAGCATCTTTGACATACTTTTGAACTCCAACAACATTTCGATCGATTTCAGTGCCGGCTATTCGTTGGGGACATAATAACTTGATGTGCTTCATATCAAATAGGATTAAGAAATCCTTAATCAGGTACCTACACCTCAAAAAAGAAAAAAGAAAAAAAAGNCTTAGAAACTTCTAAGGGTTTTTACTTAGAAATTTCAAAGCAACTCATATATTTCTAAGTGTTTTTACTTAGAAAAATTTCTAAGTGTTTTTACTTAGAAAAAGTTCTAAGAAAAATTTGGTGTTCTAAGNGTATAGCGATGTGCATTGTCATTAAGTAAAATTGAGGAGAAATAGTTTATTCTTACATCATATACACTTGCATCAAGGAAACATTAGCCCACGCTCCTTTAAGGAACTCACCCACATCTTCCCTTTAAGGGACTTAGGAATTTTTAACAATCCCTTTGGAAGGTTTCATCCACCAGTCATAACCCCTATAAATATACATTGAGGGTCAACTTTGACTTAGTGAATTTTGGATAAACTAAACATTTGTCAAGTGTTTGTAGTATAATTCGATATATCCGGCATGATCGCATGACACCGGATGTATCATAGTTAGTGATATTTGCTGGTAGACTTAACCTTTTTAGGTGCCTGGACACCGGACGCGTTGTACATTATTGACATCGGATTCATATTTGATGACGTTGGATGTGCCAAATTTGGTGTTCTTATTATTTGACTCGGTCCCTTTTTAATGAGATGTCACCGAATGTATCCTCCTAAATGAGACCGAATGTGCCAGACTTAGTGTTTTTAACATTAAACTCGGTCCCCTTTTGGTGACCTAATCGAATGTGTGCAAACCCATATTTGGCACATCCGGTGTTTGGTCCCCTTTCTGGGTGACCTAATTGAATGTGCTTAAATCCATTTTTGGCACATCCGGTAACAATAAGATCCCTGTGTTTACAAACTTTATACTTTGATTGATTTAGATCTAAATCAATCAATCAAATATATTGATTGCCCCTAAACATAGGGATCGAAATTGTTATTAGTTTTAAAGTAAGAATTTATATCTTAAGACCGAATCTTGGGCCTACAAAGTTGATTTGGTGATCCGTAATCACTTAAGGGAGGTAAAAAGTCTCGTATTACTTTTCCTCCAAATGTTAACCGGTGGTTAACTTTTCGGGATCCTGCCCTTATTGCTTTCACAACTGTTAAGCAAGTTTTAACTCATAGTTAAGTGTGGGGTTGTGCCCTTGAATGCTGAAGTCAGCATCTTATTTAAACAGGTGTAAACTTGATATATAGAGGCTAACATTAAAGAAAGAAGAAATTTCATTAATTACGGCCCGTAGCCGATTTAATACAACATGAAATTTCTTCCCCATTGATCAAAGTGGATCAAGGAGGTGGGCACATGGCCTTACACTTGGGCTTCTTGAAACCAAGTTCACAAATAATATTTTTTTCAAATTATTTGCATTCCAAGTTCTGGGTACCTCATATCCATCCATAGTTTGTAATCGGTAAGTTTCATCCCTCAATACTTCTATTATCTTGTATGGACCTTCCCAATTAGGAGTAAGCTTGCCCTGCTCATCAGCTCTCCCAATTGACTTCATTTTTCTCAGCACAAGATCCCCTAACTTCATTGGCCTATGGTTTACCCTCTTGTTATGTTCTCTTGCCATTTTTAGCTTATACACCTCTTGCCTAAGTAGAGCATTGCCTCTAACTTCAGGTAACATGTCTAAGGTGGCCTTCATCATCTCCCAGTTAGCCTCTTCATTATATAACATAACTCTTAGGGTAGGCTCACACATTTCGATAGGGAGAACAACTTCTGATCCGTACACAAGCATAAATGGGGTTTCCCCGGTGGAATTCTTTGTTGTTGTCCTGATAGACCAGAGAACATTGTACAATTCGTCCACCCACAAACCTTTGGCAGCATTCAGCTTTTTCTTCATTCCTGTGCTAATGATCTTGTTGAAGGCTTCCACTTGTCCATTAGCTTGTGGATAGCCAACTGAGGCAAATTGAGCTGAGATGCCTTGATCTTCTAGCCATACTCTTAATTGCGGAGTCTCAAACTGAGGACCATTATCGAACACCATTGACTGAGGCACCCCGAACCTTGTTATTATATTTTTCCAAATAAACCATTTGACATCCCCATGTTTGATACTTCTCATTGGCTCTGCTTCTACCCATTTGGTAAAGTAGTCCACTGCCACCAAGACATACTTCCTTTGTCCTGATGCTTGTGGAAATGGACCAAGAATGTCCATTCCCCACTTAGCAAAAGGTATTGGGCTCAAAACTGGATTCAAGTTATTGGCTGGCTTTTGTGGTAAATTACTGAACAGCTGACACTTGTTACATTTTTTGACATAGGTCATTGCGTCATGTCTCAGACTAGGCCAGTAATACCCAGTTCTTAGTGCCTTTTCTGCCAGCGCTCTTCCCCCTATATGAGAGCCACAAAACCCCTCATGGATATCTTCAAGAACCTCTTTTCCTTTTTCTGGGGTGATGCACTTTAGTAGTGGATGAGTGAAAGACTTCTTGTATAGTTGCCCCTGCCATAAAACAAACCATGCATCTCTAGCTTTCACATATTTTGCTTGTTGTGGGTCGTTCGGCAAGGTTCCATTGGTTTTGTAGTCAATAATCTCATCCATCCACGAGCTTCCTCGGCTGATGAAGTTAACCTCCATCTCTTCTACGCTTCTTTTCTCTTTAACCTCCCAGAAAACTGTTCGAGGATTCTCACCCACTGCAGAGCTTGCTAACTTGGAAAGAGCATCAGCTTGATTATTTTCAGACCTTGGGATCTGCATGATTTCAAACTTGTCTAATCCTTTGACTTCCTCTTGAAGTATATTCAAGTATTTGGCCATACTTGCATCCCTTGCCTCATAGACGCCCAAGTATTGGCTCACAATAAGCTGAGAGTCTGATTTTGCTTCTATCTTTTTTGCCCCAGCAGCTCTGCATAATTTGACTCCGGCAATCAATGCCTCGTACTCGGCCTCATTATTTGATGTCTGAAATTTGAATCTCATGGCATACTCATAGATGTCACCCTCAGGTGACTTAAAAATAATGTCTGCCCCACATCCATTCTGAGTGGACGAGCCATCAACATATAAGGTCCAGTGATCAATATTTGGTTTTTCCATGGGCGGCCTTGTCATTTCAACTACAAAATCAGCGAATGCTTGGCCCTTAATAGCCTTCCTTGGTTCGAAGGTCATGTCAAATGAGTCCATTTCTAGAGCCCACTTGAGAATTCTCCCAGAAGTTTCCTTGGACAGGGCTTTTTTGAGCGGTTGATCAGTATACACAATGATTTTATGAGAAAGAAAATAGGGCCTCGACATCCGGCTGGCCATGAATAATGCAAGTCCAAACTTTTCAATCAGAGCGTATCTGATCTCCGCATTTTGGAGTACGTGACTCACAAAGTATACCAGATGTTGGACACCATTTCTCTCAGCTAACAGAACAGCTGAGAGTGCATGGTCTGATACCGCCAAATAAATAAATAAAGTTTCTTTTTCAATGGGACTGATTAATCTTGGGAGAGTATGTAGGTGCTCTTTTAAATGAATGAAAGCTGATTCGGCTTCCTCCGTCCATTCGAACACCGAACTGCCCTTGCCTGCCTTTGCCTTTATTTTGATCGTAACAAAGAAATAATGGCATTTATCACCTGCCCTTGATAGAAATCTACCAAGAGCCGCTAGGCATCCGGTTAGTTTTTGCACCTCTTTAACGTTTCGAGGTGAGGTCATATCTAGCACAGCCTTGACTTTGTCTGGATTAACCTCAATCGCTCGTTCATCCACAAGGAAGCCCAAAAATTTTCCAGAAGTTACCCCAAAAACATACTTCTTTGGGTTTAACTTCATCTTATACCTCCTTAATGTTTCGAAGGTCTCTCTTAAGTCTGCCACATGATCTTTCATTTCTTTACTCTTGACAATCATGTCATCAATGTATGCTTCCATGTTCTGTCCCAACTGTTGTTTGAAAACATTATTTACAAGACGTTGGAAGGTTGCTGGAGCATTTTTAAGACCGAATGGCATCCTTGTATAGCAATATAGACTCTTCTCAATTACAAAAGCTGTTTTTTCTTCATCTTCCTCCCATAGAGGAATTTGATGAAATCCTGAGTAGGCGTCCATAAAGCTCAATAATGCATGTCCTGCCGTTGAATCAACCAATCGGTCAATCTTTGGCAAAGGAAAGCTATCCTTTGGACAAACTTTGTTAAGATCAGTAAAATCGACACACATTCTCATGGTGCCGTTTGGCTTTGGAGCCAAGACCACGTTAGCCACCCAGTCAGGATACTGGCATGGTCTGATGAATCCTGCTTCCAAAAGCTTATTCACTTCTTCCTCTGCTGCCTTATTGCGAAGTTCGCCCAAATTTCTCTTCTTTTGGCGAATTGGCTTAGCATCAGGTTTCACATTTAGCTTATGTACAGCTATACTTGGGTCAATGCCTGGCATCTCCTCTACCTCATATGCAAAGACGTCCTTGAACTCTCTGAGTAGCTTCCTCATTTTTGCCCCAACATGGTCGTCTGGGGCCTGGCCTACCTTGACCGTTCGATCAGGCTTGAATTCGTCAAGAACGAAATCTTCGTGTTCACCAACTGCCTGAGGCCGAGTTACATGGCTTAAATTATGAATGACCATTAGTTCATTTTTAGCCATACAATCGGTCTTCCTCTTCTTTGTTGGCTCTTCCACCTCTTCAACCCAAGCAGTAGGTTTAAGAGTGGTGATATAACATTCTCGGGCCATTTGTTGATCCCCACGAAGAGTTCCTACAGTTTCATTGTTACACTCATACTTCATGAGCATGAGATGTGTAACAATTACTGCTCTGGATGCGTTCAAGGTTCGCCGTCCCAGAATAATATTGTATGCCGATAGTTCCTTGCCCACCAGGAACTTGACGACCATGTTTCTTGCGCATTCCTTTTCCCCTATCCTCACTGGTACGGAGACAGTCCCCAAAGGATTGATTACTCCTCCCCCAAAACCATTAATAGGGTGATGGATAGGTTCCAAGGTAGACACATCATACTTCAATTTCTTGAGGCACGCATAACTAATGATGTCAGAGGAGCTGCCAGTATCTACCAATATTCGTTTGACCCTCATGTTGGCCACTTTCATTTCCACCACCAAGGGATCATCATGTGGTGTACGAACATTGCCTCGGTCTTTATCACTGATCATTACTTCTGGAAACTTGACCTTGGCATCATGCCCCATCTCCGGTGATCCTTCTCGGGAGAGACTCCATAAGTACTCTTTATTCCCTCGAAGGGTTGGTCCGCTAGATGCGAACCCACCGGAGATGACGTACACCACATCCTCTTCGGTCTCAGCACCATCTTTAGGCTCATTAGCCTTGAATTCCATCTTTTGTTTGGTGTTTTTGTCATGAGATTTGATCAAGTGTTGTGAAATTTTTCCCTTGATGGCAAGAGATTCAAGGGTCCTCTTAAGATTGAAGCAATCATTAGTATGATGCCCTGTATCTTTGTGAAAGTGACAGTATTTACTTGAGTCCCTATCTTCTTTGGCAGTTCTTAGGGGTGGTGGATCATCAATCTCCACCTTATTGCGAATTTCCCTGAAAACTGAATAGAGATCTTTGGTGAACTCTATCTTAGGACCATCATTAGGCTTTCTTTTCTTATTTTGGAAGTTTCCTCCCTTGCCTGATGTCCTAGTTGCCCAGGTGGCATGTTTCTTTTGATCCTTGTTTTTAGAGTGTGATTCACTCTTTCTATCATCCCTTCTGTCCTTCCTGGTGGAAGCATAGAGCTCTTGTGCATGAATGAAACATTCAGCTTCTTCCAGAATTCCTTTCTGATGTGAATTTTGTTATAAACAAACGCCACTCTCACAAGATAAACTTAGAGCACAAATTTGATAAAGCGACGCACCACAAATTTGAAGTTCTAAGGCGAATAATTGATAGAATTTGATTAAAGCAAAGCACCCTCAAATCCTAAGAACTATCCTCACGTGAGATAAAGCTCAAAAGCACCACTCACTCGTCGAATTCCTCACAAGAAATCCTCACAAGTTTTGTTTTCTTACGTGAAACAATAAAACCGGAAACAATGTGTTTTCAATCAATCTAATCTGAATTTTATTGATGTACTTTACATCCTATTTATAGCTAAACATGTCACACAATATGTGAATATCCTAAACAAATCCTAACTACCCTAGATTTATGGTATAACAAACTAATATTAGGATAACAAAATAATCTCTACGAAACCGGATACAATCTTGCGCATTATACTTGTAATCAGATTTTCTAGCCTAAATCTTAGATATTTTGAGAAACAAATCTAAGGACAATATTTTCAACTAACTAACTAAAGTTGACCAAGTCAAACAACACGGAAAACACGCTTAACAACGTTGCCCAAAATCGTCAAAATTGTTCAAAAATCCCGCCATATAACTTGCTACGTTTTCCTTTGATTTTTGATGGACTTCCATTTTCAAAAACTTCAAGAAACCTTTTGAGCTTCGATCTTTATTTCAAGAAACCTCCAATTTTGTGTTTCCCATGTTTGATTCCATCAACCATGACTCATA
>PYUH01000258.1:486561-571294 GCA_016808085.1 Suaeda aralocaspica | reverse complement strand
CCCATTAGTTTTGTTTTGAAGCCTGTTTTCCACTCGTCACCTTCTTTCATTCGAATCTGATGATAGCCACTTCTTAAATCAATTTTCGAAACAAATTGAGAACCATGTAATTCATTAATAAATCGTCCAATCTAGGTATAGGAAACCTATACTTGACGGTTATATTGTTAACTGCCCTTGAATCAATACACATTCTCCAAGTTCCATCCTTCTTAGGTACTATCAATGTAGGCACAGCACATGGACTCATACTCTCTCTTACGTACCCCCTTCCATAATTCCTCAATCTGCCTTTGTATCTCCTTGTTTCCTCTGGATTACATCTATATGCAGGCTGTTAGGAATTTGAGATCCAGAATAAGATCAATTGATGCTCAATTCCACGTTTGGTGGTAACCCTGGTGGCAACTCATTAGGAAATACATCCGAAAACTCATTCAACATTGGATGCAAAACCCTAGGAATCTCTGGGGCTTCATCTTTCACCTTTAGCTAACAACATATATGACATAGAGCTTGTTCATCTCTCGTTCTAACTCTTTCCACCAACTAACAAAACACTCTTAGAGTTACATCAGTTTAACTTAGGTTTGGAAATCATCAAAGGTTTTTAATGCAAACGATTCTCATTAGCATTTTGTGCACATGTAGACATTTGTTGCCCATTAAACTTCACAACAAACGGTCATATTGCCAGGTCTGCCCAAATATATATGACAAGCATCCATAGGACAAACATCACAATGCACTTGATCCTCGAATTTACCAATTTAAACGCAATCAAAGCTTGTTTGTTTCCTTAACAGCGCTTGTGTTACTAAGCCAATGTAGCTTGTATGGTTGAGGATGTACCTTTGTAGGAATTGCGAGCTTTTCCACCAACAATGTAGAGACTACATTTGGCAACTCCCAATATCTATGATCACATCACAAAGCTTGCCTTGAACATACACTTGTGAGAAAAATTTTGTCTCGGTGACTCTCCAAAGGTTGGCACTTTGGGATTGACAACACCCTACGCAAAAAACAAGATTGCCTTGTGTTTTGGTTGAACCTCCTCAGTTTCTTCTTCCAAGTTTCATATTGGCATAATCCTCTCTCCCCTATCCTCATACACCTCCTCTCTTCTTCAAGGTTTTCTTCATTACCCAATTCGAGTGTTGTGACCCTAGCATGAGGACAATCTCTTTGAATGGGACCTTGCCCTTTACACTTGAAACAAATGATGCGTGGACACACTTGAGGCTTGAAGTTGAGCTCTTATCCTTGATGAAGGGTGGTTTAGTAACCTTTCAAAGTTTAATTTTTGAGGAAAGGCATCACGTTTTTCCTTAGGATCGTAAGTCTTGAGTATGTTTTTGGCTTACGGCAACTTGCTTTCAACTCTTGCAGCCACTCTACAAACTTCATCAAAGATAATAAGGTTGTAATTCGACCTTCTCCCTTATGTTATCATCTAGACCAGCCACAAAACGAGCCACTTTGTGGTCCTCCTTCTCCTCTAAGTCACAAACCATGATCAATTTTTCGAACTCACAATGTATTCATCAACTGATTTTATCTTGCTTTAATGTATGCATCTTAATGAAGTTGTTTTGTTCGAAATCTTGAGGAACAAAACGTTTCCTCATCTCCCTCTAACTTGGACCATGAAAGATTTTCGACCTACCTCCTTCCTTCTTTCCTTTGGACCCTCAAGCCATAGACTTGCATAGAAGTGAGTTTTAACTCCGCCAATTTGTAGGACTTATGATCATTCATATTCCTTGTAACGAAAAATCCTTTCAACTCTACGAATCCAATCTAAAAATTTTTCAGGTCCATACCTCCATTAAACTCAGGAATTTCGAGTTAAGGTTTCGATCATCATCCCTCATCTTCCCCTTGCGTTTGTGCCTGACCTGTTCCTCATCGTCACTAGAACTTGATGAGTATCCTTTCTTTGGTTTACGCCACCTTCTCACACTTTCTTGCTCACTTGAACTTGATGATGAGCCACCCCTTGCTTAGATTTAGTAGGAGTTTTCTTGGTAGAAGCCATGATTGTTAAGACTTCATCTAAACGAGCCTTCAACTCGTAATCTCCCCTTGCCTACGTATTTTCTTTGCTTGAGCCAAGCTCAAACCTTTCGTGAACCTTGTGGATTTTGTTCTCACCCTCTTGAGCCATGAGAATTGATGATGGACACTTGAGATTGAACGAATCTCTCAATGAAAGCACAAAATTGATGTGGATTTTTTATAAAACAACGCCACTCACACAAGATAAACTTAGAGCACAAATTTGATAAAGCGACGCACCATAAATTTGAAGTTTAAGGCGAATAATTGATATGAATTTGATTAAAGCAAAGCACCCTCAATCCTAAGAACTATCCTCACGTGAGATAAAGCTCAAAAGCACCACTCACTCGTCGAATTCCTCACAAGAAATCCTCAAAAGTTTTGTTTTCTTACGTGAAACATAAAACCGGAAACAATGTGTTTTCAATCAATCTAATCTGAATTTTATTGATGTACTTTACATCCTATTTATAGCTAAACATGTCACACAATATGTGAATATCCTAAACAAATCCTAATACCCTAGATTTATGGTATAACAAACTAATATTAGGATAACAAAATAATCTCTACGAAACCGGATACAATCTTGCGCATTATATGTAATTTGATTTTCTAGCCTAAATCTTAGATATTTTGGAGAAACAAATCTAAGGACATATTTTCAACTAACTAACTAAAGTTGAACCAGTCAAACAAAAAAGGAAAACACGCTTAACAACGTTGCCCAAAATCGTCAAAATGTTCAAAAATCCGCCATATAACTTGTACGTTTTTCCTTTGATTTTTGATGGACTTCCATTTTCAAGAACTTCAAGAAACCTTTTGAGCTTCGATATTTATTTCAAGAAACCTCCAATTTTGTGTTTCCCATGTTTGATTCCATCAACCATGACTCATAAACTAAATAAGAAAATCACAAAACACTATATGGTAAAACCCTATCAAATGAAGTGGGAAGAAAACCCATATAGCTCAACACTCCTAAACTACTAATTATTCTTGCTTGATTTTTACGTGAGGAAACTTGTACATGTCACCATGCACACGTAAAAATTCACCCTAGCCAACCCCAAGAGTCTCGTGTCTCCATAAGCCACTAACTCTCCCATGGTTGCATCTTGTTTTGCACCTTCTATCAAACCCTCAAAGTTTTGCTCATTGATATTCGTATCACTTTCAGTGTTTTGCAATTTCTTCTTACAATATCAAATTTAAAAGTTCCATCTCGGAGACCTCTAAAAAAGTTATCGAAGGCCACCTTCAGATAAGTTGGGGATTTGCAAAGATTTCAGATTGAATCTTTGCACATAACTTCTTAGAGACTCCTTTTCTTCTTGCACTATTTTGGCCAGATGCATGCTAGTCTTTCTCTCCCTCTTGTTTGCCATGAAATGATGTACAAAGATCGTACTCAATTCATGAAAATTGTTAATTGATTGATCAGGGAGGCTATTGAACCATTTCTGGGCAATTCCTTTCAGGGTTGCCGGAAAGTATCGACACCAGGTCACATCATCCGGACCCTGGAAGTACATCAAATGTTTATAGGTGGCTAGATGCTCCTCCGGGTCAGTGGTCCCGTCGAATGGCTCAATTTGGGGCATTTTAAACTTATTGGGACGTGGAGCCATCATGATGGACATGGAGAACGGTGTCTTCCATTCCATCATTGTGTTATTAGGCATTTGTCCAATAACCCCCGTAGGGTTATGGACAACCTTTGTTGATTCTCGGCCAGGATTATTTGACTTGCCTACATCCTCCCAGTATTTGATCATTTGTTTTTTTCTGCACTGATCGGCCTTATCAGCTTTCTTTTTTTNGCTTTCTTCTTTTCAATTAAGTCTCGTAGACTTGCATGTTCTCCTGATTCCAGGGAAACATGATGGGAGTCAGTCATCTCCCTAGTTGATGATTCCTCAGATGAACTAGGTCGGCCTCCTTCCTTCCAAGCCCTCTTAGCCTTCAGATACTCTCTTGTATCCATGCTAGAGGCTTTTTTGGCATCAAGATATTCTCTTGCATCTCGGCTAGACGATTTCTTTTGCTCCAAATACTCTCAAGCATCACTTGCAATGGCCTTCTTGAACTCAATCAGTTCTCTAGCATCAGTTTGAGTCTTGCTAGATCCAGCTTCCTTACCTGCCAACTCCCGTTTAGGCTTAAATCTGGGAGTGACAGGGTACCTCTTCACTGCACCCCATTGAGTTTTCAATGGAGTTCGGTCCTTCCTCAATTTCTCAACTTTCTCATGGAAAGTCAATCTCTCCTGGCCTTGGCCTTCTTCAATCATCACACCTTTCATCTTTGAAGATGAAGGGCGTTGTGTCTCAACCTTCTCTTGAGTTTTCTTGGTGGAATACTCCCGTAGAGTTTCCGCCAGATTCTCTTGGAACCCAGCCAAGATACTCTTGAGCTGACTCATGGTCACAGGTTGGTTTCCAAAATCTGAGTTTTCTTGTGTTCTTCTCGGTGAGCCAGTACCTTCCCCAGTTTGGTAATTCCCAGTCTGGTCTAGGTATCTGGTCTCATCCTCAGTTGGTATTCCAGTTCCAGTCATTGTTAGGAATCCTCCCCCACAGACGGCGCCAAATATTGTTGCTAAAGCAATGAGGTGGGGTAGGGACTATGAGGATTTCGCTGACGTAGACTGGATGCGTGAATGGATTGGTTGCCTGTTGACGTACCCTCCAAGTACCTGCAAAAAAGGGACAATAATCCTCGTAGGATTATTTCCCCCTCCTATGCTTAAGTAAGTATTTGAAGGAGAGTAAGTGAACAATAATCAGCAAGTAAACAATTCTAGAGAGAGGTTTTAGAGAGAAGTTTTCCCTTTTTAGTAAGTGTTTTTTGTCTTAATATTCAGTGTACTGGTTATCAGAATTTTTGGACTATTTATAGTCTCAAGTACAATTTCTTACCCACTGAGATTGCGACACTTGTTAGCATCTCTTTGATTATCTTCCTTCATTTGCCTAATGGGCTTTTAGAAGAGAACTTCTAAGGCCCCATGGTTTGTTTTAGCTCTTTTTAGCATTGGCGAATAAGAACTTGACATGTGGCAAATGCAGAATTACAAATGGACCAGTCACAAGGTGACACGTGGCAGTGTGGGCCCACTCATGGCAGACTTATCACTGCCACGTGGCAATCCCATGCTGGCATTTTAAGGACTCGTGGTTCAATTGTGATATGACACGTGGCCATGTAGGGTCCACTCATGGTAGACTCAACATTTCCATGTGGCAATCCCATGTCATCACTTTATAAAAAAATAAAGGACACGTGGTCCACTCAGAGGCTGAAACGTGGCAGCTGACTTGTCATGCCACATCAATTGCCCCTCAGATGGGCTGATGAATCCATAATTCATTACCCATCTGATTTAATCAGTTTTGGGCTTACTGTGCAGGCCCATTTACATTTTGGGGGGAAATGGGGGTTTCAAATTTTTCCCCCCTTTTTACCCTCACCCCTTCTCTTTAAATAGAGGTGTGAGGTAAATTTATTTTTTCACACTTCAATACTTGTGAATTTTCTTAGAGAGAGAAAGTAGTAAGAGAAATCAATAGAATTCCTAAGAATTTCCCAAAGGCGATTTCCGGTGAGTTTAAACGATTTCCGGCGAAACTTCAGTCAGTGAATAGTGATTCAGATCTTTAACCTACCAACTCTTGACTCAGGTAACTTATTACCTGATCCGGTTTCATTTTGTTTTTCTTTACTTATTCTACCATGTCTTCTAGTTCGTCTTCTCCTCTTAATGCTTGTACTCAATTGTTAGTTGTTCCTAGTAATAAACAAGTAGAAATGGGTCAGGGTTCACTCATGGTAGACTCAACATTGCCACGTGGCAATCCCATGTCATCACTTTATAAAAAAAAATAAGGGACACGTGGTCCACTCAGAGGCTGACACGTGGTAGCTGACTTGTCATGCCACATCACTTATCACTCCACACAACCTTACAGTTTTTCTTTATTAATGATGTCATTGGATGAGCGATTCTGGAAAATTCCTTCACAAACCTCCTATAATACCCTGCTAACCCTAAGAAACTCCGTACATCCGTCACATTCTTAGGTTTAGGCCACTCTTTTACAACTTCGATCTTGGCTAGATCTACTTCAACTCCCTCTTTTGACATGAAATGTCCCAACAATGCTACTTTCTCCTACCAAAACTCATATTTCGAGGGAACTTAGCATACAATTATTCTCCCTTAGTGTCATCAAAATCGTCCTCAAATGTTTTACATGCTCCTCTTTACTCTTGGAGTACACCAAAATGTCATCAATGAAAACAACCACAAACTTATCCAAGAACCGTTGAAAGATCCTATTCATTAAGTCCATGAAAATTGTTGGCGCATTTGTTAACCCAAAAGGCATAACTGTGAACTCATAATGCCCATACCTCGTACGAAAAGTCGTTTTTAGTATGTCCTCCTTAGCAATTCTCAATTGATGGTATCCTGACCTCCAATCAATCTTTGAGAACACAGTTGCTCCTTTCAACTGATCAATCATATAAGTCATCAATCCTCATTAAAGGATACTTGTTCTTGATCATCACCTTATTAAACTCCCTATAGTCAATACACAACCTCAAACTCCCATCTTTCTTCTTTACAAACAGCACTGGTGCTCCCCAAGGTGAAGCACTAGGCCTAATGTAACCCTTCCCATCAACTCCTGTACCCGCTCTTTTAACTCACTCATTTCCGCAGGTGCCTTCCTATATGGTGCTTTAGATATAGGTGCTGTTCTTGGAACTAAGTCTGTGGTAAACTCGATCTCTCGCTTCGGAGGTATTCCCGAAATCTCCTCTGGAAACACATCCAGGATATCTCTCACTACCTCAATGTCCTCAGGCTTAGCAGACTTAACATGATCTACATCCCTCACACTACAAAGGTTAATCGGAAAACCTCTCTCCACAAACCTAGAAAACCTCATTATTGACACTAATTTGTTGTGTTTTGGCCTTCTTGCCCTCCAATAGTTCACTTTCTTACCCTTATTAACTAACGATATTTTTTGCGGCTCACACAAAATCTCAGCCTTGTGCTCTCTCAACCAATCCATCCTCAGAATCACTTCTAAGTCACCCAAATCAAACTCAATTAGGTTAGCCTTAAACTCCACTCCCTCAATTTCTATTGGAACATCCAAAAATCTCCTTGAACACTATACTTCTGGTCCTGATGGTAGCACTATTAACATATCTATTGTATCTACTTTTTCCAACACAGGCATTAACTTTTCCAAAATCTTAGTGGATACAAAAGAATATGTTGCACCAGAATCAAACAAAACTATAACTGGAAGAGAGTGAATAGAGAAAGTACCAGTAATTACATCCTTACTAGCATCAGCTTCACTTCAAGCCATGACATTCAGCTTTCCAATATTCGAGGTCTTAGTCTGACCTCCTCCATTTCCACCTCCATTTCTACTCCCAACATAAGGTGTTGCCTTTCCTCCCATGTTTCCTTGGAAACCCTTCTGCTGACCCCTAGTTGAGTTCTCTTTCAATTGGGAACCTTGTCCTTCCTTTCCCTTGTTCTTAGAGAAGCACTCATACTCACGGTGTCCAACACAGTCCTTTCCTGGGTGATTGTTAGGACACTTCTTGTAGAAGTACACACGACCTCCTTGATTAGCCATCTGAGCCCTATTCCCATTTCATTAGTAGGCTTCCCAAAGTTTCCCCTGTTGCCCTGGAAGTTATTGTTGAAACGAGGTTTCTTAAATCCACCATAACTCCCTTGTTGGTTGAAGTTTTCTCCACCATCCTTTCTTTTCTCCCTCGTCTCACCTTCTTTCAGCACCTCCTTCTTTTTCTGGTGTATGGCATGCAGATGTGCAGCTCTACCATACAGTTCATCCAAAGACTCACAGATCGACTTGCCTGGCTAACTGCAACTGGATGTCTAAGGGTAACTCTCTCTCAAAACGACTAGCCTTTTAACTTTTCGGTTGCCACAACCTCCTTGACAAACCTAGACAACTCTATGAGCTTAAAGTAATACTCAGTAATAGACCTACTCCCCATCTTAAGCTCCAGGCTTTCTGTTTCTGGAGGAACACATGATAAAACTTATTGTGGATATGTTCCTGAAACACATCCCAATTAAACCCTGGTAAGGCTCTAATCACAGCTTCATTTTGTGATAACCAAAGATCAGCTTCTCCTCTCAAATAGTAAACTGCATGGTTCACCTTAAGCTCTTCTGGACACTCAAATGCTCCAAAAATCTTGTTTAATTCTCTCAACCATCCCTCTAGAATAGTTGGATTGTGCTCTCCTTGGTAAGTGGGTGGCTTACTTTCAGAATCTTCTTGAAAAGTTCCCCAGTAGGGTCATTACCATTTCCATTTCCTCTAGCAGCTAACTGTTCAGCTACAGTGGCTAATTGCCTCACTACATCATTCAACAAATTGTTATTACGTTCAGTCATCCTATTTCTCTTATAGAGGGAAAAGACCTTTAGATTAAACTACGTCTAACTCTAAGTTAGAACAACATAAACTTATAACATAAAACATGTTCTCAATTCGTCTCACAAAAGATGTTTTCATTCTTTTAGAGCGAGTGATTCACGTAGTTTTGATTGTTTACACAACCATTAAAACAATAATAAGGCACATAAGAAATAAAAATAATTCCCTTGGTTCTATTTTATTTGAGACTTCATTTCCCAAAAGAACTGTCTCATTTATTACTTCATTCCCATAATAATTCTTATTGATTAATTCCTCCTAATATTTCCTTATAGCTCACTGCCACTTGTTCATAAAAATAAACAGCAATCTAAAATGTCCAACAATATAAACATTAACAATGCTAAACAATATTAGCTAACTCATATCTATAAAAAAACTTCTAAACATTAACATTATCCTTTTTGTCCTTCGACATTACATATTTCTTAGGCATAAACTCGGGGTCATCCTTCACATCATCCTCCTGATGTGGATTTTTAGTAGTATTCGCAAATACAACCTCAAATTCACGTGTTGTTTATCAATCAAACTCTCCACTCCTGGATTATTTAATTGAAGGCTAATTAATTAATACACTCATGTAATTAATTAACTAGGATCTAAATTTGTTTATCACTCTTGACTCACAAATTTATGATAAAAATTCGAACAAACACTCTTGCGCAAATTTCCGTGAAATTCAACGAAGTGAAATATCCTATAATACACCAATAGTGGATGAACCAATCAACCTATTGATAAATCCTATTGGGTTTGATAAGGATAAATCACAAGTTTGGGTGACAATGGTAAACAATGTGGTAAGCACTGACAATGGTGATGGCTTCCTTGCCAACACTATGGATGATGATCATTAATATTTTGTCACTGGTGGAGTGAGCCATTAGTTAAGTTAAGTGATAATAACTATAACTAGTGAAATCACAGGATGGAAACATATGGTGGTTACAGGGAACAAGATGTTTTGGTCCATGAGTTTTTTCCCATTTTATTTGATAGGGTTTTCTCATTTTGGACATTATTATTATTAGTTCTTGTGGAGTCTTGATCATCATAAATATGCTAAAATACATGAAGAATGGTTTCTTAAAGTTTTCTTGATTAAAATATTGAATCTTGAAGCATTTATTGAAGTTCTTAAAGAATCTTGGAAGTTACGCAAAAATTGACGGTTCTTTGTGGCGCGAATTTGCGTGAATTTTGGCAATCTTGGGCACCAAGATATTTTCGTGATTTTTAGGATAATTTCTGATGATTATCTTGTTTATTAATTATTTAGTCAAGTTGTTAGGATAATTTCTTGATTAGTTAGTTAGTTAGAGTTTGTTAGGAAAGATAAGATCAAAGTGCAAGTTGCATGATGATGTGGCAATCTTATCTTTAGTTTATTGAGCAAGTTGCACAAGTAGGATTTATTTCCCTAGTTTGTGCGTGTTTCCTTTGTTGATTCTAGTTAGGATTTTGTTGTTGATTATACCTATAAATAATCTCAACAATAGGATGTAATTAATTAAGTTTTTCTCATTGAAAATAAAAGTTCACTTCGTTGAATTTCACGGAAATTTGCGCAAGAGTGTTTGTTCGAATTTTCATCATAAATTTGTGAGTCAAGAGTGATAAACAAATTTAGATCCTAGTTAATTAATTACAGGAGTGTATTAATTAATTAGCCTTCAATGAAATAATCCAGGAGTGGAGAGTTTGATTGATAAACAACACGTGAATTTGAGGTTGTATTTGCGAATACTACTAAAAATCCACATCAATATCCTCCTCCATATCTTCATCCATATCTTCCTTGGGATCAAGCTCCTCTTCATCCTCAGAATCAGATACCAAATCTACATGCACCGGGATTACTGGATTTGGATTCTCGATCTCATAGCACAAGCTATCCCTCGATTCATAACTTCGTGAACTAGAAGCAATTTCCTTCACAACCATCTTATCATATTTCTGATCACTTGGGCTTGGTGTGGGTGGAGTCTCCTCACTTGCATTCGAATCCTAGAACTCTTTCTCCTTCCTTGCAATATAACCGTCCAGATACCTCCAATCGCAACTCCATTGACCAACTGCATCTTTATACTTGGTGTAATTTGGAAGTCCTTCAGCAAAATGAAAGTCACTGAACATCGCTTTAATGTCCAGGTAGGGTGGACGGTTTGGCAAACAACTAACAATTAGGGAGACACATGGTCAGGTTGGTCCCACTACGGCAGCTTCAACACAGTACTCATGTACCAACAATAAAATCGTATCTTCCAGACATATTGGGGTGGACTCTCATAGTCCTTCTTTTCCAAAGTCCCCATCTGTGTATCCTTACTAGGCATGTTATCCACCATCCTGCACAACACTTAAGACTAATGGGTCATCCTTCCCACGACAAAACCAAACTAACAGTTTTAAAAAAAGAAGGTCTGGTGGCTCACGTACAATTTCTTTTACACATAACTAATCACATAAGCAACATCTCAAAACATGTACTTAAATCCATGAAAGAAAAGAAGTAAATATGCCCAAACTTCCTACCCAACCTCACCACATGATATGAAAGCAATAATACATAGTGCATACCTGCATTCCTTGCATACCTGCACATGTAAATGGTTTTAAAACATTTATTTTTTCAAAACTTTCTATTTTCGGAAACTACTATTTTTAGAAAAATTTCCATTTCCAATAACTTTCCAAAATAAGAAATCCTCTCTTCCAAAATAAAACTTAGGGTACCCCAAAATAAAATTTTATATTATTTCAAAAACTAAGCCCTGGTAACCATTTTGTAATACCCTGGAATTTCCTAATTAAGGAGGAAAAACCAAAGCATTACCACCACCGTGATAACGGCTAAGGCTTTTATCAAAGTACTACAGTGGAATTCTTTAAAACCAAACCAACTTAAAAACTTAAACCTCAAAAATAATCTCAAACTAAAACCAAACAAAAACCAAAAGAAAATCAACTTAAAATATTATTACACTTCGGATCCATATTAGTGTCCCTTCAAAACCAAAAACTTAAACTTCAAAAATAAAACAACATCCAACAATATTTAAGTAGCTCCAACAACAATTGAATTAAGAAACTGTGAACACTACAAAGCAAGCACTCTCACTCCAGCCCAGCATGAATGACTTTGTGCTCACTTGTACCTGTAGCTTTTCTTATTCTAGCAACTACTCGTCAACAAGTGGGTCACCGTAGGGCCAAGTCCAAGACAAAGCCATGCACACAAAACAAACATTCAGCAAATCTTGGCACATAACTACTAAAGACTATGCAACAAGGCTAAGATAAAATAAATTAAAAACATACATACATCTTACCGTTGACAACTCTTCACCTGTGCATAGACTCAACTTAAACAAATTAATTATTATATTTAAACTTTGGATTTCGCACCGAACGGGTTTCCTTTCCATTAAAATCGCCCTATTGGGCACCAACTTGGGAGCAAATCCAAGAAGATATTACCTATGTCACATAAAGTGACGGAATTCCAACGCATTTGATAGCATGTCGAAGTGGCTACCAAAGATAAACCATACAAGGCTCACTAGGCAACTAGCAAGGGCAAGTAATCATCGCATCCCATGAGAGCAAAGTTAGACACTAAGAAGCTCAAGTGTTGATTAAGCTAAGTCGGACATTCCAATGATTGGATAATCTTTACCGTCACTAATATTAACACAAGACTAACAAAAGTAAAAGGTTCTAAGGTACGGGATTCACCACTCACAACCTATATGAAGGTGTGAATCCTACAATGAGCCAAGTCAAGGAGAAAACATCTAGGGGAAATCATTCTAAGAGCCATGTCTACTCTCTCGAGCTAGCATGAAGAGTGGAACTATGAACACGACCTATTCTCATGGCGTGAACACGAAACAGCTCTTAAGCACAATCACGAAGACTAGTAACATCCCTTAACCCAAGCACTTACTCTCATGGTACTTGAATCAATCGAACAAGGGGAGTCCTCACTCAACTTCATCTCTCGATCCTTCGTTGAGGAACCTAGGTACAACATTTATAGTAGCTAGTCATAGAAATATGAACAAGCACCCCTTAACCCAATACTAGTCACCCACAAGCCAAGACTCTTGTAAGAAACACTAAAACATATAGGAGGTGAGGGTTTCACCTACACCTTAGCATTAAAAACTACTCACTACACATTTTACTATTTAAATACATATTTTTATTCTTGATTACAAATTATAACAAAGAAATAAGTTATGACAATGGATTATAAATTAAACTAAACAAAAGTTATAAAAAGGGAAAGAGCCTGTTTAACTATCAATATTATTACAAAGAAATAAGCTATGCAAGTGATTTAATCAAACTACAAAAGCAATAAAGAAAAGGAAAGCAAGGACAAGGTTTAATCTTGAGAAGAATTAAGAGAAAAGGCAATAGTGCAAAGACAAGATTAACTTGAGAAGAATTTAAAATGCTTGAAAGAATGTAACTAAGAACAAGGACAAGTTCAACTTGAGAAGGAAATTGGAACAAAAGGCAAAGGAAATAAGAGCTAGGACAAGTTTAACTTGAGAAGAACTATGAAAAAAAACTACAAAGTAAGAAAAATAGCTGCAAAATATGTAAGTTGAAATGTAAATTGAAGATGAGTTCAGAATTTTACTATGAAGCTTGAACCTTTGTAATTGTAGAACCTTGAAGCTTTACTCCAATAATTCCAAAATACAATGATGATCAACCAAGAACAAGAAATCAAGAACATCAAACCAAGAACATGAAACCAAGAACAAGAACCAAAATACTTTGAATATCAACTTTGAATTGAACTAAAAGAGATTGAATTACGACTATTGAATTGTTGTAAGAACTAAGCCACTAATCAAATTCAATACAAAATTAATCTAGAGAGCAAAATGAGAGTTCTAATTGTGTTCTACTAACTTATACGTTATAATTATGTCTAACAATCTCTAACAATGATTCTCTATGTTTTACTTGTAATACCCCACATTTTCACGTTTTTTAAAAAAGTATTTTGTATTTTATTCGTATGATTGTAATATTTTGATTGAAAAATTATGTTCAATAGGAATATTAAATAAAAAGAAATTAACTATAATAAAATAAATAAAATAATTAATAAATAAGTTTTGATTAAAAGCAATTATTTGTGTTCGTAAATAATATTTTATGTTTTAAAAATATTTTGAAAGGCTTCTAAAAATAGAATTTTCAAAGGTTTCCTAATTTATTTTGAGGCAAGGGCCTAGAGGTAATTCCATTTGTTTAGATAAGTATGGGCTTTTCCAAATCTTACTTTGGGGCTTATAAATACCCTTTAAAACCCAAATTTTCATATTTTCATGCTCATAGGTTGCCATTAAGATTCCAAAATTTAGAGAGAAAAAAGAGAAAAAAAGAAAAAAGAACAAAAAAACTACAGTTCTGTTTTTCGGAAAAGAGAAAAAAAATATTTTTGTGTTCTTGGGATCTGTGCCCAGCCGGACCCCACTGCCGGACTGCCAGAGCCACCACCGCCGGTCACTCCTCCCCCCCCCCTCCCCCCCCCCCCCCTCTTCGGTATTTTTCGAACATTTATAAAAAAAAAAAAAAAAAAAAAAAAAAAAAAAAAAAACTCTCCTTCGTTCTTTTTAATTCAATCTTGCAAATTCATGTTCATATTTATGTTTAATCATGCTTTTATGAGTTTTAATCATGTTTAATAAAGTTATGATATGTTTTAAGGCATGAATTAAATTGTTGTTCATGAAATTTTAGATTAGGGTTTGTAAATCATGAAAGTTATGATTTTTATGAGTTTTTATGACTTAAACATCAATATTATGATCATGAATTATTGTTGTGTGAATTTATGATGATTTTATGAAGTTTAGATTGATTTTTAAAGGCTTTGAAAATAAAATAAATTGCTGTCCAAAATTTATAATCATGAAATTCCATTGAATAAATATTATGAACAGGTTTTGGCTTATGAAAAATTGTTCTAAAGCATAGTTTGTTTCATAATTATGTTGGTTGATTGTAGAAGAGTTTTACCATGAAATTATGATGTTTTTATGAGTTTTTCATGACTTTAAAGTTAATAAATACATCTGAAATTTTTATAATAACAAGTTAACGTAAGTTTTAAGTGTTCATATTATGGTAGTATGATCACATATGAATTCTATGATGTTACATATAACTTTTAGTATGTTTTATGAAGTTTAAATATGATTTTAAGCATGTTTAACATGTTGTCCAGAATTTATAAAGTGAATATTAGGCTTTTAAAGTATGTAATTAGCATAAGTTGATCATATAAATTAAGTAATACATTGTATGATTGATTTATGTTGTTTTTGAAGTTTTTGAAGGAGTTTTGGTATAGTGATTTTATATTGCTGTCCACTTTTCTAAATTGGCATAAAATTTATACTCAGGTTTTATAAAGCATAAATAAGTCCCGAAAACCAAGTAATCATACAATATAAAAGTAAAGTGTATTATGGAATTGAATAGAGACCATATAAGGAATGTTTTGGACAAGTTTCCAATATAAAAGTTAGTTTATAGTTGTTGTAGAACTTAGTCAACAAGGTTTTGATTTAGTTTCAGCATTTCCTTATGTAGGAGACTTTGAACTAGTTCACTTCTAGAAGTTGTGGCGGAGCACTGTTACTTTACAAGGTACGTAAGTACTAAAGACAAACACAGGAACTAGAATTCATGCTTGGATGATCCTTGATTGTATGAAATATTGTTATGCTTGTTGAATCATGAATTTATGTGCAATACAAGTTTATTAGAAGCATGTTTTTGTAGTATGTTGACATTCCATATTAAATAGTAATATAAATTTTTATAAGCTTGAATTAGAATGTTATGTTCAGTTTAATTTGGCCAATAGTTTATTAATCAAGAAAGGAAGTTTTTTTTGAGTTGGTTAGTTTCTTAATCAACAAGAAAGCATAGTTCTCAAGAAGGAATTTAAATAACAACCTAAGTAGATTAAGGTGAACTTGTGAGTTTCAACCAAAATTTACATCGTATACTCCTTAATATGCAATGATCGTACGGAATACTCCTTGAGAGAGTTTTGCAAACGAAACAAGAGCATAGATGAGATAAGAAGTGGTTAATCACTCACATCTTGTGTAAAATACCCTCTCAATATGCTTGCCAAGTGACTTTATTGATCAAGTAACCTTTAAACTTTGCATCTCGGTCTCATAAGGACTGTGAGGGTTGTAATGGGGTTGAGGTAAGGTGAAAGTTGGAAAGTTTGGCTATTTTGAGGAGGTAAACCTAAGTGAAGCATTACAACTCAATAATGAACTTTCCAAACTTTTGACAATGAATGAAGACCTCAACACAACAAAACTCGATTTTCTACTATAATCCCATGAACGTGAAGAATAGAAGTGGAAAAATTGACTCAAAGACCCATTTTGTAACTCAAAAACCGTCCTAAAAGGAATAAGACAACATAGATATATGACTTTTCATCAATTAAAAGATAATCTTTGAAGAAATGAAGATGAAAAGCCATTTACTCACTTCAAATGATTTGAACAAGAACCAACTTTTATTGCTAACTAAGCTTAATTACAAAAGCTTTGGAAATTTTTTTTTTATTCAATTCCACTACACATCTTTTTTTCTTTTCTTTTTCTCTTTCTGATTTTTTTTTCTTTCTTTTTTTTACTAATTATACATAAGGAAAAGAGAATGACGACAAGCTTCACTAACTACAAAAGGTGTCAACGGTCTGTGGGCGGAGGTTCAAGTGTGGTTTAGTGAACAAGGGACAAACCACAACGGGGAACTAAAGATTATATACATATGTGGAAGGAAAAGAGAAAAATAAACCTAAGAAGAGTTGGATTCTAAAAACAAAACAAAATAAATGAGAGCCATGATCATATAACTAAGAGCAAAGTAGGCATGATTCTCAAAGTCACAAGGCAAATTCTTGATCTAGGTATCCACCACAAGGTAAATATCAATCGCTCAAGGAAGAAAATGAGACCAAGAAGGTGGTCTAAATATGCATCGAGGCTAAAAATCTCACAAAGGTTCAAAAACGATCATTCATGCGGCGTTTGATAAAGCCAAGGAGTCGAGAAACCGATATTCACTACACAAGTTCAAACAATTATCTAACGTGGTTTATTACTAAACAATGCAAAGCTTGAGAACTACCTTTCTAAAGTGTTTTAACATTCAAAACTCATGAGAAAGGGAAAATCTAAGCTAATAGTCTCTTTTTACATCATATGCATCTAATCATAAAACTAACCATAAAGACATAACAAGAAAACAAAATTTAGACTTTTCATTCTGAATGCATGCAGTAAATAAGTAAACTAAGGAAAAATAATAAAAGAAAATAAACTACGAAAAATAAGACTACATGCTCAACCTACTAAATGCGTTTGGATTTTTGGGAAAATAAAGGGAGGAAAGAATTTGGATTTTAAGGGAAAGAGGGGAAAAATACTCATCATTAAAAACATATCACAAAAAACATCATCTCATGGTTATATATTGACAATTATGAAATAATCACCAACACAACAATGAATTCACCGTACACATTCTCAATTTACGACCAAAGCCTTCAAATATATCAACAATTAAATCACTTTCTCCCCCAAGCTAGAACGAAGCAACGTCCCGGTGCTTATGGAGGAGAAAGAAGAAGGCTAAACATTTCAACAAAACCACAATTTTACGAACATGATTTCAATGAATAATAAAGGAAAAGCTAATAAGCAAACTCAATGTAAATTAAGAATGAAAATAAGCTTTTAAACTAGCCCATGGAACTATGAAAACCAAACAAGAACTCAAAAATTTATCATGATTAATAACAATTGAAAAATAGTTAGGGTTTAAGAAATGATACCGAATAGAGTGTGAAAATACTCTATAAACACCACGAACGAACCATAAGGTAGCAAATTCGAACATTGAATGAAACCCTAACTTTTCCCAATTTGAATTATGTTGGAGTTCTTGAAGATGAGTGCAAATTTCCATTATGGTTTGTCAAATTATTTAGAATTGTTGCTTGTGAAGTTTAGATAAATTAGTGATGGAAAATTGTGAAGATTTTAGATGTTTAGTTGATGGAGATTCATAGGAAAAGACAAGGGAGAAAGGGGGTTGGTGAGAGAAATAGTTTCGTGTTTTGTAAAATGAGAAATGAGATAAATGAAATTGAATTTTTGCTGAAGTAATCTGCTTAGAAGACCCCCCCCCAGTGGGCGCTACAGGAGGGCAACGGGTGCTACCCCTAGCGAGCGCACCACTGCAGGAGCGGGCACTACCCCCCTAATTTAAATTTTATGCACAAATTGAGACAAAAGCGTTGTTTAAAAAGTCTGTCTGGCCTAACACCTGCTAATGGGTTCCAGCGGCCGCTAGGTCTGTTAGACCACTGAACTGGAGCAGTTTTAGCAGCAATATTTGCAAAAATTCAAGTTTTTAATGCCTAAAACATTATATAGGCCTTATCAAGCAAAGAGAGCTTCATGATATCGTCATATAGAGTCAAAATGACATATCCAAATCACTTATGAGGTTTGAAGGCGCCTCAAATGCTTTTTGAGACGGTGCTTTCCGAAGAGCAAGAAATGACTAAAGATAAGCCTCGATTGCACTTATGAGCCAAAATAAGCGATATGAAGGCTTCATAAGTTCAAGTAAAAGTCAAAGTAACATATAGGAATGTTGGCGTTGCTTAATTAACGCTTAAGTGCAATTTTGGGATGATCAGATTCCCAAAAATGCCTTAAAAATCACCGAACATACCCAAAATGACACAAAAATCTCATTTCACCTCAAAACATTAGTCAACTCATCACAAAAGCTAAACCAAATGATTCCAAGGGGTTTCCCTGACTTGGAAGCTCAAAAGGGTGATTTAGGGACAAAAGGTACCCAAAATTGAACCAAAATGCTCCGAAGAGCCAAAAAATGCTCAAATGAGCTAGAAAATTAAAAGATTTGTACAATTAACTTGGGGTGCCCCCTGCGAGCGCTTGTTTAATGTCATGAGCCTGACTTAGCACCTAGACACAGGAGCAAAAATGTAATCAAGGTTACATCAAAACTATCTAGGAAAACCAAAAGATAAGGGCTTAGTAAATAGCATTGCAAAGCTTGTAAGAACTTGTCAAATGCACTACCATTCAACTCACTAAATACCACATAAGCTCCAATAATACCCAAATACAATGATGATCAACCAAGAACAAGAAGCCAAGAACATCAAACCAAGAACATTAAACCAAGAAACTAAGAACAAGAACCAAAATACTTAGAATATTAACTTTGATTTGAACTAAAAGAGATTGAATTACAACTATTGAATTGTTTTAAGAACTAAGTCACTAATCAAATTGAATACAAAGTTAATCTAGAGAGCAAAATGAGAGTTCTAATTGTGTTCTACTAACTTATAAGTTATAACTATGTCTAACTATCTCTAACTATGATTCACTATGTTTTACATTAGCAGCTGCCTTTGGTTATATAGGAAAAATCATCACCAAGTTGGAGCACAAGTGGGAGCAAGTTGCAAAGAAGTAAAACAGAACGCGCTAGAAAACAGAGGGCTAGGGGCCCCTACTGCAGCCAGCGGGCGCTACTTGATACTAGCGGCCGCTACCCTTCAGACTACACAAACTTCTCTACTTAAAAAGGGCATAACTCAGTCAATACTCATCGGAATTGGGCAAATGACCTATCATTTCGAAGCTCACAAACACTTATAATAACCTCCAATTGATAGAAAATGAAAATATAGATTTTGCTGAGAGATATGGGTGAAATAAAAGGGCAATTGCAACATTTAGTTTTTTCTGATGTTCATTATGAAGGTTCATGCTTGCTTGTTTGAGCTAAGTCACTAAGCTATGGCTAATGATATCGTGAGTCAAGCTTGCGATATCATCGACCATCGAGCATGGTAACACGTCGACTAGACCAAATGGCTTCAAAATACATAATATCCGACCCGAACCAATGTTAAATACTCTATGCAGCTTCACGATATTTTGCCTTGTTTTCCATACAAAAATGGAGAAACCTACAAGAATGAGACAATACACAAAACGGAGCAAAATGTGACAAAAAATGCGAGGGAACTGGGTTAACTAAATACTATGGGAAAAATAAGGAAAAAGAACGAAAATGTTGTAGGGACCCTGGATTTTAGGGTCCCAAATCTTTTGGTCACCTTCCCCAAAAACGTCCATAGGTCGAGTTCAACCTAAAAAATTGGCATAAGGAAAGGTGAAATGGACTTTTTCAGAAGTATTTTGCAACAAAATAGGAGTGTAGGAATTTTAGTCGCGTTGGCAACATAGCGTAACAAAGTTTGTCACGCTGACTGTGCAGCACTACAAAGTTTGTCACACTGCAGGTGTAGTGCAGCAAACTTTGTGACGTTGCGACGTTAGCGTGACAAAGTCTGTCGCGCTACGCTATTTTAGTGTTTTTTAAAATTTCTAATTATCTTTTTTCGAGTGAGGTGATATCTATGAATACGGACAATGCTAGTAAAGAGTCGCCAATGAGTTTTAGGAATCAAATTCATAAACTGTGTATTTAGATTGATTACGAAAGGGACACATATACGGGACGATAATCTAAATTACACGAATAACCCTTTCGATCCCATGGGGATGACTCCAAGTTAAGATCTTAAGAACCAAAGGTTGGATTTGGGGGTGAAGGTACTTATATGGCGAAGTTCGTCATATTAGCCCGTAGGCTGCCATTACTAGTTTTCTGACAATTTTACACAAGTTATATAAGAAACCACAAAATAATAATTTACAACCTAACACAAAATTACTATTATTATGGTGAAATCATATAAAACTAATTAATTTAGTCAAATCGTTGTTAAGTTTAATTCAAGGTTCCTAGAATAATACAATTTGTCCAAAACAATTATCTTAATTTAATGTGATACATTAATTCATATTAAGTCCTTTAACAAAAATAAAATAATAAAAGCGGTATATGATTCGGAAAACCAAAAACAACAAATCCACAAGTTTGATTTTTAGGGCTCTCCGGAAACGTACCACTTCTCGTATGAATATTGGAGTCGTCGAGTGTTAATTTGGGCAGAGTCGAATTATTGTTTCAATATTATCAAAATTTGTAGCCACTTTTTAAATAAAATAAATAGTAAAATAATAATACGTAACTATATATAAAAATGAAGATGATAGAAAAGTAATTTTTCGGATTATTTTAGTGTAAGGGAGAAAGTGAGTAAAAAAGTTGTTTAGAAATGAAGAAAATGAAAGTATTTATAGCCGCGTGGGAACCTTAATTGCGCTGGCCTGCTAGCGTGGTATGCCGAATCGCGCTGGCTCATTAGCGCGAGAAGCCCTACAATGTTGCTACGATAGCGCTGTTAACTTAGTCACGTTGGGCTGTCAGCGTAACTAAATTAACCGCGCTGCGTTTTTGAAAGATTTTTTTTATATATTTTTTATTTTATATTTTGATTTTATTTTATTTTATTTATTTATTTATCCATTATTTTTTTTTTCTTATTTATTTTAAAATAATAAAAAAGCGTTGGGATAATTAAGAAATGTCCGTTAAATTAGAATGGGCCTTTGATAGTATCCGAAACTTATTTTTTATGCCCAAGTATACTCGGTTATCCAATCTTCTAAAGAAATGAGTTTTTTAATCATCATAGAGTCCTGCCGCGGGACAACGGGACTAATTTAGATGCCTACAGTTAGCCCCCACTTTGATTTTGTCTGAGTAAGACGGCAATCAAAGTATGCTCGAATCATTATTCGAGACTTCCATATCTAGAGCCATGAGCTCCTCATTAACCAATGGGTATATCAAATTTTAGAAAGCAATGGCTTTCAAAACCGAAATCGACTTTCCTTTATAGAAATAGATTTTAATAAATTCGCTTATTTATCAAAACATTTAACATTTAGCAGATAAATTTGCTTATTTAGTGCTTTGAACAAATTTGCTTTTTACTGGAATTTTAGAAAGAAAGGTAATAAACTTCATTTTGAGTAAACTCGCTCATTTACTGAAATTGTTTCAAAAAAAAATTCATTTATTACCATTTTGTGTAAATTTGCTTATTTACCAAAATTATGGAAAACATGTCATAAATTCACTCATTTATCACTATTTTGAGTAAATTCGCTTATTTACTTAAATTATTGAAAAAAAATGTAATAAATTCGCTTATTTATTACTGTTTTGAGTAAATCCGCTCATTTACAGAAGTTATTGAAAAAGGGAATAAATTCGCTTATTTATTACTATTTGTAGTAAATTCGCTTATTTACTGAAATTATTGAAAAAAAATGTAATAAATTCTCTTATTTATTACTATTCTGGGTAAATTCGCTTATTTACCGAAATTATTGAAAAGGGTAATAGATTCACTTATTTATTACTATTTTGAGTAAATTCGCTTATTTAATAGAATTGTTGACAAAAGCTAATGATGTTGTCATAAAATCACAAACGTTAACTCAATGTATTTTTTCCTTTTAAGTATTTTGGATAAAGGAGTGAGAAAATGGATTAACATTAAAAACAAACTCAAAGCACTTGAAAATATAGCAAAGCACAATCAAGAACGCTAGCCTTGTAGCGTCACAAAGCCAACCACGCTGATGCGTCAGCACGGCAGTAGAAAAGGCGCTAAGACCTTCAGCGCAGTTGCTGCTATCACGCTCGCAAGTGAGCATTTCTTCATTTGTTGTGTTTGTAATGTTGCTCAAATTATAAAAGTTGATGTTCAATTGATAATACATGGTAGCGTTGTGTAGGGACATTAGCGTGGTTTCATTGCTGGGCTTGAGTGATGGCGTTGCAGAATTAGTCGCGCTACATGTTGTAGCGTGGTAGAGTTAGTCACGCTACTGAGGCAGCATGTTTGGGTTTGTAACGCTGAGGTGTTAGTGTAGTACATTGTCTTGTGCTACTCTGATCTTTCCTTTAAGTGCTTCTTCTTTTGTAATGTAAGTGTTTCTATCTCAAACATTCTTTAATTAAGTTAATTTGGAGAAATATGAGGTGAATTTGTGCTTACATGTTAAGTTAGAGAATCATTTGTTATAAATTATTCAAATGTAGCCATACAAATGTTCAACTATATGAAATAAATTTGTTTTATAATGATTATTGAAGAATGCTCCAAGCATTGTAAGAGTAGTATGCTTTTATTTTATTAAACAAAAGTGCTTTGGCAAATGATTTTCTAAATGATGTTATAGAATGAAGTATAATGCTCCATGAACTATTGAGAAGTGCTCTTGATTAGTATGACTCATTAGCTTTTAAATGTCATGATTAATAAATCTTGACACTTTTAAGAGTGGTAGGTTCCTAATTCAATAATCAAAAGTGATAGTGCTCTTGTTTAGTTTATTATAAGAGTAATGGGCTCTTAATTAATAACCAAAAAGTGAAAATGCTCTTGATTAATTTGTTTTAATTATAAGAGTAATGAGCTCTTAACTTATAAGCAAAAACAGAGATGCTCTTAATATTTACGAAGCAACGTGCTCCAAGAATAAGAAATCAATTATCCCATTATTTAGTATGATAAAAGTAAAAATGCTCTTAATTTTACCTCAAATGACATAGCGTAAGATAATTAGTAGCGTTCATGTTGTAGTGTGACAAACTTTGTTGTGCTACGCTATGGAGCGCTGCATAATTTGTTGCGCTTGTTAAGTAGCGCTGAAAATGTTGTAGCGCTCCTCATTTAGCACTACAAAGTCTGTGATGCTACGCTTTTTTTTTTTTTGTAAAAGCTTGTCAAGTTTAACTTTATTAATTGTTCTTGTATTATTGATGTGGATTTTTAGTAGTATTCGCAAATACAACCTCAAATTCACGTGTTGTTTATCAATCAAACTCTCCACTCCTGGATTATTTAATTGAAGGCTAACTAATTAATACACTCCTGTATTTATTTAACTAGGATCTAAATTTGTTTATCACTCTTGACTCACAAATTAATGATGAAAATTCGAACAAAAATATTTGCGCAAATTTCCATAAAAATTCAAGCAATTGAACTTATATTTTCAACGAGAAAAACTTAATTAATTACATCCTATTGTTGAGATTATTTATAGGTATAATAAACAACAAAATCCTAACTAGAATCTACAAAAAGAATCACGCATAAACTAGGGAAATAAAATACTAATCTTGCTCAACAAACTAAAAATAAGATTGCCACATCATCATGCAACTTGCACTTTGATCTTATCTTTCCTAACAATCTCTAACTAACTAACTAAGCAAGAAATTATCCTAACAACTTGTCTAAATAATTAATAAACAAGATAATCATCAAAAATTAGACTAAAAATCACGAAAAAGCTTGGTGCCCAAGATCAAAGAAAATCGTCCCAGTTTCCGCCACTTGATTTGCGCATTTTTCCAAGATTCTTCAAGAACTTCAAGAAATGCTTCAAGATTCAATCTTTTAATCAAGATACTTTCAAGAAACCATTCTTCATGTCTTTTAGCATATTAATGATAATCAAGACTCCACAAGAATTAATAATAATAATGTCCAAAATGAGAAAACCCTATCAAGTGAAATGGGAAAAAACTCATGGACCAGACCAACTTGTTCCCTGTAACCACCATGTGTTTCCATCCTGTGTATAGTTATTATCACTTAACTTAACTAATGGCTCACTCCACCAGTGACAAAATTATTAATGATCATCTTCCACATGTGTTGGCTAGGAAGCCATCACCATTGTCAGTGCTTACCACATTATTTACCATTGTCACCCATACCTGTGATTTATCCTTAACAAAACCAATGGGATTTATTATTAGGCTAATTAGCTCATCCACTGTTGGTGTATTATCACAGATATTCAAATTCACATTAATTATTGATTAGACCTTGGGCCTTTTATTTTCGACATATAACTAATGAGCTATATTATGAGACCGAGGGTCCGAGTAAGGGAAGAATGGCAATATTTTGTGGATGGTTATCCGACTTACTCCCAAAAAATAATCGCCAAAATGAAGTCTCAAGTGAGACAACTTCCATGTTTTTTTTTTCATAAGGGGCAACAAGAAAATGTCATAAGCTTAATGAGATTTTGAAGCAAGTGGCTTCATAACTAATTTTGAAAAGAATGTAGCCCCCAGGGTGTATAAGGTGGTGTAAGTATGGAGGGTTATAGCAACAAGAAAGGTCACAAATATGTATGCAAAGCTAGCTAGAAGAGTATGTAGAAGCTAGTTATAATGTAAGTATGCTCAAATTAGCTACAAATAAGCACGAGGAAAACAACAAAAAAATATGCACAAATGAGCACGTAGGTGCCATAGCATGAGTTAGTAGGAAGCAAGGGATGGAGGTGTCTCAACTTTCCCTAAATCGATTTCTTTTTTTTTTTGAAAAAAAAAGTAATTATTTTTTTGTAGGATAAGAATGAGGAAGAAAGAATAGTAGAAGTTAAGGATCCAAAATTGATTACAGTTGTCGTATAATGTGCTTAACAACGGTTATGATTCAAAGGGGAATGATTTTAGCTTGCTCATTTGATCTTTGATTATGAGCCATCATCTTATACTTTCGTGATTGTCTTGTTTGAGAAGTTTGTTTCAAATTCAACTATTGGCTACTAGTAATGTAAATCTTTTTAGAGAAATAAGAGATCAATACTATAAATGCTTGCTCAAGTTTTGAAGTGTTGAAGATGATAATGCTTAAAGTAGACGAGTTGCCAAGTTTATGAAGACCAAAACTAGAAGAGATAGAAAAGATTTTGGTGATGAGAGGATGATATGGACACTACAAGAAAATCCATTTATTGCAACGACTTTTTGCAACGACAAAAAATGATCGTTGCAATACATCATTTTTAGCAACCATAAGCTAAAGTCGTTGCAAATGTTGTTGCAAAAAATCGAAAATTTCATTTCCCTCCAACAAAAAAAGCACGGGAGTTGAAAATTTTTTGGTCAGCTAATGGTAACAAAAGAATTCGTTGCTAAAACATTTCACTGGAGTACAACAACACTAAATATTGTTACTAAAGATGAGCAGTACTTTTAGCAACAATAAATATCGTTGCAAAAAATAAGTGTATAGTATAGCAACGACTTGTCGTTGCAAAACGTATATTGTACTAATACCTCAAATTTCTTATACGTATACTTAAAAGTAATACCTCAAATTTATCCTAACTTATCTTCTCAAACAATCAAAACCCACTCCCCAAATTTATCCCCTTTCCTCCACCCCACCTTCGTACAGTAGCCCTCCACCGAAGACACCATCACCCTCACGGCAGCAGCTTCCCACCGAAGACCACCATCACCCTCACATCACTCAATTCGCACACCAGCAGCCTCTCACGACCTCTTCGTGGCTTCGCCCAGCGGCCCACCTTCACCCCACCTTCAGCCACCTTGGCCCAGCAGCACCGAAGACCACCATCACCCTCACCTTTCTCAATTCGCACAGCAGCAGTGCACCGTCGCCCTCAACTCCTTCAATTCGCCCTCAACTCCTTTAATTCGCCCAAAAGCCTCGCCCTAGTTTATCTCACAATATTAAGGGTAATTAAGTTATTTAATTCGTTTAATTTTCAATTTTTTGGTTTATAATTTGTTGTTGGTGAATCGAAATTGAAATTTACATTTTTTTTGGTTTATAATTTGATTTGGAATTTCGTTAAAAAAAGCCGTGTTCTTTGATTTTTTTTATGAATTTGGACCTGTTCTTATTATACCCATTATGTGTCTTTGTTGATTTGTGGGTTTAATTGGATGAATTTATGAATTTTCCTAATTTTTATGATGTATTGTATGCTGTTTGGTCAGGGGTCCAGCAGTTCAGATTTTTGTAAGAATTTAGTAGTTTAATAAACTTCGATGAACTATGTATTGATTATTCAATGTAGAAGTGACAGCCTACCTGGGCCTCAGAAGTGGGATTGAGCACTTGATTTACTTCATTTGCTTTGTAGTACCGTTCCACTAATGTCTGCATGCTGACAACATTACGCCAAATAGTTCAGTTTATACATAACATAGTTATGTATAAAAGTTAACCAATACCATTGCATTGCTGTAAAGCTAATCTTCAAAATGCACCAATGTACTTTGGTTTAATGAAAATATTCAAATTAGCCACTTTTTCTGTGAAACCTTGGTGCTTTACAAGCATAAAAATTAAATAATGTATCATGTTAAGCTAAGAACTGTATGTCATCTTCTGTGTAGTTCTTGACTTTGTACAAGCATCTTGCTCCCTAAAGTTTCTTCTCAGCACTGTTCTACTCTTTTTCCTTCATCATTTAACCCCAAGGTATGTCTTATCCTATGTATGCTAGCTTTTGCATGGGTGTTTAGTTTGCATGATTATAGCTGACTTTGGCTTAATATAATTAAGTTTATAATATAAAGATCCCGTCAGAAAATGATATGATATATGTGTATGCAAATTTAAGGCTTTGTAGTTTATTGATCATTGTCTTGTAAGCAATCCAACAAATTATCAATAAAAAGGCTTCATAACTGTTATGAGTAATAGTAACTTATAAAAGTCCCATTATTTTCCAGTCACAAAAGTTACTAAAATTTTATTCGTAGAATATATAAACTATTCCTATATAAACTAAACCTGATGATCAAGGCTTGTAAATAGTTTATATACTCTATCATATATTCCTATCAATATTAGTCTTTAAAAAATGGCACCTATATATTATGTAGTTATGCACAATTAGGAGTTAAATGGAGCTCTTGTACTAAGAGTCTAAGACTATGTTAAGTAAAGGTGGATATAGAAGTGTTATTAGCAACTTAGCAAGGATAATTAAGCTAGCAGGTACGTTAGCATTCTATGTTATCACTAAAAGTCATTGCAGATGACAACTAAGTCATCACTTAGGGTATAAAAGGCGATGAAATCAAGTGCTTGCAGATGACAACTTCATGTGGAGGAACTTAGTGTGTTAACGCCTTTGATGATGAGCGGCTTGCTGTTGATGTGCTTGCTGACAAGCTTCTTTTCGAGGTTACTAATCTTTCGAACTTGTACTATTTCATGCTTTGCTAATGGTTACTGAATGATGAAATGCATTGTTATGCATAAAAATGAGAAATCATTTGAGTAAAAACATAAACCTCTATATGCAATATAGAATTTGCTTCACTTCAGGATATGGAAGGTCCAACTGAAGGTCACTATCCCAACATTTATATAAATTCATAGAATTTTCTTCTCAGTTGCACGGTTCTAACCTTTTCTTTTTAACATAATAGGTGGTTCTATCGTTGTATTTGACTCCCTTGATGGCTCTAGCATTGTCGATACAAATTTCTCAGTGGGAACCGTATTTGGGGTTTGGCCTGGCGACAAACTAACTGGTGTAACAGGTAGAGATCAAGTGGCAGCTGCCATGGGAATTTATGATCCTAGGACTACTTATGTCTTGGCTCTCAAAAATTACCCCGGAACCCATGAATTCCTTCTCTCAATTGACATAATGTATGTTTTGGACTCTTTATGTAAAGATGATCACATATTTTTGGTTTGTAATATACATATTCTAAATATATATATATATATATATGTGTGTGTTTTATTTGAAATTCTACTTTTGGAAGTGGTTGGATTATGTGCAACCAAAAGGTATATTTCCGTAGTATATATGGTTAAAAGATCGATGATTCGTTGCAAAGAATGTTGTGACTTTGGATAAGTTTTTGCAACAAAAAATTGTTGTTGCAAAAAATGTATGTTATGATATTTGATACGTTTAGTAACGACAAAAGTTGTTGCAAAAGACAAATACCATTAGAAATGACAACATTTTGCAACACCAAAAGTCGTTACAAAAAGAAAACTAGCAAGAAAAGGTTTACTTTTGCAACGGAAACTGTCGTTGCTAAACAAGATGTATTGCAACAACTATTGTTGTTGCGTAAGACCGTATATATGTCGTTGCAATAAATAGTACATTAAATTGGGATACAGGTGTTTTTGGCAACGACATTTTAATAGCAACGACAAAAGTCGTTGCAAAAACAGTGTTTTTTGGCAACGAAAAAAGTCGTTGCCAATGCTTTCGCTACAGCTATACCCGCAACGACCTTGCAATGACAAAAGTCGTTGCTAAAGCTATTTACAGCAACGACTTTTGATCTTTTGCAACGACTTTGATCGTTGCAATAAATGGATTTTCTTGTAGTGGGAGTCAAAGTGATGACTCATGCTGCCATGGATAGATATAAGATAGCTATGAAAATTCATCCTTAAAGAGAAAATGAAGAAGTTGGATGATTTTGCGGAATAAAAAGGAACGAGTAAAGGAAGTATGTGAGTTTTTGAGTTAAAAGATGACACTATAAGATTTGATGATGATGAGCATGAGAAAGGAAAGAAGATTGATGAGGAAGAGTATGTGTGAAAAAAAAAGGAAAGAAGGATGATATGTGTAGAAGAAAATGATTTGCTTTATGTGACATTAAGGCAGTTTTCTTTTAAGGACGGTTGTGCGTCCTAAAATAAGACAGTATCCAAGACCTTAGGTGGGTCTTGTGTTCAAAGGACCTTTTCTTTTCATGGGCCCTTAAAATTTTACTCATGTTACATGTCCTTAAGATGTAGGACTATTAAGACCGCACCTTATGAAAGGTTGCATACGTATCCAATTCGAGTTGGAATCAGGTCTTACGTAGCTCTTGCTTCTGAGTTATTGATGTGTTAAAGGTAAAGACACAAGTTTTTTGCATTTTTGTTATACCTCAAGGAGGGCTTTTTCGGGTTATATCATGGCTAAGATTAGGGTGTAAGAAAGAAATGGAAAAGAAGGCTCAAATACCCATAATTAACCCAAACTATGCTACAAACTTGTTCTTAGACTTGAGCAACTCTATTACTTAAAACTTTACTTGTTGACAACTTTTCATGCATTTCCATTTGCTTGAATTGAAAATCAGAGCTACTTTAACATTATTTGCTTTATGGAATTGCATTATAATTTATGTCCTCGTAGCATTCCCATCCCCTGGCTAAGTTTGATGTAGGTTGAAAGAAACAAGCTATGTGTTTAGGCACAAACGGGCTACCAAGAAAGTGGATCATAATGTAGGTTATTCAAGATAAGGGAGACATTTTTAGGGTTTCAAAGGTGCCTCTTATGTTGGTGTATTGCATCTTTAAATAAACACTAAGTGGACTTGGAGTGTGCCCCCAATTTTTGGGACTTAAATTGAGCCTCAAATGAACTTTTAGGCTCGTGATGACTGGGCCTATGGTTAATAAAGTAAAGTTTGTTGCCCAAAAGAGAATTTATTTGAACCACTTTGCTTTAATCACTTAATTAAGGAATTGACACATTTAATTTAAAGGATGTTAAATATAGAGTTGTTGTTCAAGGTGTGGATGCGTCAAATTGAGGATGCATTTGATATGAACAACGTAGTCTATATTATGCCAATTATGCTTTAACTTGTTCTTCATTGCCATGTTTATTAACTCAGCTTGATGAGTTCATTCACTTGTAATTGTTTAAGCAAGACATGATGAGTAGAGAGAGAATGTACAAGTTGAAGATGAAATGAATTTCATTTTATTGATAGCTGAGATTAGTACATAAATGATACTTGGCAGCATAAGTCTCAAACTCTACCATGAAAGAAGAAGAAAAGAAAAGAGAGAAATTAAACTAGGGAAGTGAATGGAGTTCTAGTTTTGAATTTGGTCCAAATCATGTTTCTTGTATGTATGCGTCTGCATCGTCTTGAATAATGTCTTCGGATTTTCTTGAGCTTGCATCTGAAGAATTTTAAATAATAACCATAATTGATTGAAACTTCATTATATTTCAGTCCAAACTATAGACCTTGGGTCTATTGATCAATAGATTCTAAATCAAACATTTAGGAGTAGGTTGAACCATGGGCTCATAATTTTAACACTTAGAATGATGTGTTTGATGCAAAGGTGGGATGGAGTGTTTAGCAAAAAGTAGTAGCCAATATAGCACATATTATCACTTTCTAAAGCAAACAATTTTTCTTTTGTTTACATTAGGCATTTTTTCATCATTTTGTAAGCCAATAATATGTAGCAACCCTTGCAATTTCATATTATAATGATTGCACCTAAAAGAATGTGTCCATTTAAAATCAAAGTGGGTTTTTTTGAACCATAATGGGCTCTAAAATAACTTAAAACCCTTTTAGTTGGGGTTAATTATGATTTAATTGTGTATAAGTAATTTCAAATAAATATTATATATTCATTAAAATTATTCAAATACATGACTTTTTAGCGCAAAAAAAAACTTCTAGCGCTAGCTTTATAGCGTGACAAAAGAAGCAGCGCTAGCAAGGTAGTGTTATTAAACTTGTGACGCTAATAGTGTAGCGCAATTAGAAGAGTTGCGCTTTATGTGTAGCGTTCTAGAGTTAGTTACACTGCAAGTTTCTATTGGTTTTTGCTAAGTTATCATTAAATATGTATTTAATGGGTTTGGATTCATGTCCATGTTGCCCATATATACGTTATTTAGGCCTAAATGGGTCTATTATTAGACTGAACTTTTGAAAGATTGGTGATGATGTTATTTGTATGTGAGTCATTAAAAACATTGATCAAAATCGTGCATTGTCAAGCAATTAGTAAACTTCAGATTATCATTATTAGATCCTTACAAAGAGATGATGAGGGAAGACAAAAAAAATGATTGAAGAAAAATAGAAGAAAAAAGAAACAAGACTCAGCACTTAGAGTTATAACAATCAAGGTTAATTGATGGGAAGCTCATAGGAAAATATATAAATTAATAAAATAAAAAAAAAATATAAATATCATGATTAACCAAGATGGATTTTTTTTTTTTGTATAGTTTTTTTTAAAAAAAAAAAAAGTTTAATTCTAAGTGTTTGATTTTTTTGAAAATAATACAAGGGAAAGTGAGATAGTTAGATTTATTAGAAATTTGGAATTAAACTAATAAAATTCTAAATGAAAGGAATTAATTAGTAAACTTCCAAAAGATTCAAATTATATTAAAAATCTCAAAAAGGTAAAGTATTTTTGAAATCGTTAATATTATTTGAAATTTCTAATAAATGTTAAGTGTATAAATTAGTTTCTATTTAATCAAAGATTTCATTAATCAAATCCTAAGAAGATCAAGGATTTGATTAATAATATCTTTTGCAATATTTTATTAACTAAATCAAATATATTGGTGTATAAAAAAATATTCCAAGTAATCAAATGATATCAAAGAATATAATTAAAAATTATGGAAAGTATTTTATGTAATCGTTTAATTTAGTTAGCTAATAAAATATTGTGATTGAAAAGATTTGAAAACCTCATAAAATCTAAATATGCACAAAATATAAAAAAGCAAAACAAGCAACTATACAAAACAAAAAGGAAGCAATAATTACAAAATAATGCAGTCAAACTACGGCCAGTCATGGTCGGACAAGAAGGTCCTACATCTAAAGAGTGTGCTCCAACACTTTGCGGTATAATAGCCGTTAGATATGAAGTTTCTCTCATCTAAGTACCATGGGCGGCATGTAGTTGGGATAAGGTTCTATCTTGCTCGGTTGCTTAGAGACCATGGGCCACACCAAGTCAATAGTTCCTCCCCGAAATGTAGAAGTATCACGGTAATCGTAAGTCATGTTTGAAACACATGAAGGCCAAATGTATGTTATATGTATGCAATATGACTAAAAATAATGCAAACGTTCTAAATATAACAAGTGCATAATTTGAGAGAAAATTTTCAAGTTTCACCCTCTTTTAGTCCCTAGTGGAGTCGCCACTTTAGGGACCCCGAATTTTAGGGTCCCAAATTTTTTGGTCACCTTTCCCAAACCATCCATAGGTCGACAAATTGGCTTAAGGAAAGGTGAAATGGACTTTTTTAGAAGTATTTCGCAACAAAACAGGAGCGTAGGAATTTCAGTCGCACTGGCAACGTAGCGTGATAAAGTATGTCATGCTGCAGGTGTAGCCAGCAAACTTTGTGACGCTGCGACGTTAGCGTGACAAAGTCTGTCAAGCTACGCTATTTTAGTGTTTTTTAAATTTTTAATTATCTTTTTGCGAGTGAGATGATATCAACGAATACAGACGATGCAAGTAAGGAGTCGCCAATGAGTTTAGGAATCAAACTCATAAACGAGGTATTTAGATTGATTAAGAATGTGACATGTATACGGGACGATAATCTAAATTACACGAATAACCCTTTCGATCCCATGGGGATGACTCCAAGTTAAGATCTTACGAACCAAAGGTTGGATTCGGGGGTGAAGGTACTAATATGGCGGAGTTCGCCATATTAGCCCGTAGGCGGCCAATACTAGTTGTCTCACAATCATACAAAGTTATATAAAGAACCACAAAATAATAATTTACAACCCAACACAAAATTATTATTATTATTATGGTGAAATCGTATAAAACTAATTAATTTAGTCAAATCGTCGGTAAGATTAATTCAAGGTTCCTAGCATGATACAATTTGTCCAAAACAATTATCTTAATTTAATCTGACACATTAATTCTTATAAAGTCCTTTAAAAAAAATGATAAAAGCGGTATATGATTCGGAACACCAAAAACAACAAATCCACAAGTTTGATTTTAAGTCTCTCCGGAAACGTACCACTTCTCGTATGAATATTGGAGTCGTCGAGTGTTAATTTGGGCAGAGTCGAATTATTGTTTCAATATTATCAAAATTTGTAGCCACTTTTTAAATAAAATAAATAGTAAAATAATAATACGTAACTATATATAAAAATGAAGATGATAGAAAAGTAATTTTTCGGATTATTTTAGTGTAAGGGAGAAAGTGAGTAAAAAAGTTGTTTAGAAATGAAGAAAATGAAAGTATTTATAGCCGCGTGGGAACCTTAATTGCGCTGGCCTGCTAGCGTGGTATGCCGAATCGCGCTGGCTCATTAGCGCGAGAAGCCCTACAATGTTGCTACGATAGCGCTGTTAACTTAGTCACGCTGGGCTGTCAGCGTAACTAAATTAACCGCGCTGCGTTTTTGAAAGATTTTTTTTATATATTTTTTATTTTATATTTTTATATTTTGATTTTATTTTATTTATTTATTTATTTATCTATTATTATTTTTTTTGTTATTTATTTTAAAATAATAAAAAAGCGTTGGGATAATTAAGAAATGTCCGTTAAATTAGAATGGGCCTTTGATAGTATCCGAAACTTATTTTTTATGCCCAAGTATACTCGATTATCCAATCTTCTAAAGAAATGAGTTTTTTAATCATCACAGGGTCCAAGCGCGGGACAGGGGGACTAAATTAGGTGTCTACAAAAGTAACTCAACTAACTAAGGATACTATGGAAAATAAAGACAAATAAACACTACATCAGCATTAAAAATATAAAAGAGTACAACGTCTGTACTCCAGTTATAAGTCATAGACCACTGTTCCATACGACTCCCCCCATTGTTCATACTCAAGGTATATACGTTTCAAGAGTTTTGGTGCGAATCCTCTTTCACTTTAGGTGATTAACCGGTTTAACAATGTTATGACTCACATATAATATCACATAAAACATGCATAAAGTCACACAAACCATATCAATTTATCTTCGATTTAAAGTGATTCTAAAAATAATCTTATGTGTGTCCTTTAATTAAACTAAACTTCCTATACCACAAATTAACTGTGAGTGGCTAACTATCTAACTTTTCCTTGACCACACATTAAACTGTGAGTGGCAACATGTATGAAAACATTTTCTCATTACCTTCTTTTGACTATGTGAATAAAAATTCACGAATTACTTTCCTTGTTGATTAAGTAACTAATCAACTTAAATAACTTCCTTTCTTCTCCAAAAGCTATTGGCCAATTTTAAACAGATCATAACAATTCAAATCAACCTTAAAGAATTTATATTATTATGAATGTGGAATGTCAAAACAATATAAAAATCATGCTTCTAATAAAACTTGTCATGCATGTCAATTTCACAATCCAATCAAGCACAATATCATATCATATAAGATCAACCAAGCAGGAATTCTAATTCTATGTTTGTCTTTAGTACTTACGTACCTTGTGTTGTAGTGGTGATCTGCCACAACTTCTAAAAGTCAACTGAAACAAAGCTTCCTACATAGAGAAGACCGAAATAAAATTAAAAACTTGTTGAATAAGTTCTACAACAACTCTAAACTAACTTTCTACATTGGCAACTTGTCCAAAACATTTCCTATATGGTCTCTATTCAATTCCATACTTTATTTTAACTTTTCTATTGCAAAATACTCGATTTTCGGTAATTTTCCAAAAATAGCAGCTTTGTAAACTTCCTTAAAAGCACTTTTAAATCTTTTTAAATACCATATTTTGATCATAAAACACTATTGTCATGTTCTAAGATCAATATGCAATACTTTGATGCATTAAATAATTACATCTTACTATATTACATGTTACTATTTTTATTGGGCATAAATATGTATTAATAAAAATTTACAACTTTATTTATTTATCTAAAACTCATTAAAACTCATAAAAACATCATGAATTCATCATAAAACTCTTTTACAATCCACTAACATCATTATTAATCAAAACTATGCTTTAGAATAATTTTTCCTAAAACAAAACATGTTCATAATATTTATTCTATTGATTTTCAAGATTACAAAATTTGGACAACAATATAATTTATGTTTAAAGCCTATAAAAATCAATCTAAACTTCATAAAATCATCATAAATTCACCCAACAACAATTCATGATCATAATATTAAAGTTTAAATCATTAAAAACCATAAAATCAAGAATTTCATAATTTTATAAACCCTAATTTAAAATTTCATGATCAACAAATAAATTCATGCTTTAATAAATTATAAATTCATAAAAACGTGATTAAAACTATAGAAGCGTGATTAATCATAAATATAAACATGAATCTGCAAGATTGAATCAAAAAGAAAAAAGAGAAGAAGATTTTTTTAAAGTTTTTCGAAAAATACCAAATTAAGGGGGAGAGGTGGCCGGCGGGGAAGAGCAGCGGCGGCAACATCTATCGATGAGGTGGTGAAGGGGTTTTATTTCTTCTTTTTTCTTCAGAATTTTCTGCAAGTTTTTTTTTTGTTCGAAAATTTTTTTCTCTCTCTTTAAATTTTTGGAATCCTAAATCATAAAGTTGCAATTTAAATCTGAAATTGAGGTTTTAAGGGGTATTTATAGGCCCCCAAAGTAGGATTTTGTGCAATTACATAAATACCCTTAGTGTTTGAAATTTCTTTTATGCCCTTGTTTTAAAACAATTTAGGAAACTTTTAAAAATTCTAGTTTTAGAAACTTTTCAAAATATTTAATAAAACATAAAATATTATTTATCAACATAAAATAGTTACTTTAATTAAAATTTATTCAAATTTCCTTTGTTTTATATTCTTATTGAATATAATTTCTCAATAAAAGTATTAAAAACTTACGTATAAAATATGAAAATAACTACTTAAAATACGTGAAAAATATGGGGTATTACATCTAATATTATAAAATAAGACGAATCTTACAAGACCCCATATGAAATGTTTTTCCCTACATATGAGGTGCAAACGATGGTAAAAATGTGTTGAGTTAATAGTAATAGTAGTCAAAATGTAAAAACAATAAACTAAAATAGAGGGAGTAAATTTTAATAACAAAATTCAAGGTAGCCATAAGCAATTAAATGTTAACAATAAAATAAATATAGGGTAACTAATGGTAACTGTACAATAAACTAGCATAGTATAAACTACCACTTAAGTATAGTATACAATAAACTAGTGAAAAACTATAAAAGGATGGAAATAAATAGCGTTAGGGAAAACAACCATTTTTGAAACTATTAACTAAAAACATGTTGCTTAAGTGGCACAACAAAAAGAAAAATGAAAATAAAAAAATAACAAAACAAAAAAGGTAAAACAGCAAATACAACCCACCACACGTTGTTGCTTGTTTGTGACCACAAACTACACATACTAGAGTGGTACACAAAGACTACAAATGCAAAACAAATAACACTAACGCCATGTGTAATTCAATTTGACGAAGCTCAGTCCGCTATAGTAATATCCCTTTTAAAAGGTGTGTTTTGATATTTAAAAAAAATAAAGGGACTTTTCTACATGGTGCCTTTAGTGTATTGAATTTCTAGCTATAGTAATATCCCTTTTAAAAGGTGTGTTTTGATATTTAAAAAAAAAATAAAGGGACTTTTCTACATGGTGCCTTTAGCGTATTGAATTTCTATGTTGATGATGTGAACATAAGGCTGCTATTCGTATCAAGGTTATTGGTGGTTTTGCCTATTGGTTTTTTCCCACTGCATTTGCTAGGGTTTTTCTCATTTCAAGCGTTTTCGATTTTAGTTTCATTTCTTGTTGGGTCTTGGTCATCATAGTTATCCTAAAATGCATGGAGAATGCTTCCTTGAAGGTTTTTTGATTAAAATATTGAATCTTGGAGTATTTCTTGAAATTCTTGAAATTTGCGCAAAAATTGAAGAAGCAACATGGCGAGTTTTGTGACGTTTTTCAAGAATCTTGGGCATTAAGAAAATTCTGTGATTTTTGGTTGAGATTCTAATGATTATCTTATTAATTAGTTATTTAGTTAATTTGTTAGGATATTTTCTTGATTAGATAGAGTTTGTTAGAGTTTGTTAGCAAGATAAGATCAAGATGCAGTGATGATGTGGCATTCGTATCTTGTGAGTCATGTGTGAGTCATGTGGTTCGAATTTTAGCTTGTTTTATGCGTTTTTCTTGTCATTTTGGGTCCTAGGAAGTTGTTAGGATTTAGTCTTAAGTTATTCTATAAATAGCTTTGAGATTTCTTTGTAACAATATAGATTATTTGACTAAAAATTGTTTTCATTGAATTTCAGTTTTGTTGATTGAATTGATAAAGTTTTCGGAGTTGTTACTACACTTGCTTTGGTTGTCGATTTCCATAGCATAATCCTAGTTCTTGTGAAACCTTTGGTGAGTGAATCAAGTCCATATCCCTCTAAAAGACATAGAAATTTGTGAGTTTGAGAGTAAATCACAAAAATTCTGAAATTTCTTTGTTGAATTCTAAACTACAATCCATCAACTTGTGAATTTTATTGCTAACCCATTAAAATTCACATCAAATTGGTGTAGCTGCTGGGATCCCAAACCTTTTATAGTCATTGGAATTCGTGCAAATTTTGGTGCTGAAAGACCAAAGGCCCCCATTGCACAACAATTGCAAATTGGATCAGAGATATCTACAAGAAAAGAGCTAACAAGAACAAAGTTCAACACACATACAAGGAAGGTGATTTAGTATGGTTACATCTAAGGAAGGAAAGATTTCCTAATCAAAGGAAAAACAAGCTAATGCCTAGGTGTGATGGACCATTCAAAATCGTGAGCAAGATAGGGGACAATGCATATAAACTCGAATTGCCAAGAGAATATGGTTTTCATGCTACATTCAACATTGGTGATTTGTCTCCTTATGTGATGTGAATTTGAGGGCAAATTCTTTTCAAGAGGGGGAGAATGATGTGAATTTGAATGAGGATTCAAGCAAGGTGGACGAATCTGTAAACCTGATGCTTAATCCTATGGGTTTGGATGTGGATAGAAGACAAACATGGGTTACAAGACTCTCATGGGACGTTCCCATAAAGGAATAATAACCCTTGGATGCAAGGAAAGAAGAGTAGGGCTAAGTATGTTTGTTGAGCCTATGGGTTTTTTCCCACTCCACTTGGTAGGGTTTTCCCATATGGTGTTTTGTGATTGTCTTAGTAAGTCTATGGGTCATGATTGATGGAATCCAGCATGAAGAATGGTTTCTTGATTAAAAGATTGGATCTTGAAGTTCTTGAAAATTGCGCAAAATGGACGGACAAAGGGCGTGTATTTTGACGATTTTTGGCAATCTTGGGCACCAAGCTTTTTCGTGATTTTTAGGCTTAATTTTGATGATTATCTTGTTCATTAATTATTTAGTCAAGTTGTTAGGATAATTTCTTGATTAGTTAGTTAGATAGAGTTTGTTAGGAAAGATAAGATCAAAGTGCAAGTTGCATAATGATGTGGCAATCTTATCTTTAGTTTGTTGAGCAACTTGTGCAAGTTGCACAAGTAGGACTTATTTCCTAGGGGTTTTCGTGTTTTATTAGCTGATTTTAGGTAGGATTTTGTTGATGATTATACCTATAAATAATCTCAACATTAGGATGTAATTAATTAAGTTTTTGATTCAAAAAAAATCGTACCCTAGTTTGCGTCACCTTAACATTTTGTGCGTGAATATTGTTTACTAACTTTGTGATTTTGGATTGAATTACATTTTTAGAACCCTAATTAATTGTTCTCTGGATTGGTTTAGTTAATTAGCATTCGATCAAGTTATTTGGATATGATAACTTAGGATTGAATATCCTCATGAGTTTTGAGTGTTATTTGCGAGTACCACTTAAAATCCACATCATTATGTTCCTGATGATCAACTTTGAGGTTTTAGGACAAACTCTTTTGAAGAAGAGGAGGATGATACGAATCAAGGTGATAACTTCGAAGTTTTGATAATGGCTTCTAAAAATGATGCAAGTATGGGGGAAATAATAGCTTATGGAGATTCAAGGCTTTTGGGATCTTCAAAGACATCATCATGGGTGTGTATGGTGACACACGAGTCTACTTGATCATTTGAAGAAAAAGGAAAGAATGGCGGAAATTAGGGGAATAAGATGGTTTTTGCCTATGAGTTTTCTCCCACTTCATTTGATAGGGTTTTCTAATTTCAGGCTTTTATTGTTTTGAGTCTAGTGGAACATTATGCATCATATTCTATCTATAGGTCGAGGAGAATATGTTTTGAAGGATTCTTGATTAAAACATCGAATCTTGAAGAGTTTCTTGAAGTTTTACACATTTTCTTGAAAAATGCGCAAAAACGAGCAAAGGTGTGTGGCGTGTTTTTGCGTCGGTCTTCATGGTTGTTGGGCAACGTGATTTTCTGAGAATCTTGGGTGGATTTTGCTAGATAATCTAACAAGGTCTTAGAAAGTTTGTTAGGATATTTTTTTTGTTTAGATATAGTTTGTTAGAGTTTGTTAGCAAGATGGGAATGACATGCAGTGCTAATGTGGCAATCTTATCTTGTGAGTCATGTGTGTGTGTGGGACGATTTTCCCTTTGTTTTGTGCGTGTATTTTAGCTTAGTTTTGTTAGGATTTTGTTGATTATTATGCCTATAACTAGTCTCAACATTAGTTTGTAAAATTCAGTTTATAGAACTCAATAAACATTTTTGTTTAAGTTTTATTTGTTTTCTACAAAACAAACACAAGAACCGAAGGTTTGAAAATTTTTCGAGTGTGAGGAAAATTCGAGCATTTTGAGAGTTGGTGCTTAGGCTTTAGACTCTTGTGAGGATAATTTTTAGAATTGAGGGTGCATAGCTTTGATCAATTCACAAAAATTATTCGACCTAGATCGTTTTTCTTATTGTTGTGTTTTAGAGAAAACCAAACTAGTTTCTATCCTTGTGTGGTTGGCGATTTCCTATCAATAATCACATCAACTTTTGGTGCTTTCATTGAGAGGACATTAATCCTGAAGGTTATTGCATAATATCATTGTTTAAACAAGTGCAATCATGTTAGTTGATGAAGTGAATACTCCTAAGATTACTACTGAAGAATTGCCCAAGGACATAGAGGAGTTGAAGGCTATGTTTGAGGCTACCATGAAGGATTTTGCCGAAAAATTGAAGTCACCTAGAAAATCCAAGGATGGAAGCAAAGGGGAGTCAAGCTCTAGTTCTGATGATGAGAAATCAAGCTCAAGAAGTGCACGCAAACCAAAAAAGAGGTACTCATCAAGTTCTAGCAATAATGAACCTGTGAGTAGGTGCAAAAAGAAGGATAGGCCTAGGGATGATGATTGAAACCTTAAGCTAGATATTCCTGAATTCAGTGGAAGTTTGGATCTTAAAAAGTTCTTGGATTGGCTAAGAAGAATTGAATGAATTTTCAAATATAAGGAGTATGATGATCGAAAATCATATATGGTTGCAGAACAGAAGTTAATTGGCTTAGCTAGTTTATGGCTTGAAGGTATGCAAAGGAAAAGGAGGAAGGATGGGAATTCTAAAGTATCTACTTGGACGAAACTGAAGAAGGAGATGAGGAGACGTTTTGCTCTTCAGAATTATGAGCAAGGCAATTTTATAAAGATGCATACTTTGAAACATGATCGAAAATCAGTTGAAGAATATACATCTGAATTCCTCATCTTGATTACCATCTGCAATCTAGAAGAAAAGGAGGATCATCAAGTTGCTCGTTATGTTGCAGGTCTAGATGACAGAATTAGTGATAACACCATTTTATAGTCATATTTCTATGCTAAATTTGCGTGTTTTCATCTTACTTTTCCCATAGTTTCAACCTTTTAGAGCCATTATGCTCTATACTTTGCTATTGTTCTTCTCGGGTGTATTTTGCTTTGTTTTTATAGGTTTTAGGTGCTTTTGCTAGGATTATTGGAGATGCAAGTAGAGCTAATTGGATATCGATCAAAGAATGGATAAATCAAGGCGTCTATGGTGGTGAAAAGCTTCAAAAGAGTTGCTCATGAAGACCTACCGCAACATGGTTGTGGAAATGACTTAGTTTGCCACAACCTAGTTGTGGCCATTTGTTTTTGAAGTATTTTGAAGCAAAAATCAGCCTACTCCGCACCCCAGTTGCGGCCTAATATCACATGCCACACCCCGGTTGCGGCCTTTTCTTTGATGTAGACAACTCTTCATATTCCTAGCATCTAAATAGGTTTTTTTAGGGGGTTTTTCATTCAAACTTCTACACACATACTTGAATATCATTTTTAAGAAAAAACTTTTACTTCTCCTTAGTTTTTGGCACACATTCCCAACTTTGGTTCTTTGACATTGTTTTGGCAATTTCATCAATTCAAGTAACATCATCTTTTCTCTATTCTCTTTTTATTGTTGTTAATCATGCTTTATTTTAATTTTTGTTTTGTTTATTCAACAATTATGTGTGAGTAGTTTTATTAATCTAGGGTTAGGTCAAGCACTAGCCATGATTGATTCTTGAGCAATTTTTGTAAAATCCCCAATTTAATTGTTGATTGTTCATGCTTAATTGATTGTGCTTATGCCAATACTAGATTAGGGATAATTGGTATTGTTATGAATTCATTGTCTTTATCACAATGGGAATTGGGTATTGATGAATTTGGATATTTCAATTAAGAACATGAATTTCTCCACGGGAGTAGGTAGAATGAATTGTTAGAAAGTTAGGGTTTTGTGATTAAAGTCTTTGATTTGCATGATTCCACGGGAGTAGACTTGATTGCAAAATTAGGGAAGCCATAGATACTCGGGAGAGGCTTGTGGTATTTCATGGGGTTACCTCTTCTCTCGAACAATTAGTCGATTAAATTGGGATATGAATTGCTTGTGTCAATTGTGCTAGTGGTGGTGCCTAACTCTAGGTGTTTTTATTCCTTGAATTTAATGATTGTATTTCCGTTAGTCTTGTTTAGTGTTAGAATAGTTATTCAATCTCAAATCTAAATTGTTACTTGCTTAGTATAAAGTAGAATCAAAATCGACCACTTTGAACCATTTAGTCTCTTGGGATTCGACCCTTACTTGCCTGACTACATAGTTAGGAGGAAAATTTAGGTTATTTTTGTTAGGTGCGCGGCACTCCTTTCAAATTTTGGCGCCGTTGCCGGGGACTAACGGTGTTTAAATTAGTTAGTGTTGGGAAGTTCTTTATTCCGTGTGACTTTGTAGTCATGGAGATGGAGGAGGATGCGCAGGTCCCTATCATTCTTGGGAGACCTCTCTTGGCCACTGCTGGAGCCATCATTGATATGAAGAATGGAAAGATTACGTTTGAGGTGGGTACTGAGAAGATGGAGTACAATCTCTCAAGCTCCATGGAGGCTCCTTCTATGAGAGAAACTGCTTATAGAGTGGATGCTCTAGATGAGGTGATGGAAGTAGAAACTTCAAATATGCATCTCGATGATTCATTGCAAACAGTTCTCATGGGAAGTGTTGATGAAGAGGATTGGGAGACTAGGCCATACACAAAGATTTTAGAGGAGTCCCGTTCACTACCTAAAGATGAGCCCATCAAGGGGGTGTTGACACATGCAGCATTTAAGGAGAGTACTACGCCTCCTGAGGTAGAGTTAAAGCCCCTTCCACCTTCTTTGAAATATGCATATTTGGGTCCAAATAGAACATATCCTGTTATTGTTAATGCTGAGCTTGATTACATACAAATTGAGCAATTGCTTACTATTTTGAGAAAATATAAAAAAGTTATAGGCTACAGCATTGATGATATCAAGGGAATTAACCCTTCTTTTTGTATGCATAAGATTATTCTTGATGACGATCATGCTTCTTCTATTGAACCTCAAAGACGACTTAATCCAAATATGATGGAGGTAGTTAGAAAAGAGATTCTAAAGTTGCTTGATGCTGGTATAATATACCCTATCTCGGATAGTTAGTGGGTTAGCCCAGTACAAGTTGTTCCCAAAAAGGGAGGCATAACCGTTGTCAAGAATGACAAGGGTGAAGAAATTTCCACTAGAACTGTGACAGGGTGGCGCATGTGTATAGATTATAGAAAACTAAATAAGGCCACCCGAAATTAAAAGATCATTTCCCTCTCCCATTTATCAATCAGATGTTAGAGAGGTTGGCAAAGCATTCCTTTTTCTGTTATTTGGATGGATACTCAGGCTTTTTCCAAATTCCAGTTCATCCAAGTGACCAGGAAAAGACTACTTTCACTTGTCCTTATGGCACCTTTGCTTATCGAAGGATGCCATTTGGATTATGTAATGCTCCTGCCACCTTCCAGAGGTGTATGATGGCGATTTTCTCAGGTTTGATTGAAAATATTATGGAAGTCTTTATGGATGATTTCTCAGTTTATGGAACATCTTTTGATGATTGTTTGCAAAACTTGAAAAGGTTGCTTCATAGATGTCAAGAAGTCAATCTTATTCTTAACTGGGAAAAGTGCCATTTTATGGTTCAACAAGGTGTAGTTCTGGGTCATGTTGTTTCTTATAAGGGCATTGAAGTCGACAAAGCTAAGGTAGATGTCATTGAGCGATTGCCACCTCCCACTTCTGTGAAGGCGGTGAGGAGTTTCCTTGGTCATGCGGGGTTTTATCGCCGTTTTATCAAGGATTTCTCTAAAATTGCTCGACCTCTAACTGAGCTTTTAGGCAAAGATGTTCCCTTTGTTTTTACTGATGCTTGTCTTGAGGCTTTTAACAGGTTGAAACAGGCTCTTATATCTGCACCCATCATACAACCACCGGATTGAAATCTACCATTTGAGATTATGTGTGATGCAAGTGACCATGCTATAGGTGCTGTGTTGGGTTAAAGGAAGGATGGAAAGCTCCATGCCATCTATTAAACTAGCACTTCTTGAGAGGCAACCCGAGTTTTCTTTCTAACTTCTTATTTTTCTTTCTTTTTCTTTCATTCTTTTTTTATTACCTTTTAAAATTTTAAAATTGACAAAAAAAATCCAAAAACATTTTTCTTAGTTAGTTTAGTTTACTCAAGATAGTGGTTTGATAATTTAGTTTTTTTAGTTAATTAGTGTATTAGTTAATTCTCATTTAGTTCTTTTTGCTAATTTTTGCTTTATGAAGTTTTAGTTCTTTTTGTACGAATTTTTCAAGACCATGGAGCAAATTGTGGTTAGCAAACCAGCCTAGTCTGCAAGGGGGTTGCGACATTTGAGTTTAATTCACAACTAGATTGCGGGAAATCGCATTTTCAAGCAATAAGTAAGCCACAAATCAGTACACAACGCAACGTGGTTGCGGCAAAAGTCCATAGACCACAACATGGTTGTGGTGTTTGTTGTAATTTGTATGCAAAACACAAAAAAAAAGTAAAAAAAAAAAAAACAGAAAAAACGCACAAAAGAAAAAAAAGGAAATAAAATAAAAAGGTTGAACTCACCGTACAAACCAAAACGAAGTAGCCCCATCTCCTCTCCTCTCTTCCTCTGAACTGCCACCGGCGACCCAGCCCCCGCCGTCGCGCCTGCCATCTCGCCACCGTCGGACCTGACGTCGCGTCGCCACTCCCCACGTGCAGCAGCCGCGCAAAGCAACCCCCCTGCAGTCCCACGCGAAAGCTCCGAACAGGGGTTTCGAACCCCCTCTTACTGCTCCGCCGTTGCGTCGCCCGCCTCTGACGCCATCACCAGCCCCGCCGCACCTGCAGCACCACCATAACCAACGGTAATTAAAAGAAAAACAAGAAAGCAAACCCTAACTTTGCAAAATTATTTTGGGTATTTGATTTTCATGATTCATGGATGAATTTGAGAATAATTACCTTAGCATTTGGAGTCTCTTGGCGAAAAATCACTGAATTAGCTTTGGATTGAGTTGAGTTTAGTTGCAATTCTCTTGCCCTTGAACTTGTGCGTGAATATTGAGTTTGGTTTTTGTTTTTGTGCCTTGAACTTTGTGTGTTGAGCTTGTGAACCTGTGATATTTGACTTGGAGTTAGTGTGACATTGGAACTACTTATTATTTTACTCATTTAATCATGGCATGCACACCACGTGTTCGACAAAATAAGGTGACTTGAAGTTCTACTTCTAAAGCCAAGTCAATATTTGTCAACAAAGCTCTTACTTCGAAACAAAAATCCTCCACTTCTACCAGCAAGAAAAATATTTCCTCAACTACTAAGGTCAACAAAGAGGTGGTGATTGATTACTATGACATTCATTTTAATGGTGATGCACAATTCAAGGTGAATTATGAGAAGTTGTTCAAGAGAGGGGTTTCTGCTACTCGTTATTGTGACTTTGATGCTCTTAAGGCATTGCATATCAAGGATGATATTCAATGGCTCTTTTCTAACGTTGGTTGTCATAATCTTCTCACTACAAAATGTCTGACATACAAAAGAGTCACAATTGAGTTTTTGAGCTCTTTGAAGGCCAATGTGAAGCCAGAGTGCGATACTATGATCACATTTCGCTTATATAATGTGGAACATACATGGACTCTATCTTAACTTGATGAGGTGCTTCGATTGCCTACTGGAGGCCCTAAGCTGACTTCCAAGTATTGGAGAGGTAACCAGTTTTGGTGGAAAATTGGTTCAGGAGATGCTTTCGACTCAAAAGGAAGTCTAAATTCTCTCATTCGTCATCCCGCACTTCGATATGTTCATAAGGTGCTCGCTAATACTATCTTTGGTCGTGAGAAGAATAGTAAGGTTCGAAGGGATGAGTTATACATGCTTGAACATATGCTTTATGCCAAACCCATCGACGTTGGTGCTTTTCTTATTCGGCAAATGAAGTCCATTGTTAATGCGGAGACAACCAGTGGTGCTATTGTTCTAGGTGGTCTATAACCCCAATTGCTCTACATTTGGGTCATCAAGATCGTCTTTTACATGATGGTTTAGTTGAGGGGTCTGATTCTACTGATATTCCTGTATGTTCCTCTATGGGTTGGATTCTTAAGAAAGAAGGTACCATTCTTTGGAAATTGGGGAATGGTGAGGAGGAAGAGCTACCCTCTCCTGAGGCGATGACATTGCGTGTTCAAGGCAATTGGTCATTTCGTAAATTGTAACCGCACGATCGAGCTCCATTGGCCCTCGAATCATCCATTCCACCCTCTCCTTCTACAGCTGTTATTTCTTCCCCATCAGTGCCTGTGCCAACACTCTTGACCTTGCAAGATTCTGTTGATGAGTTGAAAACCAATATTAAGGCGATAAAGAGTGAAGTGGCTTCCATGTCTGGCATTATCTCTGTTTTCGGTGCTTGGCTGCATTCACAAGGGTTCTTACACCCTTCTCTTCCCCCTCCTTAGCGAGGATCTGTAAGTTTCCCTCCCTTCCTTGTTTTATGCTTTTATATTGCACTGTGGACATTGCAAATTTCAAGCGTGGGGGAGGGATACTACACCTTTGTATATACTAGTTTCCTTTTCTTTTAATGAAAAGTTTCTCTAATTAAAAAAAAAAAATCTAATTCTTTCAAAGCAAAATGGATGAATGGTTTTATCTTGACCTTGGATTCTTGAGATTGGATTTGAGTTTTGTGTGTTTGGCTTGATTGTCTTGAGGGGTTTGCTTGTCACTTGTAGCAATTGGACTTTTCATTCTCTTACTCATGGGTACTCTTGGTGGTGAGCCTTTTAGGCCAAGCCGGGTGTAGCCCAACCTATGATGAGGCCTTGCTTTGTGGTATTTGAAATTTTGACCATGTGAGGTGAGAGTTGATTTTTTAGAGCCCCTAAGCACTTCAAAGTTATAAACACATTTGAGGGTCTAGCATATGTCTTTATTGTGTTGTTTGCATGCTCATAGTTTTCCGAAATTTTGACCGAACTGATTTAGGGAATGATGAAGGCATTCATTTGAGGGAAATTTGGGACACAAAATTTTATTTTATTTTATTTTTCATTTACCTATTTTGTTTTATTTTCCTTCAATAAAATTGGGATTTTGGGTTTTCATTAACATTTGCAACCTGTTTGAGCTTCCACTTCTTGTTAGCCAACTCTATGAGCCTTAGCCAAATTTTGTTTGATTTACCCTTAATGTCAAGTGAAATAGAGCTATACTTGTAAAGTTGTTAAGTTTCAATGTTGATAAGTGGTTGAGTTTTGTTTAGTGCATTTGTTTGTAGCTTAAGCCCCATGTATATATAAATTAAAAAAAGAGAGAGAAAAACAAAAAAAATTTCCCAAAGATTTAGTGTTCATGGTAGAAAAGAAAAAAGGGGTTTGTATATAGTTGTTTTGGCTCCTTGTTTGTGTGTAGTGATTGAGTTGGGGGAAGCATTTTCCCCTTGGTTTGGTTTGACTTAGCTCTTGTTTTGTAAAGTTTCACTTGACTAGGAAGAGCACCACGGCCAAATTTCTTTCCCTACCTACCTTAAGCCTAACATTACAACCCACAAGTCCTTCTAACTCTAGATGGTTGAGTCGTATAACGGAGGAAACCATGAGTTTTTTTCTTGAGACATGTGCTAGAATTGCTTGATTACACTCACTTTGATTATCTTTTGAGCTCTCTCGTTTCGAGCTATGAGACGCCACATTGTCATGTGCCTTTGAGGCTGGGGAGGGATATTTTGGTATAGAGTAAGAGATATTTTGTCATGATTGATTGGGCCCTCAAACGCTCATTTGTGATCACTCTTTTGAGGGTGAGATAGCTTGCTTACTCTCTTGGGCATGACGGTTGAGCGCACATTAGCGTCCCTATAATCTCTATCTTGGTTCTTGGTTGAGAAATGTTGATTTTTGAAAATCTTTGCTTTGATTGGATTTAGAGTTATGGTTTAATTTCTTTGGAAACCTTCACGAGAGCACACTCGTTCTTTTAAGCGATTAGGTGGTTTAAATGACTTGTCATTTACGCCAAAAGTGACCGTGATTCCTACGACAGTGAATATAGGTTTTATTGCTTTCTAGAGTGGTTTTTCTTATTTTGTTTTCTTTTCTCAAGGACAAGCAAAGGTTAAGTGTGGGGGAGTTTGATAACACCATTTTATACTCATATTTCTATGCTAAATTTGTGTGTTTTCATCTTACTTTTCCCATAGTTTCAACCTTTTTGAGCCATTATGCTTTATACTTTGCTATTGTTCTTCTCGGGTGTATTTTGCTTTGTTTTTGTAGGTTTTAGGTGCTTTTGCTAGGATTATTGGAGATGCAAGTAGAGCTAATTGGATATCGATCAAAGAATGGATAAATCAAGGCGTCTATGGTGGTGAAAAGCTTCAAAAGAGTTGCTCATGAAGACCTACCGCAACATGGTTGTGGAAATGACTTAGTTTGCCACAACCTAGTTGTGGCCATTTGTTTTTGAAGTATTTTGAAGCAAAAATCAGCCTACTCCGCACCCTAGTTGCGGCCTAATATCACATGCCACACCCCGGTTGCGGCCTTTTCTTTGATGTAGACAACTCTTCATATTCCTAGCATCTAAATAGGTTTTTTTAGGGGGTTTTTCATTCAAACTTCTACACACATACTTGAATATCATTTTTAAGAAAAAACTTTTACTTCTCCTTAGTTTTTGGCACACATTCCCAACTTTGGTTCTTTGACATTGTTTTGGCAATTTCATCAATTCAAGTAACATCATCTTTTCTCTATTCTCTTTTTATTGTTGTTAATCATGCTTTATTTTAATTTTTGTTTTGCTTATTCAACAATTATGTGTGAGTAGTTTTATTAATCTAGGGTTAGGTCAAGCCCTAGCCATGATTGATTCTTGAGCAATTTTCGTAATATCCCCAATTTAATTGTTGATTGTTCATGCTTAATTGATTGTGCTTATGCCAATACTAGATTAGGGATAATTGGTATTGTTATGGATTCATTGTCTTTATCACAATGGGAATTGGGTATTGATGAATTTGGATATTTCAATTAAGAACATGAAATTCTCCACGGGAGTAGGTAGAATGAATTGTTAGAAAGTTAGGGTTTTGTGATTAAAGTCTTTGATTTGCATGATTCCATGGGAGTAGACTTGATTGCAAAATTAGGGAAGCCATAGATACTCGGGAGAGGTTTGTGGTATTTTATGGGGTTACCTTTTCTCTTGAACAATTAGTCGATTAAATTGGGGTATGAATTGCTTGTGTCAATTGTGCTAGTGGTGGTGCCTAATTCTAGGTGTTTTTATTACTTGAATTTAATCATTGTATTTCCATTAGTCTTGTTTAGTGTTAGAATAGTTATTCAATCTCAAATCTAAATTGTTACTTGCTTAGTATAAAGTAGAATCAAAATCGACCACTTTGAACCATTTAGTCTCTTGGGATTCGACCCTTACTTGCCCGACTACATAGTTAGGAGGAAAAGTTAGGTTATTTTTGTTAGGTGCGCGAGACTCCTTTCAATTAGAGAAAAGGTGGAATTACAACCATACTAGACTTTTGATGAGGTTTGCAAAGTTGCATCTAGAGTTGAGAAGCAATTTTAGAATAAAACAGTCACTTTTTCGAAACCCTTTGTAAAGAAAGAAGGTGTCGTTGTTCCTTATAAGCAAAATTTCGATTCCACTTCTAGATCTCCTCTATATATCAAGGATAAAGGCTCTGCTACTAAACCTCCAAACCCTGATCAACGTCCATGTTTCAAGTGCAAGGGTCAAGGTCATATTCAGAAGGATTGTCCCCATTCAAGAGTTCATACTACTCGAAACTGGGTAAATGATGTAGACTTTGAAGAAGAGGAGAATGAACGTCAACAACAAGAAGATGGCGTGATTTATGAGACTCAGGGAGAAGATATTGAAGAAATTACTCCTGAAGTGGATGGCTAGAGTCTAGTTCTTAGAAGGGTTTTGCAATCCAAAGTTGTGCCACCTAAAGAGAACCAGAGAGAAAAGACGATTTTCGTCACCAAGTGCAATGTTCTAAGAAGATTGTGTGATCTAATCATTGATTCAGGTAATTGCACTAATGTGGTCTCTACTGTATTGATCAACAAACTGGAGATTCCTACCACTGAACATCCTCAACCTTACAAGTTACATTGGCTTAGTAACACAAGTGATGTCAAGGTAAACAAACAAGCTCTGGTTAGTTTAAGCTTGGAAATTTCGATGATCAAGTGCTTTGTGATGTATGTCTTATGGATGCGTGCCATATATTGCTTGGAAGACCATGGCAGTATGATAGTTTCGTGCAGTTTGATGGTAGAACAAATATATACATCATTAGAAAGCAGGCACAAGGTAAACCATTTGCGTTGAAACCTTTGGAAGGCTCGAAATTTTTGAAAGATGTGAGCAACAAAAAGGGTGTTTTGTTGATTGATGACAAGGCTATGGTGCCAGAGGTGAAGAGTTGTGAGAAGTTTTATGGGTTGATGGCTAAGGAAGTGCAAGATAAAGCAACGAGCATCCCTCGTGAGTTGCGCCCCTTATTGCACGAATTTCAAGATATATTTCCTAATGAATTGCCACTAGGGTTGCCACCAATCAGAGGAATTGAACATCAGATTGACTTGGTTCCTGGAGCTCAGATTCCTAATAAACCAGCTTACAGGTGCAATCCAGAAGAAACTAAGGAAATTCAATGTCAAATTGAAGAGTTGATGGCAAGGGGGTATGTCAGGGAGAGTATGACTCCATGTGTAGTACCAACGTTGATTGTTCCTAAGAAGGATGGATCATGGAGGATGTGCATTAATTCTAGAGCTGTGAACAACATCACCATCAAATACAGGTTTCCTATTCCTCGTTTAGATGATTTATTGGATGAATTATTTGGATCACAGGTGTTTACTAAGATTGATTTGAGGAGTGGTTATCATCAAATTCGAATGAAAAAGGGTGATGAATGGAAGACAGGATTCAAAACCAGCTAGGTCTCTATGACTGGTTAGTTATGCCTTTTGGCCTTACTAATGCTCCTAGTACTTTTATGAGATTGATGAATGAAGTTTTGAAGCCTTTCATTGGAAAGTTTGTGGTTGTCTACTTGGATGATATACTGGTGTATAGTGCAAGTGTTGAAGATCATTTGCAACAGAGAAGTGTTCGAAACTTTGAGGAAGCAAAAGTTGTATGTTAAGCTCGAAAAGTGCTCGCTCATGGTATCTATTGTGACGTTTCTAGGCTATATTGTTTCTAAGGATGGTGTTTTAGTTGATCCTTCGAAAGTTGAAGCTATTAAAACATGGCCAGTTTCGAAATCTGTGAGTGAGGTGCATGCTTTCCATGGTTTAGCTTCTTTCTATAGGAGATTTGTGAAGAATTTCTCTTCTATAGTAGCTCCTATGACCGAGTGTGTTAAGAAGAACAAAGAGAAGTTTGAATGGACTAAAGATGCGTAAAGGGCATTCGAATTGGTGAAGAAGTTGCTTTGTTAAGCTCCTATTCTAGCCTTACCAGACTTTTCAAAACCTTTTGAAGTTGAGACAGATGCTAGTGGCGAGGGAATTGGTGCAGTGTTGGTTTAAGGTAAGCGGCCAATAGCTTATTTTAGTGAGAAATTGAACGGAGCAAGGTTGAACTACTCTACCTATGACAAGGAATTCTATGCTATTGTTCGAGCATTAGATCATTGGAGTCATTATCTGCGACCAAGTCACTTTATATTGCATTATGATCATGAAGCTCTGACGCATATTAATGGCCAACATAAACTCAATCATATGCTAAGTGGGTTGAATTTTTGCAATCTTTTCACTTTTCATCAAAGTATATAGAAGGCAAATCTAATGTGGTTGCTGATGCTCTATCAAGGAGGTATGCTTTAATTGGTGTTCTTAATTTCAAATTGCTTGGTTTGGAGTTAATGATACAATATTATAAGCAAGATGGCAATTTTGGTCCTATATATTCACAAATTACGAAGGGGTCAACGGGGTCTTATGTGCTACATGAAGGATTCTTATTCAAAGGGAATCTACTTTGCATCCTTAAGTGTAGTATTCGTGAATTGCTCGTCAGAGAAGCGCATGGGGGTGGAATTGCAGGTCATTTTGGCATTACAAAATCATTGACAATGTTGCAGGAACATTTCTATTGGCTAGAATGATTGCAGATGTTGAAGCAGTTATGTCACAGTGTGCTGTTTGTTAGAAAGCAAAGGCATCCTTCCATCAGGGATTCTACACACCATTGCCAGTGCCAGAAGCCCCTTGGGATGATATTTCTATGGATTTTATAATTGGTTTGCCTAGAACTACAAGGTAGAAGGATGCTATAATGGTTGTGGTTGACAGGTTTTCAAAGATGGCTCATTTCATACCTTGTCACAAGGCTGTTGATGCTGTGAATGTCGCAGACTTGTATTTTCGAGACATTGTCAGGTTACATGGGGTACTAAAAACAATTGTGAGTGACAGGGACACGAAATTCATGAGTTATTTCTTGAAGCCATTGTGGCGCTTGATTGGAACGAAACTACTCTTCCGTACTTCTTATCATCCACAAACAGATGGTCAAACTGAAGTCACAAAAAGAACACTAGGCGTGCTACTTCGTGGGTTGGTAAGCAAGACACATAAAGATTGGGACTTGAAGTTAGCTCATGCAGAGTTTGCTTATAATCGTTCACCTACATATGCAACTAAGCATTCACCTTTTGAAGTTGTTTATGGAGTCATTCCCAAGCTACCAATTGATTTCGTGGCTATTCCCATCGGTGGGCTCGTTCATAAAGATGCTTTAGCTAAAATTGAATACATGCAGAAGTTACATGCACAGGTTAGAGCATGAATTGAGCATGTGAATGATATCTACAAGAAAAGAGCTAACAAGAACAAAGTTCAACACACATACAAGGAAGGTGATTTAGTATGGTTACATCTTAGGAAGGAAAGATTTCCTAATCAAAGGAAAAACAAGCTAATGCCTAGGTGTGATGGACCATTCAAAATTGTGAGCAAGATAGGGGACAATGCATATAAACTCGAATTGCCAGGAGAATATGGTGTTCATGCTACATTCAACATTGGTGATTTGTCTCCTTATGTTCCCGATAATCAACTTCGAGGTTTGAGGACAAACTGTTTTGAAGAAGAGGAGGATGATACGAATCAAGGTGATAACTTCGAAGGTTTGATAATGGCTTCTAAAAATGATGCAAGTATGGGGGATATAATAGCTTATGGAGATTCAAGGCTTTTGGGATCTTCAAAGACATCATCATGGGTGTGTATGGTGACACACAAATCTACTTGATCATTTAAAGCAAAGGAAAGAATGGCGGAAATAAGGGGAATAAGATGGCTTTTACCTATGAGTTTTCTCCCACTTCATTTGATAGGGTTTTTCTAATTTAAGGCTTTTATTGTTTTGAGTCTAGTGAAACATTATGCATCATATTCTATCTAAAGGTCGATGAAAATACGTTTTTGAAGGCTTCTTGATTAAAAGATCGAATCTTGAAGAGTTTCTTGAAGTTTTACACATTTTCTTGAAAAATGCGCAAAAACGAGCAAGGGTTTGTGGCGTGTCTTTGCATCGATCTTCATGGTTGTTGGGCAACGTGATTTTTTGAGAATCTTGGGTGGATTTTGCTGGATAATCTTGTTTAGCAAGGTCTTAGAAAGTTTGTTAGGATATTTTTTTGTTTAGATATAGTTTGTTAGAGTTTGTTAGCAAGATGAGAATGACATGCAGTGCTGATGTGGCAATCTTATCTTGTGAGTCATGTGTGTGTGTGTGGGACGATTTTCCCTTTGTTTTGTGCGTGTATTTTATCTTAGTTTTGTTAGGATTTTGTTGATGATTATGCCTATAAATAGTCTCAACATTAGTTTGTAAAATTCAGATTATAAAATTCAATAAACATTATTGTTTAAGTTTTATTAGTTTTCTACAAAACAAACACAAAAACCGAAGGTGTGAGAATTTTTCGAGTGTGAGGAAAATTCGAGCATTTTGAGAGTTGGTGCTTAGGCTTTAAACTCTTGTGAGGATAATTTTCAGAATTGAGGGTTCATAGCTTTAATCAATTCACAAAAATTATTCGACCTAGATCGTTTTCTTGGTGTTGTGCTTTAGAGAAAACCGAACTAGTTTCTATCCTTGTGTGGTTGGTGATTTCCTATCAATAATCACATCAGATTTTGCGAGTGAAATTTGGTTCGAGTGTTATGGACATATAGAGGTACTTCCACAAAAAAATTCAGACAAAAACAAGTTGTTTTGGTAGGGTTTTTGGTGTTTGACGTTTCCTCTACATTCTGGACAACTTTGGAAGATGGCTTGTTGTTCCACTCACAAGTCTCATGATGAAGATATTTTTGATATGCACATACTAATGTTTAAGATGCTATATCTTCTTCAAAAACAGCTTAATCTTATGAGGAACATGCATGATTCTTTGGCTAATGATGTGAATTTTGTTATAGACAAACGCCACTCACACAAAGAAACTTAGACTTCAAATTTGATAAAGCTATGCACCACAAATCTGAACTTCTAAGGCGAATAATTAGTAGAATTTGATTAAAGCAAAGCACCCTCAAATCCTAAGAACTATCCTCACGTGAGATAAAGCAAAAAGCACCACTCACTCAATCGAATTTCTCACAAGAAACTCTCAAAAAATTGTTTACTTCGTGAAACAAAAGAAAACCGGAAAACTTATGTTTTTCAATCAAGCTAATCTGAAATTTTATTGATGTATTTTACATCCTATTTATAGCTAAACATGCCACACAATATTTCAGAATCCTAAACACATCCTAACTACCTTAGATATATGGTATAACAAACTAAGATTAGGATAACAAGAAAATCTTATCAAAACCGGATACATATCTTTGCACCATATATTTTGTAATCTGATTTCTAGTCTAAATCTTAGATATTTTGCAAATCAAATCTAGCCACTATATATCCGAATAACAACCCTAGGTTGACCAAGTCAAACAACACAAAATTCCGCGTTGACAACGTTGCCCACAACTTCAAAAATCTTTCAAAAATCCCGCCATATGCATTGCGTTGATTCTCGTTGATTTTTGTTGGACTTCCGATTTCAAGAACTTCAAGAAACTCTTCAAGATTCAATCTTTATTTCAAGAAACCTCCATTTTTGTGTTTCTCATGCTTGATTCCATCAACCTTGACTCATAAACTAATCAAGAAAATAACAAAACACCATATGGTAAAACCCTATCAAATGACGTGGGAAGAAAACCCATATAGCTCAACACTTCTAAACTACTAACTATACTTGCTTTATATTTACGTGAATAAGCTTGTGCATGTCACCATGCACACGTAGAAATCCACCCTAGCCAACCCAAGAAGCCTTGTGTCTCCATAAGCCACTAACTCCCCCATGGTTGCTTCTTGTTTTCCACCTTCAATCAAACCCAAACCCTCGAAGTTTTGCTCATTGATATGCGTATCATCCTCCTCTTCTTCAAAAGAGTTTGTCCTCAAACCTCGAAGTTGGTCATCAGGAACATAAGGAGCTAAATCACCAATGTTGAAAGTAGCATGGACTCCATATTCTCCTGGTAATTCCAATTTATAAGCATTATCCCCCACTTTACTTATGATCTTGAACGGTCCATCACAACGAGGCATAAGTTTATTCTTCCTTTGATTTGGAAATCTTTCCTTCCTCAAGTGTAACCAAACCAAATCCCCTTCTTTGTAGACATGTTGTGATTTATGTTTGTTTGCTCGTGCCTTGTAAATATCATTAACCTTCTCAATTCGAGCCCTTACTTCTGCATGAAGTTTTTGCATGTACTCAACCTTAGTCTTGGCATCTTTGTGTACCAACTCCCCTTTAGGAATACTTACAAAATCAATTGGTAACTTAGGATTAACTCCATAGACAATCTCGAAAGGTGAGTGCTTAGTAGCATAAGTAGGTGACCTATTATAAGCAAATTCAGCATGAGCAAGCTTCAAATCCCAATCTTTTTGTGTCTTACTAACCAAACCACGCAACAAAACCCCTAGTGTTCGATTAGTGACTTCTGTTTGCCCATCTGTTTGAGGATGATAAGATGTGCTAAACAAAAGTTTCGTGCCTATTAACCTCCAAAGTGACTTCCAAAAGTAACTCATGAATTTTGTGTCTCTATCACTTACAATAGTCTTTGGAACCCCATGCAACCTTATGATGTCTTTAAAGTATAAATCAGCCACATTCATAGCATCATCTGTCTTGTGACATGGTGTAAAATGAGCCATCTTTGAAAATCTATCAACCACTACCATAATAGCATCTTTTCCCCTTGCTGTCCTTGGTAACCCTACAATGAAATCCATAGAAACATCTTCCCAAGGTCCCTCTGGCACTGGCAATGGAGTATAAAAACCTTGATGAAAGGCTGCCTTTGCCTTTTGACAAGTAGCACATTGAGCAATTATGGCCTCAACATCAACAATCATCTTTGGCCAATAAAAATGTTCTTGCAACATGGTTAGTGTCTTTGTAATGCCAAAATGTCCAGCAATACCTCCTCCATGAGCCTCCCTTACTAACAACTCACGTATAGAACACTTAGGTATGCACAATAGATTACCTTTAAACAAAAACCCATCATGTAGCACATAGGAACTCATAGAACCCTTTGAAAGTTGCGCCATTATTGGTCCAAAATCACCATCTTGCTCGTAAAATTGTGTTATCAACTCTAATCCAAGCAACTTAAAGTTCAAAACACCAAGCAAAGTATACCTTCTTGACAAAGCATCAGCAACAACATTAGACTTCCCCGTTTTGTACTTTGAAGAGAAGTGAAAAGATTGCAAAAATTCAACCCATTTAGCATGTCTTGGATTCAATTTTTGTTGACCATTAATGTGCTTCAAAGCTTCATGATCAGAATGTAATATGAAGTGATTAGGCCTTAAATAATGACTCCAATGATCCAAAGCTCTAATAATGGCATAGAACTCCTTGTCATATGTAGAATAGTTCAGTTTAGCACCATTCAATTTCTCACTAAAGTAAGCAATTGGCCTCTTCCCTTGGACTAGAACAGCACCAATTCCAACCCCACTTGCATCCGTCTCTACTTCAAATGGTTTAGAGAAATCTGGTAAGGCTAGTATAGGCGTGTTACAAAGCAACTTCTTAATCAATTCAAAAGCTTCTTGTGCCCCCTTAGTCCACTCAAACTTAGGCTTATCCTTCTTAATGCATTCGGTTATAGGAGCAACAACAGATGAAAAATTCTTCACAAACCTCCTATAGAACGAGGCTAACCCATGAAAAGCACGTACTTCAGTCACGTTCTTTGGTGTTGGCCATGATTTTATAGCTTCCACTTTAGATGGATCAACAGAAACCCCATCTTTGGACACAATATACCCCAAAAACGTCACACTTGGTACCATGAAATAACACTTTTCGAGCTTAGCATAGAGCTTTTGTTCTCGTAATGTCCCAAACACACTCCTTAGATGGCTTAGATGATCATTAACACTCTTGCTATACACCAAAATATCATCTAAATATACCACTACAAACTTACCAATGTATGGCTTTAAGACCTCATTCATCAACCTCATAAACGTACTAGGTGCATTAGTTAACCCAAAAGGCATGACTAACCATTCATAAAGCCCTAGCTTTGTTTTAAAACCTGTTTTCCATTCATCACCTTCCTTCATTCGAATCTGATGATATCCACTCCTTAAATCAATTTTTGAAAATAATTGAGAACCATGTAATTCATCTAGCAAATCATCCAATCTAGGTATAGGAAACCTATACTTGACGGTTATATTGTTAACTGCCCTTGAATCAATACACATTCTCCAAGTCCCATCCTTCTTAGGTACTATTAATGTAGGCACAGCACATGGACTCATGCTCTCTCTCACGTACCCCCTCTCCATTAATTCCTCAATTTGCCTTTGTATCTCCTTTGTCTCCTCTGGATTACATCTATATGCAGGCTTGTTAGGAATTTGAGACCCAGGAATAAGATCAATTTGATGTTCAATTCCACGTATGGGTGGTAATCCTGGTGGCAACTCATTAGGAAACACATCTGAAAACTCATTCAACATAGGATGCAAAACCCTAGGAATCTCTGGGGCTTCATCTTGTACCTCTTTGGCTACCAACATATAAGACATAGAACTTGTTTTCAACTCCCTTTCTAACTCCTTTCCACCCACCAACAAAACACCTTTAGAATTACCCATGCTTGTTTTAGGTTTAGAAATCATCAAGGGTTTTAATGCATATGATTTTTCATTAGGGTTCTTGCGCACAATATAGACATTTGTTCTCCCATTAAACTTCACAAAACGGTCATATTGCCAAGGTCTACCCAATAGTATATGACAAGCATCCATAGGACAAACATCACAAAGTACTTGATCCTCAAATTTACCAATTTTAAACGCAATCAAGGCTTGTTTGTTTACCTTAACATCGCTTGTGTTGCTAAGCCAATGTAGCTTGTATGGTTGAGGATGTATCTTTGTAGGAATTGCGAGCTTTTCCACCAACAACGTAGATACTACATTTGTGCAACTTCCAGTATCTATGATTACATCACAAAGCTTGCCTTGAACATTACACCTTGTGAGAAAAATTTTATCCCTTTGACTCTCCAAAGGTTGTGCACTTTGAGATTGTAATACCCTACGTAACACCAAGGATTGGCCTTGTGTTTCTGGTTGGACTTCCTCCGTTTCTTCCTCCATATTTTCATAATTGGCATACTCTTCCTCTCCCTCATCCCCATACATCTCCTCCTCTTCTTCAAGGCTTTCCCCATCTACCCAATTTCGAGTTGTTGTGACCCTAGCATGAGGACAATCTCTTTGAATGTGACCTTGCCCTTTACACTTGAAACAAACAATGCGTGAATCACTACTTTGGGGCTTTGAAGTTGAACTCTTATCCTTGATGAAGGGTGGTTTAGTAACCTTATCAAAGTTTGGTTTTTGAGGAAAAGTATCACGCTTTTCTTTAGAATCATAGGTTTTGAAGTATGTCTTTGTTTTGCGTGCAACTTGTTTCTCAACCCTTGCTGCCACTCTACAAACTTCATCAAAGGTCCAATAAGGTTGTAATTCGACCTTCTCCCTTATATTTTCATCTAGACCAGCCACAAAACGAGCCACTTTGTGGTCCTCCTTCTCTTCTAAATCACAAATCATGATCAATTTTTCAAACTCCACAATGTATTCATCAACCGTTTTTCTATCTTGTTTTAATGTATGCATCTTGATGAAATTGTTTTGTTCGAAATCTTGAGGAACAAAACGTTTCCTCATCTCCCTTTTCAATTTGGACCATGAAGATATTTTTGATCTACCTTCTTTCCTTCTCTTTCTTTGTAAACCCTCAAGCCATAAACTTGCATAGGAAGTGAGTTTTAATTCCGCCAATTTATAGGACTTATGATCATCATATTCTTTGTAACGAAAAATCCTCTCAACCCTACGAATCCAATCTAGAAATTTTTCAGGATCCATACCTCCATTAAACTCAGGAATTTCGAGTTTAAGATTTCGATCATCATCCCTCATCTTTCCCTTATGTTTGTGCCTTGATCTTGGTTCCTCATCGTCACTAGAACTTGATGAGTATCCCTTTTTTGGTTTACGTACACTCCTCACACTTTCTTGCTCACTTTCACTTGATGATGAGCCCTCCTCTTGTTTAGATTTAGTAGGAGTTTTCTTGGTAGAAGCCATGATGGTTAGGACTTCATCTAAACGAGCCTTTAACTCGTCAATCTCCCCTTGCATACGTAGCTCTTTTGCTTGAGCCAAGCTCAAACCCTTCGTGAATCCTTGTGGATTTTCGTCTCCACCTTCTTGAGCCATGATAATTGATATTGAACACTTGAGATTGAATGAATCTCTCAACGAGAGCACCAAAAGTTGATGTGAATTTTGTTATAAACAAACGCCACTCACACAAAGAAACTTAGACTTCAAATTTGATAAAGCCACGCACCACAAATCTGAACTTCTAAGGCGAATAATTGGTAGAATTTGATTAAAGCAAAGCACCCTCAAATCCTAAGAACTATCCTCACGTGAGATAAAGCAAAAGCACCACTCACTCAATCGAATTTCTCACAAGAAACTCTCAAAATTTTGTTTTCTTCGTGAAACAATAAAAACCGGAAACACTTTGTGTTTAATTACTCAAATCTGAATTTTATTGATGTATTTTACATCCTATTTATAGGCTAAACATATCACATAATATTTCAGAAATCTAAACATATCCTAACTACCTTAGATATATGGTATAACAAACTAAGATTAGGATAACAAGAAAATCTTAACAAAACCGGATACATATCTTGCACCATATATTTTGTAATCTGATTTCTAGTCTAAATCTTAGATATTTTGCAAATCAAATCTAGCCACCATATATCCGAATAACAACCCTAGGTTGACCAAGTCAAACAACACAAAATCCCGCGTTGACAACGTTGCCCACAACTTCAAAAATCTTCCAAAAATCCCGCCATATGCATTGCTTGATTTCTCGTTGATTTTTGTTGGACTTGCGATTTCAAGAACTTCAAGAAACTCTTCAAGATTCAATCTTTATTTCAAGAAACCTCCATTTTTGTGTTTCTCATGCTTGATTCCATCAACCTTGACTCATAAACTAATCAAGAAAATAACAAAACACCATATGGTAAAACCCTATCAAATGACGTGGGAAGAAAACCCATATAGCTCAACACTTCTAAACTACTAACTATACTTGCTTTACATTTACGTGAATAAGCTTGTGCATGTCACCATGCACACGTAGAAATCCACCCTAGCCAACCCAAGAAGCCTTGTGTCTCCATAAGCCACTAACTCTCCCATGGTTGCATCTTGTTTTCCACCTTCAATCAAACCCAAACCCTCGAAGTTTTGCTCATTGACATTCGTATCATCCTCCTCTTCTTCAAAAGAGTTTGTCCTCAAACCTCGAAGTTGGTCATCAACCTGTGAATTTTAATGCTAACCCATTAAAATTCACATCAGTTGTGCCCTCCTAAATTAAAACTTCCACATGATGCATCTGAGATTTATTAAGTTACTAAGCCATGATCTTTTATTATAAATGTCACAATTACAATATCATTTTGGTAGTTCATACGTCTCTACTTATAGTCCATACTCTTTCATTTTTTCTTGCAATTAAAGAGCATTATAAACGAATAATTTACGAACATTAAATATTTATTTAATTTAGAGGCACCACGTGAACTTTAATTTCGGAGGAGGCGACATAGAAAACCTAATACTACGTACTTTAACGGGGTGTTTGTTTGGAGGGATAGGAAGGGAGGGATAAGGATAAGTGGAAAGGAATTTGAGGAGTGTTTTGTTTGTTTGGAATTTGAGGAAGGATAGGGATAGTGAAGGGAATGGGGATAGGGATAAAATGAGCACTTATCCCTCAAAAATAATACCTAAGGGGGTGGTATAAGGGAGGGGGATGACTTTAATGATGTAAAAGACGATTTCACCCTTAGTGAAAGAGAAGGAGAAGCAAAATTAAGAAATTTAATTAAGGGTAATTATGTAAATTTTGTGGCTATCCCAATCTAATTCTTTACTCATTCCAAACAAGAGATTGTGTCAATTTTATCTTTATCCTACCTACTAATTCCATATCGCTATCCCTATCCAACTTTCCTCGCTATCCTTCAAACCAAACGCCCTGTAATAGCACAGCATACAAATTACAAAAACCCAAAATAAAGAGGCAAAGATAAACAAAAAAACGATAGTATCAAGTAGAATACTAGATTAGGGAAGTCGAAACCCGCACCTCTCTCCCATAATCCTCGCACCACCACTCTCCTCCATCAAATGCCAGGTCTCACAGCACCACCATCATCATCGTCCTCAATGGAAGCGGTAGAACGCCAATCTCTGAAAAAGCTCACTTTCAAATCCCTTAAACGCTCCCTCGATGTCTTCGCTCCCCTCTATTCTCACTTCCCTCCTCCTGATCCCCAAGCGTACTTTTCTACCTTTTCTTCTTCGCTTAAAACCCTAATTTCACTTCGTTTTTTCTTCTAATTTTTTTTTTTGTTTTTGTTTTGAATTTTAGGAAAAAGATACGATTAGACCATAAGGTAAGTCAATTATTGATTAATTTTTTCATTTTATGATTTTGTGAATTTTGATTGAGAGATTGTTTAAGATTTTTTTTTAATTTATTATTGAAGATAAATAAAGAATTCGGTGGTATTAAACCTGCGTCAGTTCAACCTCAACCTACCAAGCAAATTCAAGGAAGTTCTTCTGCTCCTTCTGATAACCTTTCTCTTCCTGGTACTACTTTCTGCTTTATTTATTTATTTATTTATTTTTATTTACAAAAATAATTTAGTTAGTGTTTCTGTGACTGCTGTATCTATTTAATAAAAAAAATGGGTATGTATTTATTTTTCGGTAATGAACTTGGTTATTTATGAATTGTGTATTTTTTGTTTGCTTGTTTTATTGTTGTTGCTCAGCTCCCGAAGATGCCCTAAGAGGAGGGAATCATAATGCTCTAGTAGTTGCTCCTGTTGCGCAGTCTAAACTGTATGTACTTTATGGACTTTTGTAGTTATTGTGTTGAATTGTTGCTTGTATAATTGGATATCCGGCTGTCGTAGTGAACTTTTTGATATTCCAGGAAACTGTCGTTAAATAGAATGATAACTAATGCTAATTTCGTAGTAAACTGTGTAAACCCTAGGAAGTTTGATTGATAACTAATGTTCAAACAGAATGATTAGTGATCTTGGAAGAGGGTTAAAATATACCTTCATGATAATCTTTAGGTTTTTGCTTGTTTTTGTAAACTTAGAAGAATGAAAAATTGTAGTATTTTTCGCCTACTTGTTGTTTCTTTAATCTGATATACTATGCTTAATCTTGTTTCATGTTTTCAGAAGCGAAGTTGGTCCTAGTAAAAGCAATGCAATCATATCTACTCCCGGTTCTTCTGATAGGTATGTGTTATTAACCTTTTCTACCTCTTTTTACCGTCACAACTCACAAAGCTATTTTTAGTTTCCAGAAATTAGTAACTTGATTTGGCTGATTTTTATTTTGTTTCTTTTTGCCCTGTACAAACCATAGAGGCTTCAGTCTATGTGATTCATTTTATTTATGGTAGCTGCGAAGCTGTCATATTTTGCAGCTGAATGAACAATGCCGTGTATATGGCTTCCTTTCCCTTTTCTAGTTGCTGTAAAAACAAAATGTTGTGGGAACAATGGTTTTGGGTGTGATAGACCGGTAATAGTTTGAATCGATAGTCATTTGGAATGGTTGAATTTCGAAAGCTTGATGATCTCATGGTGGATAATAGTCATATTTTCTGTGTTTGTTGCAATGTTAAGAGGGCTAGATTTACATTGTTGCCCAAGAGTTAAAAAACCAGAAAGAGAATTATGTTGAAATCTGACCACCACCCAAGAAAGAGCCACTCACCACCATAACCACGAAACACCATTACTACCACAACCACCGGCACCATAATCAACACCGAAATGACTTCTCTTTACCCACTAATCCATGACCAACTGCTCCATCACTACCACCCCGAAACCCTCTTCAACAGTCCAACACAAAACCACCGTCATGGCGTTATCACAACCCGAATTCCTCATTGCCTCTACCGAAGTTTTCCCAACCAAATCTATTAGTTGTCATAATGTCACGGGCACAATCCCTCATCAAGTCACTGTCAATCATTAGTCAAGACAGTAGAATGACTGGATAGAAATTGAGAGTGAAAGTACATAAAGTGGACGTAGAAAGTAGGTCAAAAGAGAAATACAATTGAGAGGAAAGAGAGGGAGATTGAGAAGTGAGGGAATGAACTTGAAATTGAAGAGTCTGCTATGAAATTTGCTGTGGTGATGGTAGTTTTTGGTGATGTTATCATGTTAAAGCTTGGGGCTCTGCTGATGGAGAGAGATATGCAGTTTGGAGGAAGCTAAGGTTTAAAGGAGAGTATTGAGAGAGAGTGTCAATATTAGTGGGTTGAAGGTGATGGAGGATGCTAAGGTTCAAGACCTTGAAGTTGGTGAATGTGGTGGATGAAGCTAAGGTTGAAGATGAGGAAGATGGATGGTAGTCTGATAGAGAACTGATTTATGAGGTTGATTAGTAAGTTAGGTTTCTCATAAGAACTAGTAGTGTTTTAAGGTGCACAATGAAGTNCCCTGTACAAACCATAGAGGCTTCAGTCTATGTGATTCATTTTATTTATGGTAGCTGCGAAGCTGTCATATTTTGCAGCTGAATGAACAATGCCGTGTATATGGCTTCCTTTCCCTTTTCTAGTTGCTGTAAAAACAAAATGTTGTGGGAACAATGGTTTTGGGTGTGATAGACCGGTAATAGTTTGAATCGATAGTCATTTGGAATGGTTGAATTTCGAAAGCTTGATGATCTCATGGTGGATAATAGTCATATTTTCTGTGTTTGTTGCAATGTTAAGAGGGCTAGATTTACATTGTTGCCCAAGAGTTAAAAAACCAGAAAGAGAATTATGTTGAAATCTGACCACCACCCAAGAAAGAGCCACTCACCACCATAACCACGAAACACCATTACTACCACAACCACCGGCACCATAATCAACACCGAAATGACTTCTCTTTACCCACTAATCCATGACCAACTGCTCCATCACTACCACCCCGAAACCCTCTTCAACAGTCCAACACAAAACCACCGTCATGGCGTTATCACAACCCGAATTCCTCATTGCCTCTACCGAAGTTTTCCCAACCAAATCTATTAGTTGTCATAATGTCACGGGCACAATCCCTCATCAAGTCACTGTCAATCATTAGTCAAGACAGTAGAATGACTGGATAGAAATTGAGAGTGAAAGTACATAAAGTGGACGTAGAAAGTAGGTCAAAAGAGAAATACAATTGAGAGGAAAGAGAGGGAGATTGAGAAGTGAGGGAATGAACTTGAAATTGAAGAGTCTGCTATGAAATTTGCTGTGGTGATGGTAGTTTTTGGTGATGTTATCATGTTAAAGCTTGGGGCTCTGCTGATGGAGAGAGATATGCAGTTTGGAGGAAGCTAAGGTTTAAAGGAGAGTATTGAGAGAGAGTGTCAATATTAGTGGGTTGAAGGTGATGGAGGATGCTAAGGTTCAAGACCTTGAAGTTGGTGAATGTGGTGGATGAAGCTAAGGTTGAAGATGAGGAAGATGGATGGTAGTCTGATAGAGAACTGATTTATGAGGTTGATTAGTAAGTTAGGTTTCTCATAAGAACTAGTAGTGTTTTAAGGTGCACAATGAAGTTATTATTGTTTTTAATAAGGACAAAGGCTATGCCCTTGCACTACCAAATGCAGTGCATTTTTTTTTTTTTTTAAATGTTGGAACTAATTCAATATTTTCTTATTAGGAAGGGTGCATCTGAAAAGAAAAAACAGAGGCAGTGTTTAACCGTGTTTATTACCCTTTTGTTTTGGTGCTAGTTAGAAGTCTATGTGTCTGAGGATGTGGTCTTTGTAATTTTAGCCTGTAGCTTCATATTGATATCCTTGTTGCATGGAAACAAATGTAGCTATCATGGATATTGTATGGTCAAGATAATGAAGGTTCTATGCTAATTAGTTTCGGTCTGTTGAAGTACTTGCCAACTAGTTGTCATGGTTAAACCAAGATTTAAAACAATGATTCCAAGATTTCAAAGTGCTCATGCAGTAGTAAACTAGTAACCGACTAATTGTACGAATACAAGTAACTAATTGAACCTAATAACCTATTCGGCCTTGGCATAACCTTGAGTTTTGTCTAATGCATGTACAAATTGCGATAGCCATAGTTGGGCATTTTCGTGTTTGTGTGTGTGTGTGTGTTTGGTACATTGATTGATTTTCTCCTTTTTTATTGTGACAATTCAAGGTATTCAACGTCTGCTCTCATGGAGCGAATTCCTAGTAGATGGCCAAGGCCTATTTGGCGTGCTCCATGGAAGAATTACAGGGTTAGTTTGTTTTACTATATAAAGTCTCATGGAATCCTTTCGTTTTTTGTAGTTGTTTACATATATATAGAGTATCTTCTTTGGGTATTCTCATGGCTCCTCTTCTGATATGCTTTTTAATATAATTTTCTCCTGTAGTTTAGTTCCACAATAGCAAAAAATTGCGCCTTCGGATAGGCTCCAAGGACCATTTGTGCCTTAGTACACCACCCACCTTTTAAAACTAAGATTATGAGACATATTGGACAAAGTAGGGCTATGTACTTAGCTTGGTAGTTGATTGAATTTGTGTTGAAGAACATTTATTTACAGCACCTTAAACAGACAAAAAGCACGTAAAAAGATTACAACGCCAACTTGCTGTGATCGCTGTGAATGGGTTTGTGCTCAACACACACATCCCATCTGTTTGTTGTTGTTATTGGTGTTTTTTTTTTCTTTTTTTGGCAATCTAACGTATTCCACATTTTCAAATCATGATGTTGAACTTTATGTGATAGTCGTTAGTTTGATTGTGTTAAAACATCAAGATGGAGACTCAAGAATGCATTGCTTAGGAGACTGGAAGAGCGGCAACAAGAGGGATAGAAAGGCAGAGAAATTTTAAGCAAATTTGGATGAGGTTGGTTGGTTGAGAATTGAGATATGTGGTTATTGGTGTTGAGGAATATTTGATGTGAAATAGGAAAGTTTGGAGAGAAGTTTTTTGTAGATGATTTTGCGATTCCTGTGATTCATTAATGTCTAGCCAACCTCAAATTTGTTTGGGACTAAGGTTTTGTTGTTGCGTTGAGTACTCCAACCTCAAATTCCCAAGCAATACATGCGTGATTACTTGTTAGACCTAAGGTTTAAAGGCCCACACAAACATTCAAACAGAGATGAAACTTAGCATATCATTTTGCAGTGAAATGTGGAATGTCTTGTTAATATATTGAGGATATAAAGTAAAATGAGTGGCCAATAGAAAAAGGTACTTAGATGCCACAGAGACTTAAGAGAGGCTGCACTTCCTCCAAAAAGACAGTGAACCATATCGGAAATGAGGAAGACGGGTTAAAGGGAAGGGGATAATTATACTTGACAGTGGGGAAGAGGATGGGCGGCAGTGATTGCTCTGGTTAACTGCTAGCCTTGGTGAATAAATCTAGCAACGCAGAAGTTGATGGAACCATTTCATCTGCTGTTGGACTACATAATGGTGCCTTAGTGTATAAATCCAATTATTAAAGCTATTGATGTAGTTAGTTTTGGAAGGGAATAACATTAGTCAATTGCGTGGGTAGATGATGGTGGTTAGGATTTGGACCTACAACTGGGCTTATTGATGTGAATTTGGGTACAAGTGACATATCCTATGATACATCAACAGTGGATGAGCCAATTAGCCTAATAATAAATCCCATTGGTTTTGTTAAGGATAAATCACAGGTATGGGTGACAATGATTATGGTTGAAATTGTAAATTCTAGTGATGGTGGTGGCTTCCTAGCCAATAACACTATGAATATTGATTATTAATACTTTGTCACTGGTGGAGTGAGCCATTAGTTAAGTTATGTGATAGTAACTCTAATTAATGCAATTACAGGATGGAATATAGTGGTGGTTACAGGGAACAAGTTGGTTTGGTCCATGAGTTTTTCCCATTTCACTTGATAGGGTTTTCTCATTTTGGACATCATTATTATTATTTCTTGTGAGGTCTTGATCATCATAATTATGCTAAAATACATGGAGGATAGGTTCTTGAATGTTTCTTGATTAAAAGATTGGATCTTGAAGCATTTCTTGAAGTTTCTTGAAGAATCTTGAAAATTGCGCAAAAACAAATCTTGTGGCGGAAATTTCAACAATTTTTGGCAATCTTGGGCATCAAGTTAACTCGTGATTTTTAGTGTAAATTCTGATGATTATCTTGTTTATTAATTATTTAGTTAAGTTGTTAGGATAATTTCTTGATTAGATAAGTTGTTAGAGTTTGTTAAGCAAGATAAGATCAAGATGCAGTGATGATGTAGCATTTTTATCTTGTGAGTCATCTTTGAGTCTTGTACGCTGAATTTCAGCTTGTTTTGGACGTGTTTTAGGAGTCTAAGAGTCTTAGAAAGTTGTTAGGACTTAGTCTTAGGTTGTTATATAAATAGCTTGAGGATTCCTTGTAAAATATATAAGTTTTACACATTGAATCTTCAATAACACAATTTCCATAAAATTGCGCAAGTTTAGTGATTAAACTTTGTTCGATTTTTCTTCATAAATTTGTGAGTCAAGAGTGATAAACAAATTTAGATCCTAGTTAATTAATTACAGGAGTGTATTGATTAATTAGTCTTCAATTAAATTAGTCTAGGAGTGGAGATTTAATTGGGTTTCATGTGAATTTTGAGTGTAACTTGAGAGTTCCACTTAAAATCCACATCACTTATAGTATTTATTGTTAATAATTTGCAATTTCTTGTAGATTTAATGTCAAATCCAGGTGAGGGGGTGGTTTATGAGGCTCTCATAGAGGAACATGAGCCCCACAGGCTTGAATTTTATCTGTGTCTGTTCTCTTAACTTGTAAAATATATGCAACAGTAATGAGGCTAATTACTGACTGATTCAAAATTTCTGCTATCATGTACCAGGCAATGAATGTGTCTTACATAGTGCTTTAAACTAGGCGGTTCATGATGCATTTTTATACTTTGTGCAGGTGATAAGTGGACACTTGGGATGGGTGAGATCAGTTGCTTTTGATCCAAGTAACCAGTGGTTTTGCACAGGTTCAGCTGATCGTACAATAAAGGTTTGTTTTTCTCTGTCAAGATATGATCTTATGCCATCTTGCAATTAATTTCTATTGTTAGTTTTTTGGAATGTTGTTTTATTGCATGCTGTGAATAGATGGAGAAGTTGTTAGGAACAATAAAAAGGTTCAACAAAATCCATTAACAAATATTAAGCTGATGGGGCTGTAAGTTAACATATAAGAAGACTCCAGTGGTATGCTAGTTGTGTTATTTTCGATGTAAGTTATAGAATACAGTTTCAGAAAATGCGAAGCATGTTTAGTACTGTAGTGAAACATATGTTGTTTTTGAATATGTTGATGTAGAAAATAGGAATTTTATGTCTGTCCAGAGCAAATTTAAACATATATACAGGATTTTCTCAATTTGCTGCCTCAAATATCGAGTACACAGTTGCACTGATGGACCCTAATTCTTTCAAATTAATCTCTCTTGCAAGTTGCTTTAGCTGTGATTTAACAGAATACTTTAAGTAATTTGCTCAAAACATCTTTATGATATTATGTAAATTGCTATATGAATGAATAGAGGTTTGGTGTAAATGGATGAAACAAAAGCGTAAAATTTGCTTATTCATGTAAGAGAATCCTCAAATGATACATCTTTAGTATTTACAGTATCTAGTACATTATTTGATGGCAGTTTCTCCTACAATTTTTATGCTGGAATTGAGGTGCTTTAATATTCTTCCTCTGCTCCGAAATACTTGCAACATTCCAAGCAAATTTCACTGTTCATCTGATATTACTTTAATGATTTTGCTATTATCTTTACTGAAATACCCTGTTAGACTAAAGTAAAGGATCAGACGAAACACACTGGAAGAAAAAAAGGAAACAAGAAGACTTCATCAAACAATCAAACATGTATTAAATTAGATTAATTAATCTACAAGTATATGAACATTCCACTATTTCTTACATTTTGTGACATATTAAAACAAATCAAACGCCCTTCAAAGATCACAGTTCTCTTCAATCGAACCCAGCACAAATCAACATCAACTAGGATTATCACATATCACCAACAATTGAACCCGGGAAAAATAATACAGAAATCAAAATTGAAAAACTGACCCCTAGAAACAAACCAAATCGAACACATATCATGCATTCAAAATGATCAAGATCAAACAAGAACATAAGAACATATATGTATACAAAATGTAAGAATTACATTCAAGTGACCTTCATTTGCACTCGGAGGCAGAAGGTAAAAGCATCCTTTAACTTCCATTAGGATAGAAAATGTCTACAAATTGTCAAAATTCGAGCGCCTAATTAACAGAGTTAGGTTTGTTATCACAAGTTAATGTTTAAAGAGAAAATTGGAGGATGTTTGAAGCTATATCAAATGGGAGGAGTGATAGATGAGAAAAGCTAGGATTAAGAGTGGTATTGGGAGGAAGAATCGAGAGAACTCCAGAAAAATAAATGCTAGGCAATTGGATCAATTATTGGGTAGTTGGACTGTCAAGGATTTGGATGGATAATTAGGAAAATTAGCCTAAGCCGAAAGATTGCATTATAAAAGTCCAATTAAAATCAGTGATCTTGTTAAAACAGAAAAATGAGGCGGGGTCATGAAAGTATCAAAAGGAGAAGGTAAGGGTAGTTTAGTAACTTTATAAATAAAAGTTACTAAAAAGAGCAACGTTGCAAGTAAATTGAAACTTCCTAAAATGGCCAATGTTGCAAATAATATTGAGCGGAGGAATTATGTAAATTTTTTAATATTTTTATTTCATTTGATAGTCAATACAAACATGCTTTGACAATGATAAATATGCTGGTACTATTCCAAAACAATACTTTTAAGGTCGAAATAGACTACAAATTCTAGTAGAATTGGTGATTGTTATATGCCATTTGTGAAAACCGAACTTCAGGATCAATGCTAACAGTTTTTCTTTTGTTAATTTAGATATGGGATGTAGCAAGTGGGGTTTTAAAACTAACTCTGACAGGACATATTGAACAAGTTAGAGGTTAGCATCATACTATCACAGCAGTTGTTATAATCAATTTATTTTTGCATGTAATATCTGTTATAGGCCAAGTTATACCATTTTGTTTTCAGGTCTAGCTGTTAGCAATAGACATACTTACATGTTCTCTGCTGGTGATGATAAAATGGTGAAGTGCTGGGATTTGGAACAAAATAAGGTGAAATTTCTTTATAGTTCTAGTGGTGGCTGTGTTCAAATCTCTCAATTTTCTTGTGCAATCAACACTTTGTTTTCCTTATCGGTTTTTGCTTCTTTGTGTTTCTTCAATTTTGTTGTCACTTTTCCACATTCTGCTTTTTTTTTCCTAGTTTTGATGATTATTATCTTTCTGGTTCTGCGAATTATTTGAACCAGAATTATCTTATTATGTGTGAGTTACAATTGTTGTTAAAATTCTATAAGATCCATATCTACAAGTAAATGCTTATGGTTCTTAGGGTTCATTTCCTTCTTTCACAGTGCACATTGTATACAGTGATTACAGTCTATCCGGAATGATTGTAAATGTTGGATCTAGCAATACAATGTCGTAATAATATTATTATACCATACATATATTCTCTGCAAAGATTTATCGTAACTAAATTCTTAAGATATTTTCAATACACTAATTTTAGCCTACCCCATTGTGGATTATAATGAATCGAATTGGTAGGTGTTCTTTACTAGATGTTCTAATTTCAAATGAGGATGGGCAGGTTTGAGTTTGCTGCCTTTGACTTATTGCTATGACTGAAAATGGTAGATTGGTAACTGTGTTTTGTTTTTTAGTGTCTTCAATTTAGATGGCTTTTTTGTCAAGTTTATGCTATCTCAAACCATTTTAATGATAGTATGCACACCCCTTGCTTTTAAACTCAGCATCTTATTGGTACTGATATGATTGCATCAGGGCAGGGCTAGGATTTAGGAGGCCCTGTGTTAACTACTAAAAATGGGCCCTCAAATCATAATTCACGAAGAAAAAAATAAATAATCATTTCATTACCAAAATAATCATATTTACAAACCATATTAACCACAAAGAAAATCACAGGCTTATAAATCTGAAAATTAACTATTAAATTAATCTACATGAGGAAGAAAAGAGATAAGAGAGCAATCGAAGTCCCAAATCATGACAATCTAACACTCAAATTAATCTTTGCAATGAATAAAATCAACTTTGCAACTCAATTATTGAAAACAAAATCATCAATTATCCTTATTAGAATTAATGAAGTATTGACAAAACATCAAATGAAATAGCGATTCACAGTTTACAAATTAATTGGAAAATAATATAGGAGTACCATACAATTGAGTGAGTTGAATTTGATACAATTTTGTTTTAAGTTTAGATATTGTTGGGAAATTTGTTTGGCCTTACACTAAATGATTAAGCTCCAATTATTCTTGATAATAATTAAAATTTTGGATGATGCACATATACTATGGAATAAAAACTCGGCTGTTACGTAATGAAATGGCCGTTCTGTAACAAGTTTCAGAAACACCGTTCTGAGAAATCCCGTTATAACGGCAGGAGTTAAAAGTTGCACCAAACTCTCTGCAACAGCCGTTCTATAGTGGGATTTATTTTAGAACGCCCGTTATTGGTAGAAAAAATCAAGAAAGATGAAGCAGGAGAATCCCAGTCCAAGATCGATTTTTTCCTGAATTAAAACTCAAATCAAATGTTAACTGAGTTTTATTAATTGCATATGAGCAAAACCCCTCAATAAATTTAATGAAATACCTTGAATTGAACCCTTAAATTTTTTGTAGAAGCCCTAAGATGCAATTGAGAAGCTGAAAATTAATGCTTCGAACTTCAAGAATAAGAGTGGCAAAGATACTGAGATTAGGCAGCTTGGCAGTCTTTGGTGGTCAGTGACTGGTGGCAGTGGTGCATTCTCGATCTTGTTTCTCTTTCTGTTTTTGTTTCTGTTTCTCTTTCTCTGAGTTCACATGATATTTACAGAGTAGCTGATTTCCTGTTCTACCTTTTTACCTTTTCTTTTACTGTTACTAACTTGACCATTTTTGTGTGTGTAAAAGGCCTGTTTACCAAGTTCACGTACAATTGGACTCCGTATAAACTATAAAGCAGAAACTTGAACTTTTATTTTGTTGGGATTTTCTTTGTTATTACAGTATTTTTTTTTCGAGCTATTACTCCACTTTATTAGTAATATTTTTGGGCATAATAGTAAAAACACTTTCAAAAATATTAAAAAGAATATGCAAGCTTAAAATATTGTATAAAAACTTATGAAAATAGACAAGCTTAAAAAGAAAGTTATTTGAATTTTTTTTTAAAAATTCACGCCGCCATGACCCGTTAAACGTTCTATTATGCAATTACAAGTCGTTCCCGCGACAACGCGACCATTACCGCAATCGCGACCACGACCGCGATTTTTTTCTATGTTATGTACAAATAAATAATCAAATTAATGACAAGTTTAAAGATTAAATCGTTGAATTAAGAAGTAAAGATGGAGAAAGTATAGTTAATTGTGCGTGTGAAATTAGTGGGAACTAGGTTAGCACCTTTGCGATGCACGATTTTTATGAAATTAGATTAACTAATTATTTATCAAACAAGTTTGTACATAAAGTTAGGGTTTGAAAAGAAATGTATGTAATCTTTGATCTTGTTATAATGTTAACTAAACTTATAGCTGTATGAATTTGAGTGCACTTGTTGAAAGTAAAGATTGTTCTCCAATTGAATTGATTTGTTGTTCTTGTAATTTTTTAATGGTATTTTGAAGTATTGTTGTCTTTTAGAATCAATATTTAGTTAAAATCACCTAAAATTTTAAAACTGCCCATAATGTTAGAGCAAAAATAAATAAAATTATGACATTACTTTGATTATTTCTATTTGAATATTTGCCAAAATTACTCTTGTGATCTCGTGCAACAACAATTTTATTGATCATAATAACTTGTCCATCAAAACATAAGAAGATCATTTAGAAGGACAACACCCATCCTAAATTGGGTCTAATCCGAACGAAATAACCTTACTATTTTGATCCCGTGCAATGGTAATGTAATTGAACTTTTGAAATCTGATATTGTGGTATTAGATGCAAGTCAAATCATAAAATATAATAACTAATAAGTTAGAAGAAAAATAATAATACGATCCCATGCAATTGCAATATGCATGAATTATTGGAATCTAGTATTATGGCTGTAAATGTGAACTAAATCAAATCATAAAATATAAAGAGTACACCAATAAATTTGAAAAATAATAAATAACGATAATTTTAATACGATTTAATTTTTTTATTTATATATCTTGTCAAAATTAATGTTGTGATCCCGTATAATAGTCATATATTAATGAAATGTGTGCAATGTCATCATAAATAAATTTTTTTCCTCCTTTGGTTTTTGTGTTTCATTAAATCATTATAGCCCACTTTTTTTTTTTTTTTTTTTTTTTTTTTTTTTGGTTTTTTTGAAATCTCTTGTAGCTTTTGTAAGTGATGCTATTGATACATTGTAAGTTTATTATTGCAAGTAGATTAAAAGTTTGATTAAATATCAAATCAATAAATCATGAAGCACATATTGTAGAATATTCATAAATAATATATGAAGTATGAATTATGTAAAGAAAAATAAAGAGAACGAAGAGTGTATATAGTTATGTAAAGTAAAGTATATTCAATTCATAAACTATCAATGGAGAGATAATTTCAATTTATCTTAACAAATCTGTTATGTAGCATGTTAAATCTTACGTTATTAGGTTTTACAAAAGAGCAGGAAAAAATTTAATAAGAGCGTGTGACGTGGCAATGTTTGGAGTGAGGGAACTCTGTTGTAGTATAGAGTATGATTGAAGAATGAAGAAAGAGAAAGCAATTAATTCAAAGGCTTAAAATTGAGGACAACTATACTCTTTAAAGACTAAAAAAAAATATATGCATTTTTAGTTGCTGTGGAGAATTGAACCCTTGGCCTATGGAATAAGGGCCTCTTAACTTAACCATTAATGCATAACTTTTTTCCTAGCACAAATGTGTAACAAAATAGATAATATATATCATAAGGCCCCTCTGTTTCGGGGGCCCTTTTTAATGCCTACTTTGCATAACCCTCGAAACGCCCTTGGCAGTGTATAAAAAGGCGCAAGGCGCAGGCGTTAGGTGCGTGCCTTATCGAAGTGAGTTGCACTTTTACATGGATAAGCCTTAGCATAAATAACCCACTATAATAAACCAAGAAAGCACATAATAATATAACAAAATTTAAATATTTTTATTTTATTAATTTTCCAAAAAAAAAAACCATGCAAGTGATACACATGTAAGTGATACACATATCAATTTTATTTTCTTCTTCTACGTTCTTTCTTCTTTAACGTTTTTTTTTTTTCTTGCTGCTTTTCTTTTCTTTCTTCTCTAGGCTTCTAGAATGTTCACCCTTCAACTTGGGCCTTTGCCCACTTTCTATTTGTTAAGGTAGTGTATAATAATATGATAATACTATAATAATACTAAATGCATATAGTAATTCAACTAAAATTCAATCAGGCGCGCCTCACTTGCGCCTTAGAGGCTTAGCTTACTTGCGCCTTGCTAAAATCGCCTCGCCCAGACCATATTAGGCGCCTACCCCCTTGCGCCTTAGCGCCTAGGCGCGCCTTTTCAAACACTGGCCCTTGGATTGCATTATTTACCAATGGGTAGCTACAAAAGAAAAATTTAATGTTTTGTGAGTTTTTGTAAACTCTTGTGGTAAGGAGTCCTTTTATCATACTGAAATAAAAAATGGTAGTGCACTTATGGCTTTGCCAATGAGGAAGGGCAAAAAAACTCGTATTGGCACGCAATACGAGTTTGGTTGGGCTTTGAGGAAAATGTGGCATTGATTTCATTATAAATGGAAGGGTAGAGGAAGAGGATATATGCAAATGACTTTTGCGATTCCTCATATTGATTAATGTCTAGTTGACCACAATTTTATTTGGGATTAAGGCTTTGTTGTATTTGTTGTTTTTCATAATCGATTTGCAATTTAAACATCTACTCCGTATATCTTAAGCTACATGTTTGAAAAAATGATGTGCTTCGGTATTTGAAATGCACATGATGTGGCAAATCAAACTAGAATGCCTTTTCACTTATATTAATCCACTGAGAATCAAAGTGTATATGTGAATAGTGGCTGAAGAAAGTAAGTAGAAACGGAAGGAGTGAACTTCATGAATCTTGAAAGTAAAAAAAAAAAAAAAAAAAGAAAGTAAAATATGATGCAATAGACTTTCTTACTTGCTGTCTAAGAAGTGATACTTGTGTGTGGGTCATATATTGAAACTAATGTGTTGATAGTGACATGTACATGTTATGTTGCTTGTTGGATAGGAAGGGGGTAATCCTACCTCTTGTTACCTTATTCTAGGTTCACGGTGCGTATTGCAGGCACAAGTCTTTAGTTTGCTAATATTACAATTTCCATTTCGCTGGGAGGGTTTGTTTGGTTTGGATTTTAGGGTCATGGTCGGATGTTATTTATTTCGATAGATTTTTCCTTTTAATTATTTCTGTTTGTGATTGTGATGCACCCACCAAAGCCTCCACTAATCCGTACGTATCAGAGGAGGAGAGGTAGGGCAGCTGTTTGATACGAATAAAGGTGATAACTTCGAAGGTTTGATAATGGCTTCTAAAAATGATGAGTATGGGGGAAATAATAGCTTATGTAGATTCAAGGCTTTTGGGATCTTCAAAGTCATCATCATGGGTGTGTATGGTGACATACTAATTTACTTGATCATTTGAAGCAAAGGAAAGAATGGCGGAATTAGGGGAATAAGATGGTTTTGCTTATGAGTTTTTTTTCTCCCACTTCACTTGATTGGGTTTTTTTCATTTTAGGCATTGAGTCTTTCTTTTCTTGAAGTGTCTTAATCTTCATTTACTGCCTTGAAAACTTGGAAAATGACTTCTTGAAGGTTTCTTGATTAAAAGATTGAATCTTGAAAGGTTTCTTGAAGATTTGAAGAAAAACACAAAAATTGCGCAAGTTTGGATGTGGCGCCAATTTTGACGATTTTTCATAGATTTGGGTAGATCATATTTTTGTGTAATTCTGGTTGTAATTTGTTGATTATTTTGTTTAGCAAGGTATTAAGAACTTTGTTAAGATATTTTTTGTTTAGATATAGTTTGTTAGAGTTTGTTAGCAAGGTGAGAATGACATGGAGTGCTGATGTGGCAATCTTATCTTGTGAGTCATAGACGAGTCACTAGGGAGGGACGATTTTCCCTAAGGTTGTGTGTGTGTTTTAGCTTAGTTTTGTTAGGATTTTGTTGATGATTATGCCTATAAATAGTCTCAACATTAGTTTGTAAAATTCAGATTGTAGAGTTCAATAAACATTATTGTTTAGCGTTTATTTGTTTTCAACAAAACAAACCGAAAAAAAAAACGTGTGTGAGAGTTTTTCGAGTGCGAGGAAAATTCAAGCATACTAAGAGTTGGTGCTTAGGCTTTAGACTCTTGCGAGGATAATTTTAAGAATTGAGGGTGCATAGCTTTAATCAATTTACAAAAATTATTCGACCTAGATCGTTTTCTTGGTGCTTTGCTTTAGAGAGAATCGAGCTAGTTTTCTATCCCTAGTGTGGTTGGCGATTTCCTATCAATAATCACATCAACTTTCGGTGCTCTCGTTGAGAGGGCATTAATCCTCAAGGTTATTGCATAATGTCATCGTTTAAACAAGTATAATCATGTCAGCTGATGAAGTGAATACTCCTAAGATTAAAACCGAAGAATTACGCTAAGACATAGAAGAGTTGAAGACTATGTTTGAGGCCACCATGAAATATTTTTCCGAAAAATTGAAGTCACCTAGCAAATCTATGTTTGGCGATTTCCTATCAATAATCACATCACTGTTGATCTAGATAGGTCCACACTAGCAAACAACAATCACAACAATCTCTGAACTAGCTGTTAGGAGCTTTTGTTCGTTTTGAGGGAGCACTTTTGAATGTTAGAAATGCCAAATAGTTAGGTGTAGCAATTAAGGCTTGTCCAACTCAGCTAGAAATGTGTATGCATGAGGATTGTAATATAAATAGCAGTAGTAGACAAGAAAGAGGGTATCCAAAAAATTGTATGAGAGACTTTGGAGAGTTGTGAGCTAAACTCACTAAGTGTTCTTGTAATCCTTATTTATCACTACAATCAATGAATTAAGCGTTCATTATCAGTATCTAATTACAAATTAACTACAACTAATTACAACAAGTACCACTGTCCGTTGCAATGATGTTCACATATTTGAACTTTATTTTTAATCATGTTTACGTTTAATACTTTCATATGATCAAATTTTATACTACCTCTGTTTTTTTAGTTGCAACATTTCTAAAGTTGCACTATTCATCTTTTAAGCTTTGTTTTAATTTTATGATCAATGTATAAAGAGTAATATAGTCAATATGGATCTTGTTTGATTCGTCTTAGTGTGCACTTTATTAATATATAATTTTTATAATTTATACAAATATATAATTAGAGTTATAAATTGTAGAAAATGTGCCTCGGCAAGTGTGAAAAGTGAATTGTTGCAACTAAAAAAAACGGAGGGAGTATTATTTTTGTGTGATGCTAAAGTGATAAGTAAATATATTTTGGGAATATGAAATTGGGACAAGAGTCTCAAGATAGATGAGCCCCAAAACTTTAAAAAATTGAATAAAATTAAAACAAATATGTCTCAGAAAAGTGAAGTGTGCATTGGAATTAAATCTATAATCATATACTTCCTCTCTTCCATTTATTTGGTACTTTGGTAGGGGTGGGACCCACACCAAGGTGGGGGTAGTTTGAATTTGCTTTTGTTTTTTCAATGCCAATTTAATAAAAGTAAAAAATGATTGTTTTCCCTGTATAATTCTTCTCATGCTCTGAGTTTCAGGCAATTTTGACTTACTAAATGCCATTGTGTTCAGGTCATTCGTTCTTACCATGGGCACCTAAGTGGAGTATATTGTCTGGCTCTTCATCCCACTCTTGATATATTACTTACCGGAGGTCGTGATTCAGTTTGCCGGGTATATATGTTTTATTTGATGCATTCTTTTAAAAATTGTATTTTCTACTGTTTAATTTATTAAATGTGAGGATCTTTCTCTGACTTTTAATGTGGAGTGAACCTATAATTTTCAGGTTTGGGACATCCGCAGCAAAACACAAATCTTTGCTTTATCAGGGCATGAAAACACAGTGTGTTCTGTTTTCACGAGACCAACGGTTTGTAGCTCTTCTGAACTTGTGTTCAAAGTTTTCTGCTTTTGGGAGACGGGCATGATTTTCTACTTTGTCTTACTGACTGCTACCTAATTCCCTAAAATACCTGTGATTTGCAAATTATGGTTGGTTTTGGTTTATTTTTGTCCCATTTTAGGCGAATTGTGAACCATAAAAAGCCAATAAATGGGCAAATTAGGTGACACTGGTCGTACATTTTAGGCTTGCAGACCGTTCTGATATATAAAGTTGATTGCACTTCTTTTCTTGTTATTCTTACATTTTTTGAGTTGGAAATTATAATTTTACGTATTTTTCTTGACACTGTTTTCTATTCTTTCGCGTATGCGTTTTTGGATAAAATGTAGTCCAAAGCACCGTAATTTCTTGAATGTAGGCTACTTCCTGTCTTCTTTTTTTCTCTACATGAGCAAGAGCGAATTCTTTGGGAAGGATTTAAGGTGCAAGTGGATAAGAACAAGGTAGCAACCTGAAAAGTAAATTGAGATAAAGGACCCAAAATTACAGGCTGCCGGACAGTGATCATTGTTATTAAAAAACGAGATAATATTTCAAAGCTAGTGCTTCCATGAAAATTTTAGGTTCTATTGTTGATGTTTGCTGAGAGTCGGTCAGTGCTCATGAGTTTGATCTGTGATTCGCCATCCACAATTTCAGTGGTATCTTTTTTTTTTGGTATTTTTTTTTTCTGCTAGATGACCAAAGGGCGGGATGATGGATTAATCATTAATGAAAAAAACCGGAATATTTTGTGGCACAGGACCTTGCATGAGAGGTAGGAGATTTGACTTTTTTTTAGCTCTCTATTTTTTACTTAAAGGGGAGAGGAGACTGGGGGCTGGTTGTGTTGGTTCTGTCATTGATGAGTTTATGGGAGTAGCCAATTTGTAATATTAGTGTTGTGTGGCACTTGACCTTGCATGAGAGATACAAAGTTTTGAATTAAAAGAGAATGAAAGCTGGGAGAAGGGTTGGTTGGCCCTGCCGTTGTTGAGTGTATGGGAGTAGCCACTAGAAAATTTGTAATTTTAGCATTGTAGGCCTAAGGTTTAACGAGTTTCATTGCGATTGCATGAAGAATGCCGTATGCATGTGGCACCCCATATCCTGCACACTTTTGAGTATTAATTTGATAACATTGGTATACCTTACAATCGTATACTTCTTCATGTCTTTGATCGATAACATATTAGCTGTTATTGACCAAGATTTGTAGGGTAAAAACATACTCTTGAGCCTGCTGTCTACAGGATAACCTTTCTGCCCTTGCTCTGTTTGGTGCTCATCTCATTTAATTTTTATTTGGTTTGAGCCTATTTCTTTCCTATTTTGTTATGGAACACTCATGAGCTGCATTTGAAATGGACTGGATTTAAAAGGCTATATGGTTGGAGACTTGGAGAACAACCCTAATGTTGTAGATTTGTTTAAGATCTTATGATAGATTGGCAACATAAAAATCAATGATCATAGCACATTGGTGGAGAGGTGTGTACAACAACAACAACAAAGCCTTAGTCCCAAATTAATTTGGGGTTTGGTAGACATGAATCGAATATGATGAGTCGCAAAAGTCATCTGTAGAAATCCTCTTCCTCCAATCTTCCCTATTTGACACTAAATAATCTTCAAGCCCCAACACCCTCATATCTCTACTAACAACCCTCATCCAAGTTTACTTTATTCTTCCTCTACCTCTCCTCCATCTGTTGTTGCCACCCTTCCAACCTCCTTACCGTAGCGTTACTCGGTCTCCGTCTTATATGACCAAACCATCTTATCCGATTTTACCTCATTTTATCTTCAAAAGAAGCAATCCCCAACTTCCTCCTAATTACCTCATTCTATTTTTACTTTCATCTAGGTGATAGTACTTCAAAGCCCAGCATTCGGTCCTGTAAAGCAATGCTGGTCTAATGGCTTTGTGGTAGTCCCTTCAATTTGTTAGGCTTACCGTAGCGTTACTCGGTCTCCGTCTTATATGACCAAACCATCTTATCCGATTTTACCTCATTTTATCTTCAAAAGAAGCAATCCCCAACTTCCTCCTAATTACCTCATTCTATTTTTACTTTCATCTAGGTGATAGTACTTCAAAGCCCAGCATTCGGTCCTGTAAAGCAATGCTGGTCTAATGGCTTTGTGGTAGTCCCTTCAATTTGTTAGGCTTACCGTAGCGTTACTCGGTCTCCGTCTTATATGACCAAACCATCTTATCCGATTTTACCTCATTTTATCTTCAAAAGAAGCAATCCCCAACTTCCTCCTAATTACCTCATTCTATTTTTACTTTCATCTAGGTGATAGTACTTCAAAGCCCAGCATTCGGTCCTGTAAAGCAATGCTGGTCTAATGGCTTTGTGGTAGTCCCTTCAATTTGTTAGGCATACCCCGATCACATAAAGAACCAGAAGCTCCCTTCCACTTCAACCAACCCACTTTGATCATGTGGTCCACATCTCTGTCCAATTTACCATCCTTTTGGATAATGGATCCTAAATACCAAAAAAAATAAAAAAAATCAAATGATTAGATGCTCTTTCCATCCAAACTAATTGAGCTTGTATTCTGCTCCTTGTCCCATTGAATACATTCTCCATATATTCCCTCTTACTTCTACTCAACTTAAAACCCCGTGATTCCAACGTTGATGTACACCAATTATGATAGGAAACTCTTTTGTTTTCTCAACACTAGTTCGTAAACTCGTGCTAACCCCCGCATACATACTCTCGGCTAAGAATAAGCTTGGATTTGTGGAGATACCTTTCCTTGTAAGAGCCCACCATGTCACTTCCCTCGATACTTTATCATATGCCTTCTCCAAGACAATAAAAGCCATATGTAGAAGTAGCCTCATGGGATGAATTGCCTCCATAGTGGACCTTCCAACTAATTTTTGAAATTTTCTCCATCTCAATATAACAACTTGTTCCCAAAGTTTCATGGTATGACTCATTAGTTTTGTCCCTCTATAGTTAACACAATCTTGAACATCACCTTTATTCTTTTACACCGGGATTATGGTGCTCTTCCTCCATACCATTGGTGTCCTATTACTTCCCTATATCTTGTTGAAGAGAGTTGTCAACCACTCAATTCCTTTATCTCCCAAACATCTCCATACCTTAATAGGAATACTATTCGACCCCACAATTATCCTTGACCCCATCTTTTTTAAAGCTTTTAACTTCATAACATCCCGATTTGCCATGTCATGAGTAATAGCTACACCCTCAATCTTTTGGTCTTGAACCTCATTAAATAAATTATCAAAGTAGGGCCTCCGTCTACTCTTTATCCTGTTATTATCAAGCAACACTCTTTGATCAACATCTTTCACACACTTAACAGCCCCTATACTTGAGTTCTTTGGTCTCTCATATGACGATTCTATAGATGTCTTTCTCCCCTTCTTTAGTATCCAACTTGGCATAAAGGTCTTGATTTACTTTTGCTCGTGCATCTCTTAAAGCCTTTTTAGCTTCTCTTCTAGCTTGTTTATACCTCTCAAAATTATCATTATTTCGAGATTTTCCCAACCTTCTATGGCAATCCCTCTTGTTTCTTATAGCTTGTTTTAGCTCTTCATACCACCAAGATGTGTCCTTACACATGGTGGCATGCTTGTTCTTTTGGATTCTCCAAAAAGTTTCTTTGCCTCATCTTTTAAGCAATGTTCCATTTTTGCCCAAACAAAATCTACATCTCAAATTATACCCAATGACCAAATATCTGTACCAACCATTTTCTCCACAATTTCCTATTTTTTCTCTCCTTGAAGCTCCCACCACTTTATTTGAGGTTCCAAAACTGAACTTTTTCTCCTTAAGCATTTCTTTCCTCAGAAATCTAGCACCACCAACCTATGTTTAGGTGCTCTTTTGTGTCTTTCATGCGATGTTTAGGTGCTTCCTTTTGCCGAACCTGGACAATGCAGTCCTGTAAATAAGTTTTTTACATATAGTTTATAACAGTTACTACTAGAGTGCTACTAACATCTGATTTATTGCTGCTTTATAGAATTTCTTTGGCAGGTATTTACTTCTAGAGGTTTCTATCTATGAATTTTAATTTTTTTCATCTATTTGGTTAATTTTGGCCATTGTCCTGTCCGAGTAATCGTTTGCCCAAGTCCTGATCTTTCTTGGCCAGATTCCTTTTTTGGCAAGGAGTGATCCTTACTTTGTTTGAGGAGGTCTTGGATGCATATGCTTATGTTGTTATTGTTTTTGAAAAAGTAGAAGTATGATTCTATAAAGATGGGAATATTACTTCAATTATTTGTTGAATGGTACAGTATTACAGCATTGAAATAATTAGTTAAATATAAGAAGTCTTAGTAGACCATTTTGAAATAGGTGGTATGGAGGTCTGTCATCTTTTCAATCTGTAGTTTTTATATCTTTATTGTTCCCTTATTTTATATGTACCACCTTTGTGTATTTTAAATTGTAACAATTTTTTTGGCACACATGTTAAGGCAGAGATTTTGAGGGTGTTAATGAGTAAAGTAGGCAAAATAATTTTAAAACACCCTCAAATCTCTCCCTTGAAATGCATGCTAAATGGTTGCTTGCAACTAGATAAATTAAAAACCGGATAGTTGTTTTTCGGAGTAGTAAAAGATGGTATAGATTTTCACTTGCTTGACTCTAATTTTACTTTCTTGAAATAAACATATACCATAGTTTTCTGGAACTGTAACTTTTGACTAGTCTCTTAATCAAATCTTGCCTGGTAAATAACCTTGACAAGTGATAATTAAATTGCCTGTTAGCTCTGGAATACAATATTAGTATCTGAATGATGATCGATAGCATAAATGCATTACCTTTTCTCGTCTTGTATCGATGAATCAAGCTTTTTGGAGTGTTATTTGTATGTTTTGTGATCTTGTAAGACATTGCAACAAAAACTTATTATACAGGTTTTGCTTGCCAGGATCCTCAAGTGGTGACAGGTTCGCATGATTCAACTATAAAATTTTGGGACTTGAGACATGGGAAAACAATGTCAACATTAACGCATCACAAGAAGTCTGTACGGGCAATGGCCTTACATCCTAAAGAGTATGTAGATATAAGTGTTTCTTTCTGCTCTTTCAATAGATCTCTTTGCTTAAACTAATGGACCACAATCCTCCGTACACCTTACAATCTTTTGGATAGTTCAACATGGTTTTCTGTGTTTATAGAGCTTTATGCCTTTTTGGTTTTATTGTTTGCTTTGACAATGGCTTGACTTATGTGATACTACAGGAATATGTTTGCGTCTGCTTCTGCTGACAACATAAAGAAATTCACCCTTCCAAAAGGAGAGTTCATGCATAATATGCTGTAAGTCCTAATATACAGAATGAAATACTTTTTTGCATAATATCTAATTTGCATCTTTCTTGTTACTTAATTAAACATTTGTGTGTGTGTGTTTGGGGGGGG
>PYUH01000258.1:473139-484774 GCA_016808085.1 Suaeda aralocaspica | reverse complement strand
TGGGGGGGGGTGGGGGGCAATTATAAAAAGGATACTCAAAGCTTCTGAGATCTTTCCTATCTTCATTATATACTTTTCTACGTTTTTGTCTATCTTCATTACTTCCTTACTCAGGCGTTGCATCTCTTTTCCTAATAAGCATAAGGTGAATATAAATTTTCTTAAATCTTCATGTTACAAGTGTAGCCATGAGTTGCTGTTTGTAACTGAGCTAGTGACAGCCTGATACTTTATCTCCTATTTAGTTCATTAATGTTCTCTTCACTGTAAGGAAATTCAAAAGGTGTCCTACAGTTTCTGCTGTATTCTAACACAAAGGCTATAATGACAATCGCTATCTATGAGTTTATGACACTAATACCTTGTTTAAATACATCCCCACATGAACATCCGCACATATAAGTTGGTGTTTAAGCAAATTCAATCTGCGCACTAACGAGCTTCAGGATATTCTTGACTGAATCATCAATGTTCACAGAATCACAGGCTATTGTGTAACCTGTAGGTCTTATGTGCTGCACATTTATAGTGTCTCTTACTTATAGTTTTATTTATTTATTTTTTATATGTTTTATAAATTTTTTTTTTTAATTAAACAAATCCATTGCTGCTTTCAATGTCAACTGTCTCCGGAAGGGCCTGCCATTCCTTTCCTGTTCTTTCCTTCGTGTAAGTGTGATATAATCATCTAAGCCATGTCCCTTATGCTGTCGTTTTTGTGGGCAATGTCCAAGATAGTTTGCCTAGTGATGGTGTAGACCTATAGTCCAAACATGGCAATCATTGATTCCCAAATCCCACTCCCTCCTATCTTGTGGAAAATTTCTAATGTACAGCCATGAGCCCATGACTCAATCTAAAACGTTTTTAGATAATCTATATATATACACACATGTAGGATTAGCTATTTTTGGAAAAAAAAGTATTTATATCTGTCCAACCTAATGAAAAAAGATAATGTTTATATATACACCATATATAGATTTAACGTAAAACGTTAATATCTCTAATTATTTATAAGTAAAATATAAGTAAAATTATAATAAGTACATCATTAAAAAGTACACGTTGAGACAAATTAAACAAGATCTCATATGAATATTTTGTGATGAATGATTTATCTGGACAAAATGTAGCAATTAAAAATCATAGAGGTAGAATCTTTATAAAATATTAAACAAAAACAAAAATTATACTAACAAATTATTACTTGCTCTTGTGGCTCCCTAACAAATAATAATAGTTAGTAAGTAAATAATATAGCAAGAGTTTATTAATACATAAAGCTATTTCGATGAGAAAATGCATGTCCCACGCTTCCAATGATTGGCTACAAGATTGTCTTCCCGTTTAACAAAATTGGGAAGCTATTTATATTAAAGTCTGTCAGGTGAGTTGCTCCAAGCAATCCATCTCAACAATTGGCTAACACATATAAATTGCCTAATATTATTCATAATAATGTAAATGTATACGATAAGAGATACTTGCCTAATATATGTTGTAGCATATTGATTTATTTATTCATTTATTAAAACCTTGGGTTTGTTCAATTATTTATTTAGTGACAATTTAATTTACTACTAATAAGGAAATCTACTTCAAGATGAATATCTATCTACCATATCATATAGTAACTTGACTATGAGATAAATATGTTGAATTGATGTTGGGTGGAGATATATATAAAGAGATTATTATACAAATAGCTTTTAGGAAGTTGATTTCCTTAAAATGGCAAAGTAATAATATAGACGTACGAAATACTTAACTAAATACTCCAATTCCAATTAGGACCTAATTATCAATCCTTAATTAATTTACCAAAGCAATTACTCCTAGTATTTTGTGTTTAAATTTTACTCCGTAATTATATTAGTGCCACTCTTTCAAATTTCAATCACACATTTAGTCCCCTTTGTTGATGAGTTATCACCACATCATTTAGGTATGTAGGTATGGATTCTTTACGCAGTACTTCGTTTTATATTTTGCTAAGCAAGGTTTTGATGTTCAAAGTATATATCCACTGTTTTGGTGCTAAAGTTTGACAATTTGATTTTGATATATTTCATTATCGTTTGTTTTTACAAGTATATAAATATGGATTATTATTGGATGGTGTAGCAATTTTGATCCTTATCTTATCATGTTTAAGCCAAGCATATTGTTATAATTGAAAACATAATTATATTGTAGGAATAAGTGAATAACATGCTTTTTTCTTTGCCGAATGATTACAATTATGAGGGTTACAGTTACCGGGGGTTGGTTAAACTAGAATAATTGAAGAGTATGTAGAGCGCTGCGTTGGATTTTATCATTTTTAAATCAATCATGTTCAAGTAAATTAATTCTTTTAGAATTTAAAAATTCCTCAGTAGATTAGTTGAAATAATAAATAGTTTTGAATCAAATAATTAGCTTTATATTAGTGAGAATATTGGAAAATTAATTTTAATAATATTATCCCTTAACTAGATTAAAACTACTATATATTAGATAACATTAGTTAATCTTTTAAAATAAAACATTATACCAGCCCGTGCGTCGCACAGATTTCAAATCTAGTATATAAATGATGACCGCCCCAATAAGGGGCATAGGGACTAACACTGAGTTAATGAGAATCCCCTACTTAACCCATTGCTTTTTATTTACATCTTCTAATCTACTTGCCATCACTCATAGAGTTGAGCTCACAGTCACACCCAACTGCATAACAGGTATCATACGTAAAGCCTGATTGGGTCTTGGTAAGCTCTGTCTGCTGCTTTAACATTATAAAATATACATTGGACTTCCCACTGCTGGCTTCCAGGCCAGAGTAAGTAGCAATAGTTAAACCTCTAATTAGTAGTTTAGTTGTGTCCGAGTCATCTTTGCACTTAGGAGTTAAAGATCATTTGCAATAAAGTGTCTAAGTTGAACTCCTCTCCATCTTGAATGATACTGAAATTCCGCTTTTTCTCCCACTTTGTGAAGATTAGTGGGTAGATCTCCATGGAAAGCACAAATGGCGTGGGAATAGGGGATCTCTCTGGCTTGCACCTCCTTTTCATTAACAAATGCTTGAACTTTAGCATTTTTAATCAGGGAGAAGTGGAGAACGAAGCTGTTGTTACTTGCTACACGTTTCTTTACAGTCTCCATAAACATTATATGAAACTTTAGGCCTTGCTTAAACCCATCTTACAGATCAACTTCGGATATGCATCCAGGGGAAGAGTTATTCATTTTATATATCTTATCAATGTCATGGATAATACTCAGTTTTTTTTTAGTTTACTCAGTTTGACTATTTACACTACTCACAAAGTTCAGTTTAACTATTTACACTACTCACAAAGTTCAGTTTGACCGTTGTTTGTGACTTATGTTAGTCATATTGGATCCCATTAGATTTGTGTCAGTATCAACTTTTTATTGGTTACTTTTTACCATTAGACATTTTTCCTTACACTTTCATCTCATCTCGACAAAAGTGAAAAAACAAAAGTGATGATTGATAAAAATGGTGGGAGTACTATGTTATGAAAGATTCTCCTCCTCTGATTGTTTCCTGACAATTCTGAGTGATTATGATTTTATTTTAAATCAACTCTGGTACAGATCTTAGTGATGACATCTTATACTATGTTACACGCATTTTGCATTAAATCAGTCATTCATCCTTTGGGTTAAGCTGATATTAGTACAAGTATTCTCCTTTGTCATTCTTCCAGTTTATAGGAAGTTCAGAACGTCTTCACTTAATTTTTTACCCATTGTATCCCAGGCCGTCTTATAGAATGAGGACCCCGTTCCATCAACTGAGAATAAAGATTTCTTAACCTCTTCCTTGGAGTATGATTGATTGTTCTAGCCAAATAAGCCTGCTCATCACTAATGAGTTAATGACCCTTCCAATTTGTATAATGTCTGCTTTAACAAAGGTTGCTGTTAGTTTATTCTTCCTTACACACTGTTCTCCATTTATATTTGAATTGCAATCACCTTTATATAATTGTGAATCTTTATTCTTCACGGTAAAAAGAAGTATTTTCATCACTTGCTTTGATCCATTGATTTTACTGTTGTGTTAAATGATGAAAACTATTCTCCTGTCTCCGACAATCCTTCACCTGAATTTTATTTTGGACTTCTGACAGGCTTCCTTTACTTTAAAGAAATCTAGCTCCAATTTTTAAATAACCAGTTTTATTTTCAAAGCCATGAAATTGAGTAGACCAAGTGTCAAGCATATTTCATGAGAGTTGAGAATTTAGGATAGAACAACAACAAAGCTTTGGTCCCAAAATAATTTAGGGTCAACTAGAAATGAATCAATAAGAGGAATCGCAAAAGTCAATTGCAAAAGTCCTCTCTCTCTCCATTCTTCTTTGTTTAGTGCCAAATTCTCTTTTATCCCCTATAGCCTCTTATCTCCACTAACAACCCTCATCGAACTTAGGTTAAGTCTTTCTCTACCTTTCTTTATTCTATCCTGTTGCCACTCTTTTACACTTTGTTTGGATAGCAACATAGAAGGGAAAGGAAGGGGAGGAAAATAGGAGGAATGAAAAGGGAGGGGAGAGTTGAGCTCCAGTTTCCCTCCAAATCTCTCTATTTTTAAAGGGCTAGTTTTTATTAAAGAAGGGGGGTAAAATGGACTCCTTACCCCTCTCCTTCCTGCCCCTTACTATGTATTTAAACAAGGGGATTTATCTCCTTTCCTTTCTCTTCTCTCCATTTTGATGTATTCAAACTAAGTGTTAACTTCCTTACCGGATAACCGGTCTCTGCTTATATGTCCAAACCTTCTTAGATGGTTTTTCCTCATCATATCCTCAATTCCTGAGTAGAAGCAATCTCTACCTTGTTCCTAATTACCTCATTCCTTAGTTTATGCTTTCTTGTAAGCCCACACATCCAAATTATGCATTTCTGCCACACTCATCCTGTGAAGGTGAAAACCCAACATTAAGTCCCATGAAGCGGTGCCAGCCTAATAAATGTGCGGTAGAATTTACGATGACATAGAAATCTGAAGCTCGTTTCAACTTCGACCAACCGATTTGATTTTGAAGGCACATCCCTGTCCAATTCACCCATTGAATTATTGATCCTAAATACTGAATGTAGGATGTTAAGTAGAAACTAAACATGCAAGATTGGTCAAACTTCCTTTGTCAAAAGAAGCATCTAGATTGTTTACGCCATATATCTTGGAACATGAAAGGTTTGTGAACTAAATTTTTTGTTCTCCGTCTAATTGTACCATTGCAGTACAGTGATCAAACCATGTTCCAGGCATGTAGTGAACAAAGGAACCATGCATGAAAATAACCCAATCCTCATTCAGTGTATAAAAAGGTGCAAGGCACACTAAGGCGATAGGGGTCTTGGAGCCCAAGCGCAAGTTGCAGGCGTTAGGCGCGCGCCTTATCGAAGTGAGGCACACGTTTATATGGATAAGCCTTTTTTTAGTCATAAGCATACATAACCCACTTAGATAAACCAAGTAAGCACATAATAATATAACAAAAAATTTAAATATTTTAATTTTATTAATTTTCCAAAAAATACAACATGCAGGTGTACACACACACTTCAATTTTATTTTCTTCTACGGTCTTTCTTCTTCAACTTCTATGTTCTTTTTTTTCTTGCCACTTTTCTTTTCTTTCTTCTCCATGTTTCCAGATTGTTCAGCCTTAATCTTGGGCTTTGGCCCACTTTTTATTTGTTAAGGTAGTATAATAATAATATGATAATACTGAAATAACATTGCATGCATATAGTAATTCAATAGAAAATTCAATCAGGCGCGCCTCACTTGCGCCTTAGTGCCTCTACGCCTCACGTGCCTAGGCGTGCCTCACTTGCGCCTTGCTAAAATCGCCTCGCCCAGTCCATGTTAGGCGCCTATCCCCTTGCACCTTAGAGCTGAGGCGAGCCTTTTCAAATGCTGCCCTCATTAGGACATTCAAAAGAGTCCTATCCATCTTGCTAGTTGCTATATGCTCTAACTCCTGTTAGTCCAACTGTATGTAGCTCTAGTTTGATTCATGTCCTGTATAGCACACATCTCTACTTTATTATGTTCTGCCAATTCTATCATCTTAATTCAAGGGATACTTGAAATTGCCTGTAAAATTTAATCGTGTATGGCCCTATATTCAAGTTGTTATAATATAAATTCTCCCATAACTGAATCTTTCCATCTTTTTTGGACACAGGTCTCAGCAAAAAACAATTATCAACGCAATGGCTGTTAATGAGGATGGAGTCTTGGCTACAGCAGGTTTGTTTTCAATCTTTTCTTTCAAGCATTGTGTTATTATGCTTCAAGTATTCTGGAATATTGCTGACTATAAATTTGCTTGAACTAAGGCTCGCTAATATTATGTTTAATGCTCCATCGCACTAAACTTCTAAAGTGTACACACTTTTTTGGGACACAGTTTTAGGAAAATAGATTGTTGTGTCATTCTTTATTAGCTTTCTTGTTCCAAGTTGTACTATATGTTTGCTCTTTATTATTGTAAATAGTTAAATACGTAGTATATATTTTGTTCGCCAAGAGCAAAATTATTTGTGATGGGAGATAATGGATATGCACAACATAGCATGGCATTTGTTTGAGAGATTTGATTTTTCTTTTGAAATTTTGTTTTCACTTGCATGAGATCATATGCAAATTATGACTATCCATATATCATCAGTGTTTTTATGCCACTTTTTATTTCACTGCTTTTACAGGTGACAATGGAAGCCTTTGGTTTTGGGACTGGAAGAGTGGTCATAATTTTCAGCAAGCTCAAACTATCGTGCAACCTGGTATGTTTAAATTTATATGCACGTCTTGCTTCTTCCTTTCTTTTAGTTATTGAAATAAGAGGTACTTACTTTATGGTTCCGCTGCTGCAGGCTCACTCGACAGCGAGGCTGGCATTTATGCTCTCTCTTATGACATCACTGGATCAAGGATGATAACATGTGAAGCTGACAAGACCATCAAAATGTGGAAAGAGGATGAGAATGCTACTCCTGAGACTCATCCTTTGAACTTCAAGCCACCCAAAGACATACGCCGCTTTTGACTTTTGAGTCTATAACTTTTGTGAAGTCTGTTGAAACTTGAATAATTTTAACTAGAAAAAAAAGTCTACATCATCTATAAGCTATATTATTCATGCTGAATTGTTGTAAAACTTGTATAATTTTTTTATTTTTGGCAAAGTACAAAGAGAAAGCTACAAAGAAGTTGCTAAACAGTGAGCATGGTTAACTAATTGACAGCTAACCTTTCTACAAATAACATAAGAAAAAGAAGCAAAGTACTTAATGATATCATAAACTATGTCTCAAACAATGAGACGTGTTGATTCCGGTTGTATAAGAGCTTGGACCAATTGAATACAATCAGTGTGCACCAAGACGTGGAATGCTTGAAAAACTAACGTTTTAATCCCATGAAGCATAGCTACTGCTCCGGCTTGGAAGGGGGAAACGGCTATAACAGAATGGCACCTTTAATGAATGATTGTTCCTTCATGATTGGTGATACTCCAGCCTACATCAGCCTTGGGTACATGATTTTCTTGTACCCATGAACCAAAAATAGTAAGTAAGATAATATGTTTGCGCTCTATGTAGCATGGGTACTTCTGATGGGTAGCCGTCCCCGAATCCAATTCGTACCCATATTGGAGACGATTCAGATTTTTCATGTTTTAATTAGCCGTACCCATTAGCAATGTTTTTTAGATTAGCCGTTTTCAGTCCTCGAATCCGTATCCATTTTTGACCTCGTTCCCGACTTCGTACAACCTAGTCTGCACTGGTCAGTCTCGCCAAATTGACAGCTGTCCGGTGGTTTTGGAGGGATTGAAGTGGGGGCATGAAGAGTAGGCGCAACCTCGTTAGATTTCTTCCAGGATTTGACTTGTAGGTTTTTAAACTTGATGATGTTCAAAGGATAAAGAATGGTACCCTGGAACATAATGTTGTTTCGGTGCATCCATATAGCCCAGATTGTTGCCATAAACTCTAAAACTCGATCACTATTGTTCTCTTGCAGGTCAAGATTCATAAAATACATCAAGTTCTTATTAACCCAACTGCTAAAAGATATGTTAGTATGAGTATCAGTTGTCAGTCCGAGGTTTCTACATTTCCATATCCTTTGGGTGACCTAACAGTCTCGAAACAAGTGAGAGGTAGTTTCCCTTTCAGAATTACATAATGGGCAAGCAGCATTAGTAGACACCCCCCGTTTTCTTAACTCTTCTCCCACAGGTAACCCATGGCATATAGATTTCCATACAAAAATCTTCCATTTTGGAAATATCTTCCACTTCCACAAACGCTTCCATAAATTGTTTGTTTGTTGTTGTGGGGTTAGCCCCACCCAAGTAGGTCCAATAGGCAGATTTTACACTGACATTACCCGACGTGTGAAAGGGCCAATAGAGAGAGTCCTCTTAACTCATGAAGCTAAGATGGGTGCTGAGGATGGTATGCGCTGTTACCACGTTGAATTTTTTCCGAATAAGGTCTTCTTTCCATTGTCTGTTGGTATTTATCAGCTCAGAGACCAAATTAGGGTTATCATTAGCATGAATTTCTTGTTCAAAAATGTTTTCGAACCCATTTTTTAACCATTTGTGATTCGTAACAGATATTTTGGTACCTGTACCCACTTTCATATTTAAGTTGACTACAAAGTTTTTCGCTGCTCTGACTATGCATTTTGCACTCCATGATATTTGGCTATTCACTTTTCCCTCACGAGCTTATTGGATAGGATCCTTACCATATTTCCCTCGGAAAATTCTTGACAGTAGAAAATTAGGCTGAGTATGAAGTCGCCAAGCTTGTTTAAAGAGTAAACTAAAATTCAAAGCCTCCATATTCTTTAACCCGAGTCCTCCCTCATACTTATGGCATTCTAATATTTGTCTTTTTTCCCAATAAATAGGCCGCTTTGTAGATAAAGATTGCCACAAAAAAATCAGGAAATTTGAAGTCACAGTTTTTGTGATTTTCTTTGGAAGTAAATACATTGACACAACATGACTACTCATTGCTACCAAGACAGAGTTGATAAGAATAAGTTTCCCTGATGGAGAAAGAGTCTTAGTGCTCAAATTCGCAATTGTCTTTTGATGTTTTTCTACCAAGGGTTCAAAGCAAACAGAGGATCTACTATCCACATTCATATTACAACCCAAGTAGGTTCCAAAAGAATGCATTTCAGTAACACATAATCTTTGTGTGAGAAACTTTCTGTATTTACTTGGAGTGTTGGGGCTGAAGAGAATGTTGGACTTGTTATAGTTAATCATTTCCCTGGAAATTGAGTAGAAATCATTGAGGGTATCATTCAAAACTTTCACTGTTCTTAAGTTAGCCTTAAAACTGAATGTAGCATCATCTGCAAAAAACAAGTAAGTGATTAACAGGAGGTGAGTATCTGCCAATCTTTGAACCAGTCAAATGACCCGATACTTGTAGTTGTTGTAGTCGCAAAGAGAGCGTGTCCATAACTAGTATAAAAAGGTAAGGGAAAAGGGGGGCTCCTTGTCTGAGCCCTCTCGTTGGAATTATTTTGCGCTAAGGAACTCCATTAACCAGGACCTTGTAGGTGACAGTAGAAATGCAACTAAAAATCCAATTTATCCAACAAAGAGGAAAACCAAACTTATGTAGAATAGCCACAACAAATTCCCAACTCACACGATCATAAGCCTTGCTAAGATCCACTTTGAGGAGAGTTGCGCGCAATTTCCCTGTTTTTTTCTTTTTGATCCAATTGTTGATCGAGTTCATGAGCTACCACTGTAGAATCGCCCATCAAACTCCCTGGAACGAAAGCATTTTGGAACTCACCCACTAACACTTTTAGAACCGGTTTCAATCTGTTCACTAGACACTTGGATATGATTTTGTAAATGGTGTTGTAGAGACTAATTAGACGAAATTGATCAACTTTTGAAGGGGACAAAGTTTTCGGGATTAAAGTTAGGAAAGTTTCGTTGACCTCATGCAACATATGTCCACCATTAAAGAAGTTGAGAATTGATTCACTAACTTTGCCATCAATGAGATACCACTGTTTCTGAAAGAAAAGAGGGGGGAGCTCATCGGGCCTTGGTGACTTAATGGGCTTCATAGAAAACACTGCCTTGGTAATATCCTAAGAAGTGAAAGGTTGACTAAGAAAACATAGCTGATCTTCCAAAAGTTTAGGGAGGTTAAACAGCCATGTATTCAATATATCTGGTGAAGAGCGTGCGAGCAATGGTGGCCTAAGCATCTGTTCAAAGAAGTTTGCAAAAGCTTGATTGATTAGATGAGGTTCATGAAGCCAAAGAAGCAAGAAGGAAAATATTTAGTGAATATTATATTCACATGTTTAGTAGCAAAGGAGCAAATTGAGCAAATTAATTATCCACTCACTGTTTAATGTGTGGACAAGGAAGGAAAGGAATTCACTCACAGTTTATGTGTGGATAGGGAAGGAAAGTAAGAAAGAAAGTAAGAAGTAAAATAATATGATCACAAACTAATGAAGGTTAATTAATTTGGTGTTCATGTTTGTTTATGTTGGGGTTGTTATGTATGTTAAATGTGAGTCATAATAAGTCAATAGGTTGATAAGCACATAAAGTGAAAGTGGATACGCACCAAAACTCTGGAAATGTATATACCTTGAGTATGAAAAATGGGGAATGACTTCTATTTGGGATACAAGACGCTATACTTCTTATTTATCATTAATGTGCTGCAATTCCGTCACTTAAAGTGGTATAGGTAATACCTTCTTTGAGTTGCTCCCAATTTGGTACCCAATGGGCGATTGTTATAGGAGGAAACCCGTTCGATGCTAAATCCAAAGTTAATATTTAATTAAAGTTAAACTTAAAGTATGTCTATGCTACAAGTTTATGGTAAAGGTAAGACTGTGTTTATTTATGTTCTTGCCTAGAATTACCCATACTAGTGTGTTTCATAGCCTTTGGTATTTATATACTCAGCTGATTAAGTGTTTTGTGTGCATGGCCTTGTCATTTTCATGACCCTATGACGACCCATTTCGATGGCGAGTAAAAGTCTAGAATAAAGAGAAAGCAATAGGTGGGCATAATCAATCATGTTGGGATTGAGTAAAGAGTGTTTTTGGTTTTCTTTCTTCATTCTGTTGTTTTGGTTGTCTTTCTTTTATTGATCGTTGATGATTATCGTTTTTATTATTATGTCTTTGGAACTAATGTTAGTTTTTAAGTTTGCAAAAATAAGTTGGTTTAATGGGCCATTGTTTCGGTTCCAACTTGTAATAAAGTATTTTTAGATTTGTTTTGACTAAACGATTTTTAAGTTAACTTTAAGTTGTTTTTAAAGTAGAAGTCTTCCACTGTAGTACTTTGACAAAAGCTTTAGCCGTTATCACAATGACAGTAATACTTCGGTTTTTTCTAAATTAGTAGTAGTAATTTTATTAAATGTTTTCCAAAAATAGTTTGGAATTTCCAGGGTGTTACAATAGATCCTAATAAAGGTTTAATATTTCTAGGCCTCTCTTTCTCAAAACAACCTACTTCATAATTAATTTCAAATTAACGACCACCCCCCCCCCCCCCCCCCACAA
>PYUH01000258.1:435783-473114 GCA_016808085.1 Suaeda aralocaspica | reverse complement strand
CCAAAAAAAAAAAAAACACATAAAAATCAAATTTTCAACACACTTTAACAACAATTGTGATTAGATGAATTTGGAGTCAGAAAATGTGGAAGAAAATTCGTTAATTATTAGATCATGACGATGACGATGACGATGACATTGTTGATGATGAACTGATAATATAATTGGTTGGGGTAAACGTTTTCAAGGATTATCATTGATTCTCATAATTTCGTTGTAGATTATGCGTTGATTGAGTTCTTCTTGCATGTTTGTAGGTATTTTAGACTTTGTCTTAATTTAATTCTTTAGTTTATTTCTACATTGCCACAACTTTGTTTATTTGTTTTATTATAGTTTGGGAAATTGCAGTTTTGTTGGATATGTGAAAGTAGACAATCGATTATACAACCGGTTATATATCTTGAGATACGCCCAGTTTAACACAGATAAAACATTCGATGTTTAAAAACATCTGATGTGCTTTATAAAACATTCACTGTATTTTTTACAAATTTTATTATATTTATACTTAGAAACCTATGTTTTTTATGAATAGATTCCATGTTTGATCATATCTATTGTTTTTTATGATACACCTAATGTTTTATAAAGCAATATTTTATTACCTTTTATTTGAAAAATGTTGATCTTTAATGAACTATATATATAAGACTCATATCTGACCATAACATTGCATTTTTTAATTTTCATTTCTCACTAACATTCAACTTATTTATCTCTCATCCCTCTTTCTCTCTCTCTCTAGTTTCGCCTTCTTCATTCTCATGTAGCAAACAACAAACATTTTTTTTTTCTCTCTCTCTCTCTTTCTAAGCTACAATATTTTGTCACTGGGATAATTGAACTATCGTGTTCTAGAAATTTTGTCATGATAATGTAATACAAGATGATCAAGAATGAATTATAATTGAACCTTCAATTTTTTTAGACTATATGTTAAATCTAGAGGTTGAAAATGATTGAAAGGTTAGTTTGATTCAAATTGTGTAATTATTACATATTTTATAAAGACAATATTGTTACAATACTTATATGTTTTATAAATTTCATGTTTTTATGGATATAATTATTGTTTTATAATAATTATTTTGTTTTTATTAGATGTTCAATAATAATTACTAATATTTTATTAATATTACTACATGTTTTCTTATCTATAATAATATGTTATAATATATGAGATAATAACATTCCACGTTCTATAATTATTACTTAATGTTTTTTTAATGGTTACCATAAGTTATTATGTTACTACTTGTTCTGATATTCTATATATGATAAATCATTGAACGTGTATATTTGACTTATTGTTTTAAAGACATACCTTTGTTGTGTATTTAATAACTACAATTTGTTTAATTTTTATTTCCTACTTTAGTTTATGTTCTATATGATTTTACTCTTATTTTATCTATAGATAATAATTATTTTTCTTTTATTATTGTTTAATTAAAATAACTTTATGCTTTAATAATACATGTTTTATAATAACTTCATTCGTATTATATTATTTACTACATAAACTATGTTTTTTTACTTATTATGTGAATATGAAAATTATATATGCTAAAAAAGCAACAATTCTCATCCAAATACTTCAAATTCAGTATTTCATATCATAGTTCCAGATTTTTACTTTGGTGTTATTATCTTAAATATTCTTTAAATTGATTGTAAGTTTTGTTCTGTAAAATTGACTTATTGTTTTTATAAAATGACTTTGGTGGTTTTTGTTTGGACCAGTGGTTTGGGTTTGTTTGGTCTAGTTAGTGGGTTGGTTATGGGGATTGGGTTTTGTTTGATCTGGTGTTAGGTTACATTGGTTCTGGTGTGGCCATGTGGTTTTGGTTAGTGAGTGAGTGACTTAATGAGTGACCATCTAACTAAGTGATTGTTTATGTTTTTTTTGTGTGGGTGTGTGTGTGGGTGTGTGGTGTGTGTGTGTTGTGTGTGTGTGTGTGTGTGTGTGGTGGTGTGTGTGTGGTGTTGTGTGTTTGTGTTTGTTTGTGTTGTGTGCGTGTGTGTGCGTGTGTTGTGAGTGACTGAGTGAGTGGAGTTTGGTGACCGTGTAATGTGTCTAGAGTTGTGAGTGAGTTTGCGTGACTGTGTGAGTGTAAGTGAGTTTGTGGTGACCGCGTGAGTGTGTCTGGAGTGTGAGTGAGTTTGTGTGACCGTGTAAGTGTGTCTGAGGAGTGAGTGTTTAAGGAATGAATGAGAGTGGGTGTGAGTTTTGTGTCAGTCCGAGTGAGTGTGACTGTTGAGTGATTGACAGTGGGTTTTGTGTAAGTGTGAGTGTATGAGTGTGACTGTGTGATTATGAGTGAATGAGCGTGTCCCTAATTTTCTGGTTCTGCCTTTGCATTTAGTCTTTTTGTTCATATGTTGTTATAATGGTATATTTCTAAGTGTTTGGTATTGTTATATTTTGTTCATCTCGTTTTTTAATGATTATGGATTTACCTTGGCTTCTAATATATTGTGTGTCATTTTGGATGCTCTTGTGATTTTCTTATTTTTGTATTGTGCAAAATTTTAGCTCATTTGTGATGGCAACTTTTTAGAGACCAAATTTAGTATATGATTAAGTTTTTAGGAATACTAAGTTACAAATTGCATGAATAAATGAGTTTATTTCTTTGTTTCTCTTGTTAATTCTCTTTGTTTTTCATATGTGTAAAGCGGTGCTGATCTGTCACTAAGAGTTGTTGCTGCTTGCTTTGCCTCTTCTGTTCAGCTGCTTCTCAGTCTTTGTAGATCTTGTTCTGCTTGTGCTAGTGCTACTGCCATTGTCATTGCTTGACGCTGTTGTTTTGCATGTGTTTATGCTCATGCCTTTTAAAGTGTTTTTTTTTTTTTTTGGTAATAAAGTGTATTTAAAGAAAACAATGTTTATTATGTATGTGTAACATATGAAGTTTCATTTAACGTAAAATGCAAAAAAAAAAAAAAAATTAAAATAAAATAATAAATAATTTTTTTTTAGTGTGTACTTATTTGAAAACCGCAGCAAATAATATTAAATTTTTTTGGAGGGAATGCACTTATTTGCTGCGGCTTTTTGTAAAACCGCACACAATAAGGTCATTCCCTCCAAAAACAGCCTTATTTTTACGGTTCAACCGGAGCAAATAATTTGTAGATTTTTTGCTACTACACCAAGTGCTGCGGTTAAAAACCGTAGCAAATACCTGGGTTTTAACTGCAGTATAAGCCTTTTTTTGTACTAGTAGAAGCTAGAAATTGAGATTTTAAAATAATGATTGAATGATTTCTAGGCCTCTCCTTGATAGTATATTAACGAACATACCCATGGATCATAATATAGATTTTAAGATTTCTAGTCTCTCTTTCTCTGAATCTCTGGTCCTTGCTCTTTGATGATTATCATACAAATCAAATTTCCAGCATAAAATTTTCGCCCTTCAGATTATTGTTCGTTTCAGTTGTGCCGAACTATTCGGCTCGCATTGATTGTGTGTCGTACTATTGGCGATCCATATCCTAATTAGTAACACTAAAATTTTTTTGTGCATTCTACGGTAGAAATATATGTTTATTTTTGTAATGCAAATTATGAAGTTTTTATATTATGTTATTTGATTTTTATATCTCGGTGCATTTTGCACCGGCAGTAGTATTTTTTTTAATTCAAAGACATTCATTACCGAGGGCTGTGGCCTGTGGACAGCATCCGATTAATAAGGAAATGAAGTAATTTGAGTGTGGAATTACAATAGAAACCCAAAATACAAAGCAAACTGGTTAGGACCCATGCGTACATTTGTTTTTTATAGAATTAGATTAACTAATTATCCACCTAAATTCATTTTACACAAAATTGGGGTTTGGATAGAATTGGATGTAAACTCTTTGATTTCATCATAATATTATTTAAACTAACTTATAGATATATGAATTTCAGTGGAGTTGTTGAAAATATAAAAATTGTTCTCCAATTGAATTGTTTATGGTCCTGTATTTTTTAATAGTGTTTGAATATTGCTATCTTATGAAATCATATTTATTAAAATTACCTAAAATATTAATACAACCAATAAGTGATACGAAAGAAAGTGATAACTTCGAAGTTTGATAATGGCTTCTAAGAATGATGCAAGTATGGGAAATAATGGCTTATGGAGATTCAAGGCTTTTGGGATCTTCAAAGACATCATCATGGGTGTGTATGGTGCACATGAATATACTTGATCATTGAAGCAAGGAAAGAATGACGGAATTAGGAGAACAAGATGGTTTTGCCTATGAGTTTTTTCCCACTTACTTGATAGGGTTTTCTCATTTTAGGCATTGAGTCATTCATTTCTTGAAGTGTCTTAATCTTCATTTATAACCTTATATACCTGGAAGATGACTTCTTGAAGGTTTCTTGATTAGAAGATTGAATCTTGAAAGGTTCTCTTGAAGATTTGAAGAAAAACACAAAATTGCGCAAAAATTGAACGATCTCATGTGGGCGTCAATTTTGATGATTTTGTGATGATTGGGTAGATCATATTTTTGTGTAATTCTAGTTGTAATTTGTTGATTATCTTGATTAACAAGTTTAGAGTTTGTTAGGATATTTTTGTTTAGTTTATTTGTTAGAGTTTGTTGGCAAAATGAGAATGACATGTAGTGTATGATGTGGCATCTTATCTTTGAGTCATTGTCGAGTCAACCTTTAGGAGACGATTTTAGCTTATTGGTGAGTGTATCTTAGCTTAGTTTAGTTAGATTTTTTTGATGATTATGACTATAAACACTCCAACATTAGTGTGTAAATTCTGATTAGAGAATTCAATAAACATATTGTTTAAAGTTTTATTTGTTTTTCTACAAAACAAACCCAAACCGAAGGTGTGGGAAATTTTCGAGTGTGAGGAAATTCGAACACATCGAGAGTTGTTGCCAGACTCTTGTGAGGATATTTTAAGAATTGTGGTGCATAGCTTTAATCAATTCCAAAACTATTCGACCTAGATCTTTTTCTTGGTGCTTGGCATTAGAGAAAACCGAACTAGTTACTATCTTTGTGTGGTTGGCTCAGTAACACAAGTATGTCAAGGTGAATAAATAAGATCTGGTTAGTTTTAAGATTGGAAATTTTGATGATCAAGTGCTTGTGATGTATGTCCCATGGAAGCCTGCCATATATTGCTTGGAAGACCATGGAGTATGATAGATTTGTTACAGTTTGATGGTAGAACAAATATTACATCACTAGGAAACAGGCACAAGGTAAACCAATTGCGTTGAAACCTTTGGAAGGATCGAAATTTTCGAAAGATGTGAGCAATAAAAAGGGTGTTTTGTTAATTGATGAGAAAGCCATGGTGCAAGAGGTGAAGAATTGTGAGAATTTCTATGTGTTAATGGCTAGGAAGTGCAAGAGAAAGCAACGAGCATCCCTCGAGAGTTGCGCCCCTTATTGCACGAATTTCAGACATATTTCCTGATGAATTGCCACCAGGGTTGCCACCCATCAGAGGAATTGAACATCAGATTGACTTGGTTCCTGGAGCTCAGATTCCTATAAACCAGCTTACAGGTGCAATCCAGAAGAAACTAAAGAGATTCAACGTCAGATTGAAGAATTGATGGCAAGAGGGTATGTCAGGGAGAGTATGAGTCCATGTGCATACCAACATTGATTGTTCCTAGAAGGATGCTCATGGAGAATGTGCATTGATTCTAGAGCAGTGAACAACATCACCATCAATACATGTTTCCTATTCCTTGTTAGATGATTTATTGGATGAATTGTTGGCACACAGTGTTTACTAAGATTGATTTGAGGAGTGGTTACCATCAAATTCGAATGAAAGAGGGTGATGAGTGGAAACAGATTCAAAACTAAACTAGGACTCTATGATTAGTTTTATGCCTTTTGTGTTACTAACTCCCCTAGAACACTTATGAGATTGATGAATGAAGTTTTGAAACCTTTCATTGGGAAGTTTGTGGTTGTCTACTTGGATGATATACTGGTGTATAGTGCAAATGTGGAAGATCATTTGCAACATCTAGAGAAGTGATCGAAACTTTGAGGAAGCATAAGTTGTATGCTAAGCTCTAAAGTGCTCATTCGTGGTAACAAGTGTGACATTTCTAGGCCATTGTTTCTAAGGAGTGGTGTTTCAGTTGCTTCGAAAGTAGAAGCTATTAAGTCATGGCTAGTTCCGAAATCTGTGACTGAGGTGCGTGTTTTCCATGGTTTAGCTTCTTTCTATAGAAGATTTTTGAAAAATTTCTTTATGTAGTAGCTCCTATTACCGAGTGTATTACGAAGAATAAGGAGAAGTTTGAATGGACTAAAGATGCGCAAAAGGCATTCGAATTGGTGAAAAAGTTTCTTTGTCAAGCTCCTATTTTTGCCTACCAGACTTTTCTAAACCTTTTGAAGTTGAGACAGATGGTAGTGGCTGGGAATTGGTGTAGTGTTGGTTCAAGGTAAGCGGCCTATACTTATTTCAGTGAGAAATTGAATGGAGCAAGGTTGAACTACTCTACCTAAGACAAGGAGTTCTATGCTATTGTTCGAGCATGGATTACTGGAGTCATTATCTGCGACCAAGTCACTTTGTATTGCATTCTGATTATGAGGCTCTGAAGCATATCAATGGCCAACTAAACTCAATCCAAGACTGCTAAGTGGGTTGAATTTTTGCAGTCTTTTCACTTTTCGTCAAAGTATAAAGAAGCAAGTCTAATGTGATTGCTGATGCTCTATCAAGGAGTATGCTTTAATTGGTGTTCTTAATTTCAAACTTCTTGGTTTGGAGTTAATTACACAGTATTATAGAAAGATGGAGATTTTGGTCCTATATATTCACAATTACGAGTGGTCAAGGGGGTCTTATGTGCTACATGAGGATTCTTATTCAAGGGGAATCTACTTTGCATCCCTAAGAGTAGTATTCGTGAATTGCTCGTCAGAGAGGCGCATGGGGTGGAATTGCAGGTCTTTCGCATTACAAAAACATTGACTATGTTGCAGATATTTCTATTGTCCTAGAATGATTGCAGATGGTGAAGCAGTTATCTCACAGTGTGCTTTTTTGTCAGAAAGCCAAGGCATCCTTCCATCAGGGATTCTACATGCCATTGCCAGTGCTAGAAGCCCTCGGAATGATATTTCTATGGATTTTATAGTTGGTTTGCCTAGAACTGCAAGGCAAAAGGATGCTATAATGGTTGTGGTTGACATGTTTTCGAAGATGGCCCATTTCATACCTTGTCACAAACTGATGATGCTGTGAATGTTGCAGAGTTGTATTTTTCGAGACATTGTCAGGTTACATGGGTGCCGAAAACAACTTTAAGTGACAGAGACACGAATTCATGAGTTATTTATGGAAATCCTTGTGACGTTTGATAGGAACGAAACTACTTTTCAGTACTTCTTATCATCCACTAACGATGGCCAAACAGAGATCACAAACAAAACACTAGGCGTCCTACTTCGTGGAAATAAGCAAGACACAAAAGGATTGGGACTTAAGTTAGCTCATGTAGAGTTTGCTTATAATCATTCACCTACATAGGCAACTAAGCATTCACCTTTTGAAGTTGTTTATGGAGTCAATCCCAAGCTACCCATTGACTTCGTGGCTATTCCCAAAGGTGAGCTCGTTCATAAAGATGCTTTAGCTAAATTGAATACATGCAGAAGTTACATGCACAAGTTAGAGTAAGAATTGAGCATGTGCATGATATCTACAAGACAAAGCTAACAAGAACAAGTTAAACACACATACAGAAGGTGATTTAGTATGGTTACATCTAAGGAAGGAAGATTTCCTAATCAAAGGAAAACAAGCTAATGCCTAGGTGTGATGGAGCATTCAAAATCGTGAGCAAGATAGGGATAATGCATATAAACTCGAATTGCCAGCACAATATGGTGTGCATGCTACTTGAACATTGGTGATTTGTCTCCTTATGTTCCTGATGACAACTTCGAGGTTTGAGGACAAACTCTTTTGAAGAAGAGGAGGATGATACAAAACAAAGTGATAACTCGAAGTTTGATAATGGCTTCTAAGAATGATGCAAGTATGGGGGAATAATGGCTTATGGGATTAAAGGCTTTTGGGTCTTCAAAGACATCATCATGGTGTGTATGGTGACACCCGAATATACTTGATCATTGAAGCAAAGGAAGAATGGCGGAATTAGAAAAATAACAAAATTGCGCAAAAATTGAACGATCTCATGTGGCTTCAATTTGACGATTTCGTGATGATTTGGGTAATCATATCATTGTGTAATTCTGTTGTAATTTGTTGATTATCTTGATTAGCAAGGTATTAGAAAGTTGTTTAGGATATTTTTTGTTTAGATTAACTTGTTAGATTTTGTTAGCAGATGAGAATGACAAGCATTGATGATGTGGCATCTTATCTTGTGAGTCATTGTTGATCACCTTTTAGGAGACGATTTTTAGCTTATGTGTGCGTGTATCTTAGCTAGTTTAGTTAGGATTTTGTTGATGATTATGCCTATAAATAATTTCAACATTAGTGTGTAATATTCAGATTAGAGAATTCAATAAACATATTGTTTAAAGTTATATTTTGTTTTCTACAAAACAACACAAAACCGAAGGTTGGGAAATTTTCGAGTGTGAGTAAATTTCGAACACATTGAGAGTTGGTGCTTAGGCTTTAGACTCTTGTGGGATAATTTTAAGAATTGAGGTGCATAGCTTTAATCAATTCACAATTATTTGACCTAGATCGTTTTTCTTGGTGCTTGGCTTTAGAGAAAACCGAACAAGTTACTTCTTTGTGTGGTTGGCGATTTTTCTATCATTAATCACATCATATAGTTAGAGCAAAACAAATTATGAGATTATCTCATTATTACTATTTGAATATTTGGGAAAATTACTCGATCTTGGTGATCCCGTACAACAATATATTATTAATCAACCATAACATAATTGTTTATCAAAACATAAGAAGATAATTCAGAAGGATAACACCCTTCCCAAATTGGCTCAACTCCTGACGGTTTGGAACAACATTACTTTTGTGATCTCGTGCAATAACAATATAATTGAACTTTGTGACAATATAATGGAACAACTCCTGACGGTTATGTATCGTCTGTGGGGCCCACTAAGGTCTATATTCTTATTTTTTACCTTCTCTCTATTCTCTCTCTTCGATATCACTCTCTATAGAAACCCAAATTCACCTAAATTTTCATCTAAAAGCACTGCTCTTTGTGTAATCAATCTTCTACATAATATTTGAGGTATGATTGTCATGCCCCGCCTTAATGCAATGACATTTGTGGAAATAACGTCTAGGCGAATGGTTACTAAACATAGCAAGCTATATTGAAAGTTCAAACCATAGAAAATGCTATAAGTTCCAAAATAATCCTATCATAACTCAATTAAATAAGAAAATTTAACCAATTACATAACTGTAGCAACAACTAAATCTTAAAATCCAAAATGACTGAAATAGAATAAGGGAAAGAGTCCACTCTAAACAAATTGCCTAATAAAAGCTGTAGGGAAAGGTATCCTAAATCCTCACATGCCATCCCTGCTGTGTCTAACTAATCAGTGTACTCACGTGCAATATACATAATAATTCACACAATCAGTGGGAAGTAACTAACAGTTCCACTACTAAGGAGTTCAACATAACTAGAACTCAAACTAGGTCACCAAGACGGAATGTCATAACAACACACTTCACATTCATCATAGTACAAGTAAGGTCAAATACTTATTTATTTTAATTTTACTTTTTACCTGTGTAGTTCAATCACATACGTACTGGGATCCAATGCCGCTTTAGCAAGACAAGTTAATAATCCATAATGTGTTTCAACATTCAAATATACAACTAAATACCCAATAACTTCAGTTATTGATATGCCAAGAAATATATGATTACATTGTTTGAAAGTTTGATAGTAATAAATTGGTATGCATGAGATACATTATGACTACAACTAGTACAGTTTCCACTAGTAGTGAAATCAACACATCACTACCTCCCTAGTACTGCCTAGTGAAATTAATACATCACTAGTAACCTCCCTCACATACGAGAGCTATGTTTAAGATTGGCCAGATCCCTAAATATAAACGATACATAACATCTAGTACGACACCAATACATACCCTTATTAGCCTACCTAATAACACTAGGTAGGAGCTACCATAGCTAATGGCACTTATAATTCTCAAGCACAAAAACATACCTATAGAATACAATTATCGGTTTATCAACATTTGTGGAAATAAAAATAATTCCAGGTTATGAAAATTATATTCTTAAAATAATTATCTCAAAGAGATATTTAAACATAAAACATAACAGAAAGAAATAAACAATACAAAAAAAAGCCACTAAGTCAAAACATATTTCATCCCAACTATTGGTAGAACCCGCGCTACGATTGGTGTTCCAAACACTTAATGTTGGTTTGTATGGGTTTAATGTAATTATATAACTAATTTTTAGTTGATTTGAGGATTAATCAATGTTGATTTGATTAGAATTCAATTGGTTTAACAAGTTCTAATTAATGTAATGTATTTTTGTGGTGCTCTTATCATCAAATTCATTATTAGCTCATTGTCTTATTAAATGTTTATTAGTCCAAATGTAAAATCAAGTGTTGTTGTGCATTTTAATTGCTGGAAATCGATGAAAGACCAAAGAAAGGTTGATAGTTGAGTATTGATTCTAAACTAAATAGGAGAGCCTACACTTTTAGAGATATTATGTTATATTATTATATACTTGAGATTATCTTCAAAAAAAAAAATCTGTCCATGCACAAGGGATCCAATGATTATGATCGGTTGTGAGGTAAAAACACGTAATAATGATGTTGTATATCTTGATTATCCGTTTCATGCACTTTTAAGAGGATTCTTACAAAAGATGGCATATATACTTCCAAAAGAAAACAATACCTTTTCTTTATATTTGACTGAAAATTAGATCGATTTATTCAGCTAAAAGCAAATTACACATTGAATCTAGCCAGTCCTCAAGCCATATCCTATCACCAATTTCAAATTGCATATTTTAAGCTACATGGTGAGTCACCATGTTGGCCTTCCTAAGTGCAAAAAACCAAGCATTAAAATCTAAAGAATTAGTGAGTTTAAATATCATCAATATACATTCCAATTGTAGACCTCGGAATCGCAGCCTTCTCAGGACATACACAGAACTTTGACGTCCGATTCAGCCACTAATCTCCGATAGCCCGTCTACCAACCGCCATCAGTCCAAACAAAAGGGCCTCATGTCTTGGACTTCTGGACAGATCCCCCCACAGTATGTCGTACTCCCGCAACCAGACATCTTCCTTCGCATCATAGACAAAACAAAATCGTAGCCTACACCACTCCCATTCACCCCTTGTATCAGAATCAAGCTTCCAAATCCCTATAAGGGTGGTCTCTACCCCTACTGCTGTCTACATACTTTTCCCTCTCTCTTTCAACATTCCTTGAAATTCCACACAAATCAACTACATTCTTCACTATCCTACCCGACATCACACCTCCCTTGTCAAAAATAGCCTTATTTCTTGACACTGATGATCCAAATTATTGTCAACACCATTTCAACCCTCCTCATCACTCCTCTCCACCATTGTTTCATCCATGCCTCATCGCAGGCCTTCATGCCGCACCATGACTCCCACAGTGCTAGCTCTCCAGACTTTTGCCATTGTTTCAATAGAAACCATACCTTTTTCAATTATACAAATAGCTTAAAGTCACTCAAATGCTCAAATACTCAACCAATGAGAGCCTTAATCCCAAAATCGGGGTCGGCCCAAATAGTTAAAATACAATCGATGGTGAAAATCATTTCAACAGATAAAAAAATGCATAATAACCATAGTTTGCAAGAAAGGCTAACATATTGAGCCTTAAGCCCTCACAACCTCTAATCTCGAGTGTTAAGAGCGATTCCCACCTATCCAGCCAACCATGTGTCGTGAATTTTCGTATGAATACAAAAACTCACAAGGGTATGTAAAACCTTGAAATTCCGTACCTTTTCTAAAACCGTTTCCTGTCCTAGCATCTACTAAAAACCCAAACTTCTAGAATATTACCGCCACCGTGTGGAAACGGCCAAGATTATCAAAGCGTCTACAACGGAAGACATTAAAAAACAATTCAAAACTACTCAAGTCACTTCAAACATTAACCAAACCATTTGAAAACTCTTACAACTTCGGAACCATGACGGCCCTTAAAACCAATGAAAGTAAACTTTGAAATAATGTTAGTCAAACATCAAAGAATAACATCCACAAAAAAGTTACTAAGAAACCCACTACAACGAAAGCAAACAGAACGCTCTGCACTCAATCCAACATGATTGACATATGCCCTCCTAAACTTGTTGCTTCTCTTATTCAAGACTTACTACTCGCCATCGAAATGGTCATCATAGGGCCAGATCAAAAATAAGGCCACGCACACAAAAGCACGTAATCAGCAAAGCTGAGTACATAAACACTAAAAACTATCAACACACTAGCATGAACTAGGCAAGCATAAGCAATAAACAAGCATCTTACCTTCCTGCAATGTACGTGCAACACTTGTTTAGAATAAACCAATTTAAATTTATTACTTAATTTGGAATTCGCATCGAACGGGTTTCCTCCTATAACAATCGCCCTATGGGCACCAGTTGGGGAGCAACTCCCAAAGTTATACATGTCACACGAGGTGACGGATTCCAGCGCATTAACAATAAAAATAAAGTACATTGTCTTGTACCCCATTAGGAGATAAAGACATCAGTCTAGTAACTCCCCCCATTGTTCATACTCAAGGTATATACGTTCCAAGAGTTTCGGGCGAATCCTCTTTCACTTTACGTAATTCTCAGGTTACTTGAAAATGTGAACAAACACACAAACAAATAACCAAACATGGCCATAGACATGAACTCCTTTTAAGTAACCTCTTTTAGTGAACATTTGTTTTAAACCTTCTTCTTTCTATCTCCACACATAAACTATGAGTGGATCAAACTTCCTCTATACCACACATTATACTATGAGGCTATAAATAAATGAATGCCAAACTTTACTTGAAAATGTGAACCTTGTCACAAAATCTTAAATTGCAAAATGTTGCTCACTTTATAAATAACACTGCTATGCTTACTCTTGCAAAATATGACTGCTTATATGTCCATAAGGACTCATGATCAACATGAATGAAAATAAAATACTATACTATAAGAGGAATAAACTTGTAGTCATATAGTCACAAACTGTAACACATGTAAAACATTTAAACATATAAGAAACTTTTCAATATGCATGAAAGTATACTTGGCTACTAAGCAGCCTATAACAACATATAAATGTCCTAACATGATACTACGTCCATGAACTATCCTTTAGTACTTAGTACCTTGTAAATAACGGTGAGTTGCCACCACTTCACTAGAACTCGCTTACTCCGAAGCTTCCTACATTAACAAAGGCTTAAACTAATTAAACCCTCGATTACCAAATTTCCAGCAGCTTAAACACCCTTTAAAACGTCTCAAATGTCGCATAAGGCCCTATAAGACCACCACTAACATACCATGCATTACCCATAATATACCTTCTAAAACATCTTTTTATTCACACTAGAATAAATTTTCAGCATACTAGATGCTTAAACACCCTTAAAACACCTTTAATTATATTATTACCACTTTACTTAATTTTCGGAACTTGTTAAGCTTTATAAAACCTCAACATGTATTTTATGCCACTTTCAAAAATGGACGCAGTTTAAGTAATCAAAACTCCATGAAAAACCTTAAAAACAAACATGAATCAATCATACATGTACCTTAACTTATATGACCATTCATGCAATTACATACATTAAAATCCTAATTATTCACTTTAAAAATCTGGACAGCATGTTAAACATGCAAAATCACTTTTAAACTCATGAAACATACTAAAAATCATACGTAGCACTTAGAATCAATATGTATCATTCTAGCATAATATGAACATTTAAAACTTATTCTAACTGCTTTTATAAAATTTTCAGATTTCTTAATTAACTTTAAACACATGGAAAACTCATAAAACATCATAAATTCATCATAAAACTCTTTTGCAATCTACTACATCATTAGGAAACCAACCTATGCTTTAGAATAATTTTTGATCAGCCAAACCATTTCATAATATTATTCTATTGAATTTCATGATTTCAAAATTTGGATAGCAATTTATTTTATGTTTAAAGCCTTTAAAAATCCATCTAACTTCAAAAATCATCATAAATTCACCCAACAATAATTCATGATCATGATATTGAGTTTAAATCTTAAAACTCATAAAAATTAGAATTTCATTACTTATAAACCCTATCTAAAATTTCATGAACAACAATCATTCATACTTTAAAACAAGTCATAACTTCATAAAACATGATTGAAAGTTATAAAAACATGATTAAACATGAATATAACATGAATTTGCAACATTAAACAAAAAAGAAAGAAGAAGAATTATTTTTTATTTTTTTTATTTTTATAAAGTTCGAAAATATACCAAACAGGAGGGGTGGCCGGTGAGACAGTGGCGCACGGCGGCAGGCAAGCAGCGGCGCAGCAGGTGCGTCCGACGGCTCCGGCAACAAAGTTTTCTTTTTTTTTTTCATTTTTTTTTTCAACTTTCCTCTCTTTCTTTCTTTTTGTTTGTTTGCTTTAGGGTTTTAGAAGAGATTAAGGTATGATTTGTGTGGTGTTTAAGGCTATTTATAGGGTCACTAATTAGAATTTTCTGATTAGTTTAGGCTTTTTTGAATGGGCTTTATGGCTTAGAGTAGAATTGGGATTGGTTTAATATATAAAATACCCATTTAAAACCCATTATTTTTTTAAACCCGAAACCCTTAATAAATTCCCGAACACTTTAAAATATTTAATACTCTGATAAAACTTTTAAAACTTACGGAAATAATTTATAAACCTTTGTTTAAATATTATTCATTTAAACAATTATTAAAACTTATTTATTTAAACAATAAAATACTTAAAATACTCTATAAATACATATTTACATACGTAAAAAATCCTTTAAAATACGGGGTATTACAAGAGAAAATTCACGAATCTCTAAAGGCTAAGCCACCAAAACTCACGAATTTAGGTTGATAGTTTAGTCTTTGATTAAAGCTCTAGGCACCCTCAAAGCCACTAATCAATCTCACAAAGTCTAACGGAATTAACCACCAACTCCAAATTTTGGATTTTTGTGTTTTTTTCAAGTAAACAAAACAAACTTTTATTCATTCTCAAATCTATTTTTACAACCTAATGTGAGACTATTATAAGAATAAGTATCAACCAAACCTCCTAACTAAATAAGCTAAGCTCACTGTGAAAATAAGAAGAAACCGCCACTGTGCTACTTGCACAAGTTGCACAACATCTCAGATTTGGCCACATCACATGCAACTTGTTCTTATCTTTATAGTCCCTTCTGACGGATAGTAATTCTTGTAGCTTATTTCCCCCCCGATGGTTCTGTAAGATAGTTTTTTTAAGAAGTGTAAACTAACTTTATCAATCAAAACTAGAGAGAGAAATGGACAATTTCTAGAGTGAGAAGTTCTGTAGATTGTAATAAATTTGTATTTTTTAAACAATGTAAGATATTCAACAATGTAAGATATTCCGTTTTTCATCCATTAAGGACTATTTATAGGCAATAAGATGGAGGATTAGCCTCTCATTGAATGACATGTCATTCAATGGATGGCCTTTCCTTATACATGGGATCATAGGCCTTGATGATTTCAGCTTTAGCTGCCTATAACATGTTTAGTCATAATTTCCCCCTTTAGGATTTTTGGGACATGTGGTCCAATCATCGGACGACATTTGTCATCCTATGTGTCGAGCCCATAGCCTGAAATGTAGAATAATAAGACTTTGACATTTGTCATTCATCTATTCCTGACTTTGGGCCCATTGGGATTTCGACACATGGTCATGCATCTTTCGACATGTGGCAGCCTGTAGCTATGCCACATTATTTCCCCCCATCAATTAGGTTATTGGACTCTCAATCCATGGCCCAATTTATTTCAAGCACCTTCTTGGGCTTTGTCAAAACTCTTTTGGAGAGAAAATTTTGAAGTTTTTAAGCCCCCCCCCCCCCCCCCCCCAAAAAAAAAAAAACACATAAAAATCAAATTTTCAACACACTTTAACAACAATTTGTGATTAGATGAATTTGGAGTCAGAAAATGTGGAAGAAAATTCGTTAATTATTAGATCATGACGATGACGATGACGATGACATTGTTGATGATGAACTGATAATATAATTTGTTGGGGTAAACGTTTTCAAGGATTATCATTGATTCTCATAATTTCGTTGTAGATTATGCGTTGATTGAGTTCTTCTTGCATGTTTTGTAGGTATTTTAGACTTTGTCTTAAATTTAATTCTTTAGTTTATTTCTACATTGCACAAACTTTGTTTATTTGGTTGTATTATAGTTTGGGAAAATTGCAGTTTTGTTGGATATGGTGGAAAGTAGACAATCGATTATACAACCGGGTATATATCTTGAGATATACGCCCAGTTTAACACAGATAAAACATTCGATGTAATTTATAAAACATCTGATGTGCTTTATAAAACATTCACTGTATTTTTTTTTACAAATTTTAGTATATTTATACTTAGAAACCTAATGTTTTATGAAATAGATTCCATGTTTGATCATATCTATTGTTTTTTATGATACACCTAATGTTTTATAAAGCAATATTTTATTACCTTTTATTTGAAAAATGTTGATCTTTAATGAACTATAATATATAAGACTCATATCTGACCATAACATTGCATTTTTTAATTTTCATTTTCTCACTAACATTCAACTTATTTATCTCTCATCCCCTCTTTCTCTCTCTCTCTAGTTTCGCCTTCTTCATTCTCTATGTAGCAAACAACAAACATTTTTTTTTTCTCTCTCTCTCTCTTTCTAAGCTACAATATTTTGTCACTGGGATAAATGAACTATCGATGTTCTAGAAATTTTGTCATGATAATGATAATACAAGATGATCAAGAAATGAATTATAATTGAACCTTCAATTTTTTTTATGACTATATAGTTAAATCTAGAGGTTGAAAATGTATTGAAAGGTTAGTTTGATTCAAATTGTGTAATTATTACATATTTTATAAGAGACAATATTTTGTTACAATACTTATATGTTTTATAAATTTCATGTTTTATTGGATATAATTATTGTTTTATAATAATTATTGTTTGTTTTATTAGATGTTCAATAATAATTACTAGATATTTTATTATATATTACTACATGTTTTCTTATCTATAATAATATGTTATAATATATGAGATAATAACATTCCACGTTCTATAATTATTACTTAATGTTTTTTTAATGGTTACCATAAGTTATTATGTTACTACTTGTTCTGATATTCTATATATGATAAATCATTGAACGTGTATATTTGACTTATTGTTTTATAAGACAATACTCTTTGTTGTGTATTTAATAACTACAATTTGTTTAATTTTTTATTTCCTACTTTAGTTGTATGTTCTATATGATTTTTATCTCTTATTTTATCTATAAGATAATAATTATTTTTTCTTTTATTTATTGTTTAATTAAAGATAACTTTATGCTTTAATAATACATGTTTTATAATAACTACTTCATGTATTATATTATTTACTACATAAACTATGTGTTTTACTTATTATGTGAATATGAAAATTTATATATGCTAGAAAATGCAACAATTTCTCATCCAAATACTTCAAATTCAGTATTTCATATCATAGTTCCAGATTTTTACTTTGGTGTATATTATCATTTAAATATTTTCTTTAAATTGGATTTGTAAGTTTTGTTCTGTAAAATTGACTTATTGTTTTATAAAAATGACTTTTGGTGGTTTTTGTTTGGACCAGTGGTTTGGGTTTGTTTGGTCTAGTTAGTGGGGTTGGTTATGGGGATTGGGTTTGTTTGATCTGGTGTTAGGTTACATTGGTTCTGGGTGTGGCCATGTGGTTTTGGTTAGTGAGTGAGTGTACTTAATGAGTGACCATCTAACTAAGTGATTGTTTATGTTTTTATTTGTGTGNTGTGTGTGTGTGTGTGTGTGTGTGTGTGTGTGTGTGTGTGTGTGTGTGTGTGTGTGTGTGTGTGTGTGTGTGTGTGTGTGTGTGTGTGTGTGTGTGTGTGTGTGTGTGTGTGTGTGTGTGTGTGTGTGTGTGTGTGTGTGTGTGTGTGTGTGTGTGTGTGTGTGTGTGTGTGTGTGTGTGTGTGTGTGTGTGTGTGTGTGTGTGTGTGTGTGTGTGTGTGTGTGTGTGTGTGTGTGTGTGTGTGTGTGTGTGTGTGTGTGTGTGTGTGTGTGTGTGTGTGTGTGTGTGTGTGTGTGTGTGTGTGTGTGTGTGTGTGTGTGTGTGTGTGTGTGTGTGTGTGTGTGTGTGTGTGTGTGTGTGTGTGTGTGTGTGTGTGTGTGTGTGTGTGTGTGTGTGTGTGTGTGTGTGTGTGTGTGTGTGTGTGTGTGTGTGTGTGTGTGTGTGTGTGTGTGTGTGTGTGTGTGTGTGTGTGTGTGTGTGTGTGTGTGTGTGTGTGTGTGTGTGTGTGTGTGTGTGTGTGTGTGTGTGTGTGTGTGTGTGTGTGTGTGTGTGTGTGTGTGCGTGTGTGTGCGTGTGTGTGTGAGTGACTGAGTGAGTGAGAGTTTGTGTGACCGTGTAAGTGTGTCTAGAGTGTGAGTGAGTTTGCGTGACTGTGTGAGTGTAAGTGAGTTTGTGTGTGACCGCGTGAGTGTGTCTGGAGTGTGAGTGAGTTTGTGTGTGACCGTGTAAGTGTGTCTGGAGTGAGTGAGTGTGTAAGGGAATGAATGAGAGTGGGTGTGAGTTTGTGTCAGTCCGAGTGAGTGTGACTGTGTGAGTGAGTGACAGTGGGTTTGTGTGTAAGTGTGAGTGTATGAGTGTGACTGTGTGAGTATGAGTGAATGAGCGAGTGTCCCTAATTTTCTGGTTCTGCCTTTGCATTTAGTTCTTTTTGTTCATAATGTTGTTTATAATGGTATATTTCTAAGTGTTTGGTATTGTTATATGTTGTTCATCTAGTTTTTAATGATTAATGGATTTACCTTGGCTTTCTAATTATATTGTGTGTCATTTTGGATGCTCTTGTGATTTTCTTATTTTTTGTATTGTGCAAAATTTTAGCTCATTTTAGTGATGCAACTTTTTAGAGACCAAATTTAGTATATGATTAAGTTTTTATGAATTACTAAGTTACAAATTGCATGAATAAATGAGTTTATTTCATTTTGTTTCTCTTGTTAATTATCTCTTTGTTTTTCAATGTGTAAAGCGGTGCTGATCTGTCACTAAAGAGTTGTTGCTGCTTGCTTTGCCTCTTCTGTTCAGCTGCTTCTCAGTCTTTGTAGATCTTGTTCTGCTTGTGCTAGTGCTACTGCCATTGTCATTGCTTTGACGCTGTTGTTTTGCATGTGTTTATGCTCATGCCTTTTAAAGTGTTTTTTTTTTTTTTTGGTAATAAAAGTGTAATTTAGAAGAAAAACAATGTTTATTATGTATGTGTAACATATGAAGTTTCATTTAAGCTTAAAAATGCAAAAAAAAAAAAAAAAAATTAAAATAAAATAATAAAATAATTTTTTTTTAGTGTGTACTTATTTGAAAACCGCAGCAAATAATATTAAATTTTTTTGGAGGGAATGCACTTATTTGCTGCGGCTTTTTAGTAAAACCGCAACAAATAATGTCATTTCCCTCCAAAAAACAGCCTTATTTGTTACGGTTCAACCGGAGCAAATAAGTTGTAGATTTTTTGCTACTACACCAAGTGCTGCGGTTAAAAACCGTAGCAAATACCTGGGTTTTAACTGCAGTATAAGCCTTTTTTTGTACTAGTGAGAAGCTAGAAATTGAGATTTGTAGAAATAATGATTGAATGATTTCTAGGCCTCTCCTTGATAGTATATTTACGAACATACCCATGGATCATAATATAGATTTTAAGATTTCTAGGTCTCTCTTTCTCTGAATCTCTGGTCCTTGCTCTTTGATGATTATCATACAAATCAAATTTCCAGCATAAAAGTTTCGCCCTTCAGATTAATTGTTCGATTCAGTTGTGCCGAACTATTCGGCTCGGCAATTGAGTTGTGTGTCGTACTATTGGCGATCCATATCCTAATTAGTAACACTAAAATTTTTTTGTGCATTCTACGGTAGAAATATATGTTTATTTTTGTAATGCAAATTATGAAGTTTTTATATTATGTATATTGATTTTTATATCTCGGTGCATTTTGCACCGGCATGTAGTATTTTTTTTAATTCAAAGACATTCATTACCGAGGGCTTGTGGCCTGTGGACAGCATCCGATTAATGAGGAAAATGAAGTAATTTGAGTGTGGAATTACAATAAGAAACCCAAAATACAAAGCAAACTAGGTTAGGACCCATGCGATACATGTTTTTTTATAGAATTAGATTAACTAATTATCCACCTAAAATTCAATTTTGTACACAAAATTGGGGTTTTGGATAGAATTGTATGTAAACTCTTTGATTTCATCATAATATTATTTAAACTAACTTATAGATATATGAATTTCAGTGGAGTTGTTGAAAATATAAAAATTGTTCTCCAATTGAATTGTTTATTGGTCCTGTATTTTTTAATAGTGTTTGAATATTGCTATCTTATGAAATCAATATTTATTAAAATTACCTAAAATATTAATACAACCAATAAAGTGATACGAAAGAAAGTGATAACTTCGAAGGTTTGATAATGGCTTCTAAGAATGATGCAAGTATGGGGGAAATAATGGCTTATGGAGATTCAAGGCTTTTGGGATCTTCAAAGACATCATCATGGGTGTGTATGGTGACACATGAATATACTTGATCATTGAAGCAAAGGAAAGAATGACGGAATTAGGAGAACAAGATGGTTTTGCCTATGAGTTTTTTCCCACTTCACTTGATAGGGTTTTCTCATTTTAGGCATTGAGTCATTCATTTCTTGAAGTGTCTTAATCTTCATTTATAACCTTATATACCTGGAAGATGACTTCTTGAAGGTTTCTTGATTAGAAGATTGAATCTTGAAAGGTTTCTTGAAGATTTGAAGAAAAACACAAAAATTGCGCAAAAATTGAACGATCTCATGTGGCGTCAATTTTGATGATTTTGTGATGATTTGGGTAGATCATATTTTTGTGTAATTCTAGTTGTAATTTGTTGATTATCTTGATTAACAAGGTATTAGAAAGTTTGTTAGGATATTTTTTGTTTAGGTATAATTTGTTAGAGTTTGTTGGCAAAATGAGAATGACATGTAGTGATGATGTGGCATCTTATCTTGTGAGTCATTGTCGAGTCAACCTTTAGGAGACGATTTTTAGCTTATTGTGTGAGTGTATCTTAGCTTAGTTTAGTTAGGATTTTTTTGATGATTATGACTATAAACAATCTCAACATTAGTGTGTAAAATTCTGATTAGAGAATTCAATAAACATTATTGTTTAAAGTTTTATTTGTTTTCTACAAAACAAACACAAAACCGAAGGTGTGGGAAATTTTCGAGTGTGAGGAAATTTCGAACACATCGAGAGTTGTTGCCAGACTCTTGTGAGGATAATTTTAAGAATTGTGGGTGCATAGCTTTAATCAATTCACAAAACTATTCGACCTAGATCGTTTTTCTTGGTGCTTGGCATTAGAGAAAACCGAACTAGTTACTATCTTTGTGTGGTTGGCTCAGTAACACAAGTAATGTCAAGGTGAATAAATAAGATCTGGTTAGTTTTAAGATTGGAAATTTTGATGATCAAGTGCTTTGTGATGTATGTCCCATGGAAGCCTGCCATATATTGCTTGGAAGACCATGGGAGTATGATAGATTTGTACAGTTTGATGGTAGAACAAATATATACATCACTAGGAAACAGGCACAAGGTAAACCAATTGCGTTGAAACCTTTGGAAGGATCGAAATTTTCGAAAGATGTGAGCAATAAAAAGGGTGTTTTGTTAATTGATGAGAAAGCCATGGTGCAAGAGGTGAAGAATTGTGAGAATTTCTATGTGTTAATGGCTAAGGAAGTGCAAGAGAAAGCAACGAGCATCCCTCGAGAGTTGCGCCCCTTATTGCACGAATTTCAAGACATATTTCCTGATGAATTGCCACCAGGGTTGCCACCCATCAGAGGAATTGAACATCAGATTGACTTGGTTCCTGGAGCTCAGATTCCTAATAAACCAGCTTACAGGTGCAATCCAGAAGAAACTAAAGAGATTCAACGTCAGATTGAAGAATTGATGGCAAGAGGGTATGTCAGGGAGAGTATGAGTCCATGTGCAGTACCAACATTGATTGTTCCTAAGAAGGATGGATCATGGAGAATGTGCATTGATTCTAGAGCAGTGAACAACATCACCATCAAATACATGTTTCCTATTCCTTGTTAGATGATTTATTGGATGAATTGTTTGGCTCACAAGTGTTTACTAAGATTGATTTGAGGAGTGGTTACCATCAAATTCGAATGAAAGAGGGTGATGAGTGGAAAACAGGATTCAAAACTAAACTAGGACTCTATGAATGGTTAGTTATGCCTTTTGGTGTTACTAACTCCCCTAGAACACTTATGAGATTGATGAATGAAGTTTTGAAACCTTTCATTGGGAAGTTTGTGGTTGTCTACTTGGATGATATACTGGTGTATAGTGCAAATGTGGAAGATCATTTGCAACATCTAAGAGAAGTGATCGAAACTTTGAGGAAGCATAAGTTGTATGCTAAGCTCTAAAAGTGCTCATTCGTGGTAACAAGTGTGACATTTCTAGGCTACATTGTTTCTAAGGATGGTGTTTCAGTTGATCCTTCGAAAGTAGAAGCTATTAAGTCATGGCTAGTTCCGAAATCTGTGACTGAGGTGCGTGTTTTCCATGGTTTAGCTTCTTTCTATAGAAGATTTTTGAAAAATTTCTCTTATGTAGTAGCTCCTATTACCGAGTGTATTACGAAGAATAAGGAGAAGTTTGAATGGACTAAAGATGCGCAAAAGGCATTCGAATTGGTGAAAAAGTTTCTTTGTCAAGCTCCTATTTTTGCCTTACCAGACTTTTCTAAACCTTTTGAAGTTGAGACAGATGGTAGTGGCGTGGGAATTGGTGTAGTGTTGGTTCAAGGTAAGCGGCCTATAGCTTATTTCAGTGAGAAATTGAATGGAGCAAGGTTGAACTACTCTACCTAAGACAAGGAGTTCTATGCTATTGTTCGAGCATTGGATTACTGGAGTCATTATCTGCGACCAAGTCACTTTGTATTGCATTCTGATTATGAGGCTCTGAAGCATATCAATGGCCAACATAAACTCAATCCAAGACATGCTAAGTGGGTTGAATTTTTGCAGTCTTTTCACTTTTCGTCAAAGTATAAAGAAGGCAAGTCTAATGTGATTGCTGATGCTCTATCAAGGAGGTATGCTTTAATTGGTGTTCTTAATTTCAAACTTCTTGGTTTGGAGTTAATTACACAGTATTATGAGAAAGATGGAGATTTTGGTCCTATATATTCACAAATTACGAAGTGGTCAAGGGGGTCTTATGTGCTACATGATGGATTCTTATTCAAGGGGAATCTACTTTGCATCCCTAAGAGTAGTATTCGTGAATTGCTCGTCAGAGAGGCGCATGGGGGTGGAATTGCAGGTCATTTCGGCATTACAAAAACATTGACTATGTTGCAGGAATATTTCTATTGTCCTAGAATGATTGCAGATGGTGAAGCAGTTATCTCACAGTGTGCTGTTTGTCAGAAAGCCAAGGCATCCTTCCATCAGGGATTCTACATGCCATTGCCAGTGCTAGAAGCCCCTCGGAATGATATTTCTATGGATTTTATAGTTGGTTTGCCTAGAACTGCAAGGCAAAAGGATGCTATAATGGTTGTGGTTGACATGTTTTCGAAGATGGCCCATTTCATACCTTGTCACAAAACTGATGATGCTGTGAATGTTGCAGAGTTGTATTTTCGAGACATTGTCAGGTTACATGGGGTGCCGAAAACAACTTTAAGTGACAGAGACACGAAATTCATGAGTTATTTATGGAAATCCTTGTGACGTTTGATAGGAACGAAACTACTTTTCAGTACTTCTTATCATCCACTAACAGATGGCCAAACAGAGATCACAAACAGAACACTAGGCGTCCTACTTCGTGGATTAATAAGCAAGACACAAAAGGATTGGGACTTAAAGTTAGCTCATGTAGAGTTTGCTTATAATCATTCACCTACATAGGCAACTAAGCATTCACCTTTTGAAGTTGTTTATGGAGTCAATCCCAAGCTACCCATTGACTTCGTGGCTATTCCCAAAGGTGAGCTCGTTCATAAAGATGCTTTAGCTAAAATTGAATACATGCAGAAGTTACATGCACAAGTTAGAGTAAGAATTGAGCATGTGCATGATATCTACAAGACAAGAGCTAACAAGAACAAAGTTAAACACACATACAAGGAAGGTGATTTAGTATGGTTACATCTAAGGAAGGAAAGATTTCCTAATCAAAGGAAAAACAAGCTAATGCCTAGGTGTGATGGAGCATTCAAAATCGTGAGCAAGATAGGGGATAATGCATATAAACTCGAATTGCCAGCACAATATGGTGTGCATGCTACATTGAACATTGGTGATTTGTCTCCTTATGTTCCTGATGATCAACTTCGAGGTTTGAGGACAAACTCTTTTGAAGAAGAGGAGGATGATACAAAACAAAGTGATAACTTCGAAGGTTTGATAATGGCTTCTAAGAATGATGCAAGTATGGGGGAAATAATGGCTTATGGAGATTAAAGGCTTTTGGGTTCTTCAAAGACATCATCATGGGTGTGTATGGTGACACACGAATATACTTGATCATTGAAGCAAAGGAAAGAATGGCGGAATTAGAAAAATACAAAAATTGCGCAAAAATTGAACGATCTCATGTGGCTTCAATTTTGACGATTTCGTGATGATTTGGGTAGATCATATCATTGTGTAATTCTGGTTGTAATTTGTTGATTATCTTGATTAGCAAGGTATTAGAAAGTTGTTAGGATATTTTTTGTTTAGATATAACTTGTTAGATTTTGTTAGCAAGATGAGAATGACAAGCATTGATGATGTGGCATCTTATCTTGTGAGTCATTGTTGAGTCACCTTTTAGGAGACGATTTTTAGCTTATTGTGTGCGTGTATCTTAGCTTAGTTTAGTTAGGATTTTGTTGATGATTATGCCTATAAATAATTTCAACATTAGTGTGTAATATTCAGATTAGAGAATTCAATAAACATTATTGTTTAAAGTTATATTTGTTTTCTACAAAACAAACACAAAACCGAAGGTGTGGGAAATTTTCGAGTGTGAGTAAATTTCGAACACATTGAGAGTTGGTGCTTAGGCTTTAGACTCTTGTGAGGATAATTTTAAGAATTGAGGGTGCATAGCTTTAATCAATTCACAAAATTATTTGACCTAGATCGTTTTTCTTGGTGCTTGGCTTTAGAGAAAACCGAACAAGTTACTATCTTTGTGTGGTTGGCGATTTTTCTATCATTAATCACATCATATAGTTAGAGCAAAAACATAATTATGAGATTATCTCATTATTACTATTTGAATATTTGGGAAAATTACTCGATCTTGTGATCCCGTACAACAATAATATTATTAATCAACCAATAACATAATTGTTTATCAAAACATAAGAAGATAATTCAGAAGGATAACACCCTTCCCAAATTGGCTCAACTCCTGACGGTTTGGAACAACATTACTTTTGTGATCTCGTGCAATAACAATATAATTGAACTTTTGTGACAATATAATGGAACAACTCCTGACGGTTATGTATCGTCTTGTGGGGCCCACTAAGGTCTATATTCTTATTTTTTACACTTCTCTCTATTCTCTCTCTTCGATATCACTCTCTATAGAAACCCAAATTCATCCTAAATTTTCATCTAAAAGCACTGCTCTTTGTGTAATCTAATCTTCTACAATAATATTTGAGGTATGTATTGTCATGACCCGCCTTTAATGCAATGACATTTGTGGAAATAACGTCTAGGCGAATGGTTACTAAAACATTAGCAAGCTAATATTGAAAAGTCAAACCATAAGAAAATGCTATAAGTTCCAAAATAATCCTATCATAACTCAAATTAAATAAGAAAATTTAACCAATTACATAACTAGTAGCAAACAACTAAATCTTAAAATCCAAAATGACTGAAAATACGAATAAGGGAAAAGAGTCCACTCTAAACAAATTGCCTAATAAAAGCTGTAGGGGAAAGGTATCCTAAATCCTCACATGCACATCCCTGCTGTGTCTAACTAATCAGTGTACTCACGTGCAATATACATTAATAATTCCACAATCAGTGGGAAGTAACTAACAGTTCCTTACTAAGAGTAGGATTCAACATAACTAGAACTCAAACTAGGTCAACCAAGACGGAATGTCATAACAAACACACATTCACAGTCATCATAGTACAAGTAAGGTCAAATACTTAATTTAATTTTAATTTTACTTTTTTACCTGTGTAGTTCAATCACATACGTACTTGGGATCCAATGCCGCTTTAGCAAAAGACAAGTTAAATAAATCCATAATGTGTTCAACATTCAAATATAACATACTTAAATACCCAATAACTTCAAGTTATTGATATGCCAAGAATAAATATGATTACATTGTTTGAAAATGTTTAAGATAGTAATTAATTTGGTATGCATGAGATACATTATGACTACAAGCTAGTACAGTTTCCACTAGTAGTGAAATCAACACATCACTACCTCCCTAGTACTGCCTAGTGAAATTAATACATCACTAGTAACTCTCCCTCAATACAGAGAGCTATGTTTAAGATTGGCCAGATCCCTAAATATGAAAACGATACATAACATCTAGTACGACACCAATACATACCCTTAATTAGCCTACCTAATAACACTAGGTAGGAGCTACCATAGCTAATGCACTTATAATTCTCAAGCACAAAAACATAACCTATAGAAATACAATTATCGGTTTATCAACATTTGTGGAAAATAAAAAATAATTCCAGGTTATGAAAATTATATTCTTAAAATTAATATATCTCAAAGAGAGTATTTAAACAATAAAACATAACAGAAAGAAATAAAACAATACAAAAATAAAAGCCACTAAGTCAAAACATATTTCATACCAACTAATTGGTAGAACCCGCGCTACGATTGTGGTGTTCCAAACACTTAATGTTGGTTTGTATGGGTTTAATGTAATTATGATAACTAATTTTAGTTTGAATTTGAGGATTAATCAATGTTGATTTGATTAGGAAATTCAATTGGTTTAACAAGTTCTAAAATTAATGTAATGTATATTCTTTGGTGCTCTTATCATCAAATTCATTTATTAGCTCATTGTCTTATTAAATGTTTATTAGTCCAAATGTAAAATCAAAGTTTGTGTTTGTGCATTTTAATTGCTGGAAATCGATGAAAGACCAAAGAAAGGTTGATAGTTGAGTATTGATTCTAAACTAAATAAGGAGAGCCTACACTTTTAGAGATATTATGTTATATTATTATATACTTGAGATTATCTTCAAAAAAAAAAAAATCTTGTCCATGCACAAGGGGATCCAAATGTATGATGATCGGTTGTGAGTGGTAAAAACACGTAATAATGATGTTGTATATCTTGATTATCCGTTTCATGCAACTTTTAAGAGGATTCATTACAAAAAGATGGCAATATATACTTCCAAAAGAAAACAATACCTTTTCTTTATAATTTGACTGAAAATTAGATCGATTTATTCAGCTAAAAGCAAATTACACATTGAATCTAGCCAGTCCTCAAGCCATATCCTATCACCAATTTCAAATTGCATATTTTAAGCTACATGGTGAGTCACCATGTTGGCCTTCCTAAGTGCAAAAAACCAAGCATTAAAATCTAAAGAATTAGTGAGTTTAAATATCTCATCAATATACATTCCAATTGTAGACCTCGGAATCGCAGCCTTCTCAGGAGCATACACAAGACTTTGACAGTCCGATTCAGCCACTAATCTCCGATAGCCCGTCTACCAAGCCGCCATCAGTCCAAACAAAAGGGCCTCAGCTTCTTGGACTTCTGGACAGATCCTCCCCACAGTATGTCGTACTCCCGCAACCACGACATCTTCCTTCGCATCATAGACAAAACAAAATCGTAGCCTACACCACTCCCATTCATAACCCTTGTATCAGAATCAAGCTTCCAAATCCCTATAACTGGTGGTCTCTACCCCTACTGCTGCTACATACTTTTCCCTCCTCTCTTTTCAACATTTCCTTGATAATTCCACACAAAATCAACTACATTCTTCACTATCCTACCCGACATCACACCTCCCTTGTCAAAAATAGCCTTATTTCTTGAACACTAGATGATCCAAATTATTGTCAACACCATTTCAACCCTCCTCATCACTCCTCTCCACCATTGTTTCATCCATTGCCTCATCGACGAGGCCTTCATGCCGCACCATGACTCTACCACAGTGCTAGCTCTCCAGACTTTTGCCATTGTGTACAATAGAAACCATACCTTTTTCAATTATACATAATAGCTTAAAGTCACTCAAATAGCTCAAATACAATCAACCAATGAGAGCCTTAATCCCAAAATCGGGGTCGGCCCAAATAGTTTAAATACAATCGATGGTGAAAATCATTTCAACGAGATAAAAAAATGCATAGATAACCATAGGTTATGCAAGAAAGGCTAACATATTGAGCCTTAAGCCCTCAACAACCTCTAATCTCGAGTGTTATGAAGAGCGATTCCCACCTATCCAGCCAACCATGTGTCGTGAATTTTCGTATGAATACAAAAACTCACAAGGGATAGATGTAAAACCTTGGAAATTCCGTACCTTTTCTAAAACCGGTTTCCTGTCCTAGCATCTACTAAAAACCCAAAACTTCTAGAATATTACCGCCACCGTGTGGAAACGGCCAAGGCAATTATCAAAGCTGCTACAACGGAAGACATTAAAAAAAACAATTCAAAACTACTCAAAGTCAACTTCAAAACATTAAGCCAAACCATTTGAAAACTCTTACAACTTCGGAACCATGACGGCCCTTAAAACCAAATGAAAGTAAACTTGTGAAATAATGTTAGTCAAACATCAAAAGAAATAACATCCACAAATAAAGTTACTAAGAAAACCACTACAACGAAAGCAAGACAAGAACGCTCTGCACTCAATCCCAACATGATTGACATATGCCCTCCTAAACTTGTTGCTTTCTCTTTATTCAAGACTTACTACTCGCCATCGAAATGGGTCATCATAGGGCCAAGATCAAAAATAAGGCCACGCACACAAAAAGCACGTAATCAGCAAAGCTGAGTACATAAACACTAAAAGACTATGCAACACACTAGCATGAACCTAGGCAAGAGCATAAAGCAATAAACAAGCATCTTACCATTCCTGCAATGTACGTGCAACACTTGGTTAGAATAAACCAATTTAAATTTATTTACTTAATTTGGAATTCGCATCGAACGGGTTTCCTCCTATAAACAATCGCCCTATTGGGCACCAGTTGGGGAGCAACTCCCAAAAGGTATTACCATGTCACACGAGGTGACGGATATCCAGCGCATTAACAATAAAAATAAAAGTACATTGTCTTGTACCCCAATTAGGAGATTAAAGAACATCAGTCTAGTAACTCCCCCCATTGTTCATACTCAAGGTATATACGTTCCAAGAGTTTCGGGGCGAATCCTCTTTCACTTTACGTAATTCTCAGGTTACTTGAAAATGTGAACAAACAAGACACAAACAAATAACCAAACATTGCACATAGACATGTAACTTCCTTTTAAGTAACCTCTTTTAGTGAACATTTGTTTTAAACCTTCTTCTTTAGCTATTCCACACATAAACTATGAGTGGATCAAACTTCCTTCTATACCACACATTATACTATGAGTGGCTATAAATAAAATGAATGCTCAAACTTTACTTGAAAATGTGAACCTTGTCACAAATATGCTATAAATATGCAAAATGTTGCTCAACTTTATAAATAACACTGCTATGCTTTACTTCTTGCAAAATATGACTGCTTATATGTCCATAAGGACTCATGATCAACATGAATGAAATAAAATATACTATATCTATAAGAGGAATAAACTTGTAGTCATATAGTCAACAAACTGTTAACACATGTAAAACATTTAAACATATAAGGAACTTTTCAATATGCATGAAAGTATACTTGGCTACTAAGCAGCCTATAACATGAACATATAAATGTCCTAACATGATACTACGTCCATGAACTATCCTTTAGTACTTATGTACCTTGTAAAATAACGGTGATTTGCCACCACTTCACTAGAACTCGCTTACTCCGAAGCTTCCTACATTAACAAAGGCTTAAACTAATTAAAACCCTCGATTACCAAATTTTCCAGCAGCTTAAACACCCTTTAAAACGTCTCAAAATGTCGCATAAGGACCTATAAGACACCACTAAACAATACCATGCATTACCCATAATATATCCTTCTTAAAACATCTTTTATTCACACTTAGAATAAATTTTCAGCATACTTAGATGCTTAAACACACCTTAAAACACCTTTAAATTTATTATTACCACTTTACTTAATTTTCGGAAACTTGTTTAAGCTTTATAAAACCTCAACATGTATTTTATGCCACTTTACAAAAATGGACAGCAGTTTAAGATAATCAAAACTCCATGAAAAACCTTAAAAACAACATGAATCAATCATACAATGTAATACTTAACTTATATGACCAATTCATGCTAATTACATACATTAAAATCCTAATTATTCACTTTACAAAATCTGGACAGCATGTTAAACATGCTTAAAATCACTTTTAAACTTCATGAAACATACTAAAAATCATACGTAGCACTATAGAATCAATATGTGATCATTCTAGCATAATATGAACATTTAAAACTTATTCTAACTTGCTTTTATAAAATTTTCAGATTTCTTAATTAACTTTAAACACATGGAAAACTCATAAAAACATCATAAATTCATCATAAAACTCTTTTGCAATCTACTAACATCATTATGAAACCAACCTATGCTTTAGAATAATTTTTGATCAGCCAAACCATGTTCATAATATTTATTCTATTGAATTTCATGATTTCAAAATTTGGATAGCAATTTATTTTATGTTTAAAGCCTTTAAAAATCCATCTAAACTTCATAAAATCATCATAAATTCACCCAACAATAATTCATGATCATGATATTGAAGTTTAAATCATTAAAACTCATAAAAATTAAGAATTTCATTACTTTATAAACCCTAATCTAAAATTTCATGAACAACAAATCAATTCATACTTTAAAACAAGTCATAACTTCATAAAACATGATTGAAAGTTATAAAAACATGATTAAACATGAATATAAACATGAATTTGCAACATTAAATCAAAAAGAAAGAAGAAGAATTAATTTTTTATTTTTTTTTATTTTTATAAAGTTCGAAAATATACCAAACAGGGAGGAGGGTGGCCGGTGAGACAGTGGCGCACGGCGGCAGGCAAGCAGCGGCGCAGCAGGTGCGTCCGACGGGCTCCGGCAACAAAGTTTCTTTTTTTTTTTCATTTTTTTTTTCAACTTTCCTCTCTTTCTTTCTTTTTGTTTGTTTTGCTTTAGGGTTTTAGAGAGAGATTAAAGGTATGATTTGTGGGTGTTTAAGGCTATTTATAGGGTCACTAATTAGAATTTTCTGATTAGTTTAGGCTTTTGAATGGGCTTTATGGCTTAGAGTAGAATTGGGATTGGTTTAAAATAATATAAAATACCCATTTAAAACCCATTATTTTTTTAAACTCCGAAAACCCTTTAATAAATTCCCGAACACTTTAAAATAATTTAATACTCTGATAAAACTTTTAAAAACTTACGGAAATAATTTATAAACCTTTGTTTAAATATTTATTCATTTAAACAATTATTAAAACTTATTTATTTAAACAATAAAATACTTAAAATATACTCTATAAATACATATTTAATACGTAAAAAATCCTTTAAAATACGGGGTATTACAATAGAACAAAATTCACGAATCTCTAAAGGCTAAGCCACCAAAACTCACGAATTTAGGTTGATAGTTTAGTCTTTGATTAAAGCTCTAGGCACCCTCAAAGCCACTAATCAATCTCACAAGAGTCTAACGGAATTAACCACCAACTCCAAATTTTGGATTTTTGTTTTTTTCAAGTAAACAAAACAAAACTTTTATTCAATTCTCAAATCTGATTTTTACAACCTAATGTTGAGACTATTTATAAGAATAAGTATCAACCAAACCTCCTAACTAAATAAGCTAAGACTCACGTGAAAATAAGAAGAAACGCCACTTGTGCTACTTGCACAAGTTGCACAACAATCTCAAGATTTGCCACATCACCATGCAACTTGTTCTTATCTTTATAGTCACTTCTAACTAAATCAATCAAACAAGATTCTATCCTAATAAACTTTCTTAACAAACTAATAAACAAGATAATCATCAGATTACAACCAAAAATACACGAAAAATCCAAGAACCCAAAGATTCAAGAAATCGCAAAAATACTCGCCGCATGCTTGCTCCATTTTTGCGCCATTTCCCATGTCTTTAAGGTTGTAAATGATGATCAATACTCCACAAGAAATAAAAGACTCATTGCATGAAATGAGAAAAACCCTATGAAGTGAAGTGGGAGAAAACTCATAGGCAAAACAACTTATTCCCCTTATCAACCATTTCTTTCCCTTGATTTGCATGTCAACCTAGGTATGTGTGATAATGCACACGCAAATCCCAACATTAGATGCACCCATTAGACTTGAGTCTCCATAAGCAATCAATTCCCCCATGGTTGCACCCTTCTTTGCAACTTCAATCAAACCTTCGAAGTTTTGATCAATATTTGTATCAACTTGAGAGTTTTTTATTTTTATTTTTTATTTTTTGGTTTTTACAAAAGAGAGGGACATCCTTGACAACAAAGAGAAACAAAAATGAACAGGGAACAAAAAATAAACAAAAATGCTAAAAGGACTAAGCTACTGACCTGACTACAAGAGCTTAAATGACTTTCGGAACCAAGAAAGGTATTGATAGCACAATCAAATCCTCCAACACCACCTTCCTAAACTCACATGGAACCAGTATACCAGGATTGAGATAGCTGAAAATACGAAATAATAGCAATGCATGAGCTAATGTGAGTTTGTCCCACAATACACTACCTGCATTTTGAGAAAGGTTGGAATTTTACCAACCAACAGAAACTAATAAGCTTGTGAAACTTACTAGGGAAAACATGTCTCAGATACTGACTCATTTCTTAATAAAATGCAAAAGGCTAAGATAAATTTTCCTTAAGTATATGGAGCAAGAGAAAGTGAATGACTATATATTTGAATTGATAGCACTGAAAGTAGGAACCAGTAGCAATGCATAAGCATCAGAAAATATAATGCACTCTGTCCTACATAATACACTACCTGTATTTTGAGCAAGTTTGAAAATTTTCCAACTAATTAACATATATAAACTAATATGTCTGTGAAACTGAATATTATATTATTCTGATCTTGTCATGTATATTTTATGATAGAAGTAAATTATGCCATCCTGAACTCTGCCCTGGTCATGTATCCTATTTTATAGGCCATCACTGATCAAGCCCAACTGAGTTATGTCTTCATTTTCATCCTAAACCCTGCCTTGGTCCTGGCATCATACTTTATAGCTACGTATTAAGCCTAAGTAAAACCTTCTGGCATCTAAATCCCTAGTGTTGGTTTTTAAATTAAAACGACATTGTTTCTCAATTCATACAAAGGTTGAAAAAAAATTAATGACTATAGCGTGATACTTTAGATTGTTAATTTTGATTTAGATTCCGTGTTTTGGACCAATAATCATATCATCAAACACAATCAACATAAAAAACAATCAGATGAAGCACAATCAGACATAAAAATAAACAATCAGATCAAAAATCTAACAACCAATTTAATCCTCACCAAAGAAATGTTTTCACAGTCAGATTTCCCAACTCATAATCGAGGGTTATGAGCACACAAGCCTCTATTTCAACAACCTCCACATCCAAATTAAAATAATCTCAATACCCAAAAAGAATCCAAATTCAAACTCATATTCAATAACACGGAATCAAAATCTATATCAATAGCAAACCTTATGTTTAGTGAAGCAACATCAGTCATATCACAAAAATAACCTCATGTTTTCTACAGACTTTTGATCTATTTCCTACAACCAACAACGGAAGTGAAAGGGACAGTCGTATACTTATAAAAATTAATGTACTACTCTAACTATGTTGACTGGGAAGTAGGGATCGTATCCACAGGGAAGGAAAGTAACTCTACTAACTCTAAAAAGCTATTTTGCCGTAAGGGGCCTTTGAATTAGGTTTTGACTAATGAAATAATGACTACTAGGAGAGGAATTAAACACAATATATATTTTAGTAACTAAGCCTAGGACGTCGGTTCACTACAGATCAACTAATGAATTGTGTCACAATTAATTTACCGATTATTGACTTCCTGGACTAAGGCTCACTAATTCTCTCGAATCTAGTCTCCTTCAAAACTCCTCTAATGGCTCTTGCTCACTTAGACTCGTTTTGCCTATTATCCCTGTGATCTAATTGTGGTAATCTTACCTCTCGGCATTGATACAATATCTAAGTAACAATTAAACCTGCCTAGAATTTAACTAAAAGCAATACTAACTGACAATAGGAATTCAAGAACATCAACAATCAAATTAATCAATCAAGATCAAAACATTAGAAACGATCCATAGATCCCTTAGCCCTAGAAAGGAAGACTCACACATGACTAAAAATTTAAAATTCAAATCAAATAAACAAAACAAAACTAAAGACATGATTAAAAACTAATAAATTAATTAAAATCTATCAAACTAATTAAGAACATAAAAACTAGGGCACAAAAACAAATAACAAAAACTAAAACTAAAACTAAACTAGGAATTAAAAACATAAATAAAACAAAAACATAAACTAAAAACATAATTAAAAGAATATTTAAAGAAGAACTGAAATAGAACCTGAATCGAATTATATTGAATGAGTGATTAATGGTGACCACTTAGAGAGAGAAAACATGGGCTAAAAGCTAGAGTTTTTGATAATGAATTTCGTAAATAGGTTTAGGAGAAAAAAGGATTAAAGCTAGAAATCTAGAAAGCTAGAGTTTAGGAAGGATTAATTTCGTAAAAGCTAGAAAATCACATGAAGAAGGCTTCCGGAGTAGCCCGCGCGGGTCACCTGGGCGAACTGCCAGGGGGACGTGTTGCTTCGTTTTCTCGCTCGGTTTCTTCTAATTTCCTCTTTAATGCTTCCTTGAGGCTCCTAAACTTTAGCAAGGCTTCCCAAATGACTTCAACCTTTCCACTAACTCTTTAAATGCTTCAAAAGGCTCAGAAAACAACGATAAATAATCGATTCCTGCAAAATATTATAAAGAACAAACAAGCTCTCGAAATAACAAAAGTTAGTAGAAATGGCTCAAATGAACCGTATTAGAGCTAAAAATCAACCGGGATTATGGGTAAAATAAGCATCAAATATTAACTTATCAAACTCCCCCAAGCCAAACCCTTGGTTGTACTCAAGCAAACAACTAAGCAAACAATGACTTCACCCCTTAACTTTGCAAAACAAAATCAACTCAAGCAATTCCGGGTATGTAACTTCCTCAACCAACCCATCAAAATTCCTTGTCCGCCATCCACTTTAATCAAAATCATTAAGCCAACCATGCAAGATACAAAAGTCAATGACTAGAGTAGCTTATTCGGTGTCACTCCACACATATAATTGAGCATAAAACAATGAAGCTCACCCTTAATACCCAATAAAGAATGCAAATGCAAAAGTGTTTGAATGCAAATTTGGAGAACCCAAACCCACATCTCACACTTCATGCAAGTTTTTAAGGGTAGTCACTCAACCTAGTGTGAAAGTCGTCTCAAGATGCAAGTAATACTCATTAGCTTTGGCAATTGACTCACTTCACAAGAATTAAAAACATGTACATGGCGATCCAAAAGGTCTTTATAAGCTTGTAACGTGGCTAGGGTGATGGGTAGGATAAATTTGGGATAATATGGTGGTAAATACGGGCTATACGCATATAACAATCAAAGCACATAATCAACACATCCAACATTCAACTCCAACATCAAACCAATTCTTTTGAAATCACATCACATCATAAAACATTATATTTCAACAACACCAAAATCACAAGCTTTTCTTTCTTTCAACATTTTTTTCAATTTTTTTCTTATTTTTTTCTTTTTCTTTTCATCTCTTTTTTTCTTCATTTTTTTCAACTTTCAAAATTTTCAAAACTTAGGCTCACGACTCTTAATTATATGTCAAGGACAAAATCATCACACATACATAACTAGGCCAAATAAGATATATAACTTTTCAATTCTTCTTTATATAGCCTAGACATTGGTGTGCAGAGCCTTAATGTGAGACCTATTATTAAACTAACATACGTTCCAAAACTTTCCAACATCCTCGAAAACTTCCAACAAATGCACAACAACAACATAACAACTCCACAACTCCCCCAAGCCAAGCGTGGGCATATATCAATAGAACAAGGTCAAAAGGGTTGTAATGTGGCTAAAATGCAAATGAAGGATAAAAAGCTCAAAATAAGGATCAAGGGAAATTTTTTAAAGGAATACCTAAAATCTGAAAGCTCTCAAAAGAAATGAGTGCCTTTTATCATTCGTGACATGTAACACACCAAAGCCAAGCTACTAGTGTCAAAAGCCATAATATTGATCATACAAGCACCAGGAACTAAGCACACATGAAAAGAAATAAGCATATAATAATGTATGCGGCTCAAATCCTCTCGTTAACACAGTTCAAGCCTCTACTTTATACATGGCTATAACGACATGATAAGAAACTATAGTTAAATCAAGTTCAAGTTCGACTTGGCAATTCCCGAAGCATAACTCATCACATGCCCAAAACAATTGAAAACAATTTTAAATAAAATGTGGGGCACAGGGAAGTCACCATTTAAAGTGC
>PYUH01000258.1:411723-435284 GCA_016808085.1 Suaeda aralocaspica | reverse complement strand
TCATCTCTTTTTTTCTTCATTTTTTTCAACTTTCAAAATTTTCAAAACTTAGGCTCACGACTCTTAATTATATGTCAAGGACAAAATCATCACACATACATAACTAGGCCAAATAAGATATATAACTTTTCAATTCTTCTTTATATAGCCTAGACATTGGTGTGCAGAGCCTTAATGTGAGACCTATTATTAAACTAACATACGTTCCAAAACTTTCCAACATCCTCGAAAACTTCCAACAAATGCACAACAACAACATAACAACTCCACAACTCCCCCAAGCCAAGCGTGGGCATATATCAATAGAACAAGGTCAAAAGGGTTGTAATGTGGCTAAAATGCAAATGAAGGATAAAAAGCTCAAAATAAGGATCAAGGGAAATTTTTTAAAGGAATACCTAAAATCTGAAAGCTCTCAAAAGAAATGAGTGCCTTTTATCATTCGTGACATGTAACACACCAAAGCCAAGCTACTAGTGTCAAAAGCCATAATATTGATCATACAAGCACCAGGAACTAAGCACACATGAAAAGAAATAAGCATATAATAATGTATGCGGCTCAAATCCTCTCGTTAACACAGTTCAAGCCTCTACTTTATACATGGCTATAACGACATGATAAGAAACTATAGTTAAATCAAGTTCAAGTTCGACTTGGCAATTCCCGAAGCATAACTCATCACATGCCCAAAACAATTGAAAACAATTTTAAATAAAATGTGGGGCACAGGGAAGTCACCATTTAAAGTGCAAGTGACACTCAAGAGGGGGGGNGGGGGGGGGGGGGGGGGGGGGGGGGGGGGCGTTGAATTAAGTGTTGTGACATTTTTGTAAATTTTTCGATTGATTGTGACCCTAGTTAAAAACCAGTTCTTAGGCAGGGGAAACAAAATGCAATAAAAATAAACAACACCAAGATTTAACGAGGTTTGAATTCTAATTAGTCTACGCCCTTCTCTCACTCACTCCTTTTATTAATCAACTCAGAATAACAAAAGAATTACAAACAAGCACTTATGCACCTAAGCACAAGATGATTCCCCAACATCCATCTATGGAAGTTCGACTCAACTTTCAACTATGAAAGTTCAAATAATATGAACCCTGATCAACATCCCCGGCAAACTGAACTCACAAAATGCTCAAATTACAACACTTCGTCTCTCAATAATTCTAAACGCTTAGGAAAAGAGAGTAAATGAACACCTAGATATGGTATTAGGGTTTATGCTAGGTTAAGACCTTTAGAGAGAGAACTTTTGCAATCTATGTTCTTCAATTTTTTCTCGTGCAAAAGTGTTAGGTTTGTATGCAAGCTGATCGCCTTAAATAAGCCTTTAGCTTGTATGTTATAAATTATTGCAAGAGAATTTTTTCCTTGGGAATATAGAAACAATTCCACAAAAAATATTCTCAATGATTTTATTTGAGATAAAAAAAATTAGTACAATATAATATACCATACCTGCCATAGTTAAGATTATCTTACTTGCATAACAAACCAAGCATCCGTGTATTTTGAAATCAATTTTGCGCGGAAAGAAAACTTTCCTAAAATACGGATGTATGAAGTAAACTCGAGAGGACTAGTTTCGCACTGTTCCCAGATTGTTCCAGTCAGCCAAGTTTACTTGTAGTTGTGTATGACAAGCAACCAAGGTTCCTTGTCATCCACAACTAGCTCATCTCTCTAATATCAACCTTTATAATGCATTTACAAACCTCCATACCACTTACATTGCATGTAAGACCCAGGAATATGACTCTATGAACTTGGTCTTCATGCAAACTTTAAGACTTGGCTTCATGAGCTTCGTTTTATCATCCATTAAACTTGTTCTTTAGTACATACACATCCAAATTAAAACATGCATAAAATATGATAGTTCAATGTAGTTTGTCATCATTTAAAACAAAAGCTAGGAACTCAAAAAATTCCCCCTTTTTGATGATGACAAACCATGAAGTTCCCCCTACAAATAATATCATTAACTTTATGGATCTTTTTTCAAAAACTTGAATCCTTTGAGAACTCAAGGGACTGGTCTCGTACTATTCCTGCAGATTAAGCATCATTCACAATTACACCAGTTCACAACTAACGGACAACAGTTTAAGAAAGAGTTTCTAAGTACTAAGGACAAATACTAATTAGACTCAGAGCTCTTAGACTTAAACATGCATTCGCAATAAGAACATCACTTAGTTCAGACTTGTTTCCATGCCATCGGGATGAAAAGAAGTAAAGTGCTTTGAATACACTTACTTCCAGACCATTCAGGTCTGTCACCTCTTGCAAGGCTTTTAACCTTGCTCTAGCTGCTGCAACACAAACAAATTGTAACTCATAAGACCTTCCCCCTGAGATAGGTAAAAGAGATCAGAACATCACCTACTTCCTCGTTTTGGCATCATCAAAATATTCAAAGGAACGAGGAAATGAAACAGATAACAAAACCCAATCAGTAGTGAAACTACTAATTATATTAAGTTCAAGCTAATTTACGTAGCTCAAACAAGATTCTAGAGATGCTGATTCTACCATTGTTCCTGGAAAAGTACCAAAGTTACTTGTCCTAAATAAATTATTACAAACCAGTAGTAGACTAAATTACATAAGAGCAATGTATTTGTAATTTGGGGAAGGGGGAAACTAGAAGTAGAGTTCAATAAATAAAAGGGGTTAACAGCAGATAGGAGAATATAAGAGTAGACAGAGGAAATTTAATCTGCTCTAGAGTCATTTTCAGTCCCATCATCTTCCTCACCCTCGAGAATCCCTGAATCACTTTCATCATTTTGCTCACCTTCCTCTTCTTCATTCTTCTCAGAGATTAGTTCATCATTCTCATCATCAGCATCACTAGTAGCTTCTGATGACGCTTCCTTTTCTTCAGAATCCTCTGTTCCTTTTATACCAGCTTTATCAAGACGAGCCTCAATTCTCTTGTAGGTTTCTAAAGTGTATAGCATAGCGTAGTGACACTGTTTACCATATTCTGCATCAGCTGATTCTGGTCACATAACTGGTTCACCAAGGCATAGGTTGCATGAACTGATTCTGTACTAGTCCCAGCAAGACCAGTATCACTTCTTCCATCATCTCTCATTTTTAAGACACCACCTGCATATGTCATACCCTTTTGACCTATTATCTGATTGGTGAGATGAGACATGGTTCCATAGTCTCCCACCATAGGAATCTTCCAATGACCAAACACCAAGGTCAGCCATCCTCCATAGGGCAGAGCACGATTTCCTTTCTCCACACAGTAGATCATATGGCCTAATGTCATAATAGGGAGGTTGACTAGAATGTGTTTAATGAGACAGTAGATCAGAACTCTATCCATTAACCATACATTCATTAAGCCTTGTGCTCGAGGAAACACAATCTTTGAGGCTATGGTATGAAATATCCTCATGATTGACTTCTTTTGAATGGCCACTGGTGTACTCCTGCTTGGGATCAGTTGGACCATTAAACAATCTGGTCTGGATCTGTTTTGCCATGACTCCCTTAATAGAAGGCCGATTCTCCCTTGAGTACACATCAAGTGCCTTAGTTGGAACTTTGAGAATTTCAGCCAATTTCTTCTCAGACAGATTAATGGGAGTTCCCTTAACAAAAGCAAAGTAGGACCCATCGTCCTTAGTGTGGGCATAAAAACATCTAAGTCTTTAGCAAACAACACAGACCACTTCTGAAACTCTAAAGCATCCTTAATCTCATGTAGAAAATATTGTTCAACCCAACCCTTAGCAGTAGAGAAACCAACCAGAATTTGTCTATCTTTATGGTTATATAATGGTTGGGGAGTAGCAGACTTACTTTTCTTGGGTTTAACGCCAATAGAAACAAAAATAGCAGATTGCTTTCTCTTCTGGCCTGTTGTGGATTGGTCTGGTTGTGTTTCCCGCATAACTGCCTTGCCTATGAAAGCCTCAACACACTTCCTAGCAACAGTTTTCACTCGAGCAGCCAAAGCTTTAGTACCCTCCTTCTCAGCAGCCGCAATATCAACTTCCCCCTCACCATCAGCACCTTCCTTCTTCATTTTCTCCACTAGTTTGGGTGCAGTTTTAGGTGTGATAGTTTCAGATTTTGTGGTTTTGGATGGCTGTTTTGTGGAGCTTAGTTTAGTAACCTCCTTCTCAACTTCCTTCTGAACTTCCTTAACCGCTTTTGATGGCGGTTTCTTTCACTAACTTTGTTTTCTTTCAACTCTTTTTGCATAGCAATAACTATATCCTCCTTCGGTTCAACCTCATCTTCCTCCGATTCACCCTATTCTACCTCAACTTCCTTTTCAACCGGTTCTGACTCAGATGTGGGCTATGATGTGGATTTTTAGTAGTATTCGCAAATACAACCTCGAATTCACGTTTGTTTATCAATCAAACTCTCCACTGCTGGATTATTTGAATTGAAGGCTAATTAATTAATACACTTCTGTAATTAATTAACTAGGATCTGAATTTGTTTATTACTCTTGACTCACAAATTTATGATGAAAATTTTAACAAACACACTTGCGCAAATTTCTGTGAAATTCAACGAAGTGAACTTTTATTTTCAATGAGAAAAAATTAATTAATTACATCCTATTGTTGAGATTATTTATAGGTATAATCAACAACAAAATCCTAACTAGAATCTACAAAAGAATCACGCATAAACTAGGTAAATAAATCCTAATCTTGCTCAACAAACTAAAGATAAGATTGCCACATCATCATGCAACTTGCACTTTGATCTTATCTTTCCTAACAAACTCTAACTAACTAACTAATCAAAAAATTGTCCTAACAACTTGACTAAATAAAAAATAAACAAGATAATCATCAGAAATTACACCAAAAATTACGAAATCTTGAAGATGCCCAAGAACCACAAAAATCGTCCAAAATCACGCCAATGTTGCTTCGTCATTTTTTGCGCCACTTTTCAAGATTTCCAAGAAATTTCAAGAAATGCTTCAAGATTCAATCTTTTAATCAAGAAACCTTCAAGAAACCATTCTTCATGTCTTTTGGTATATTTATGATGATCAAGACTCCACAAGAATTAATAATAATAATAATGTTCCAAAATGAGAAAACCCTATCAAGTGAAATGGGAAAAAACTCATGGACCAAACCAACTTGTTCCCTATAACCACCATGTGTTTCCATCCTGTGATTTCACTAGTTATAGTTATTATCACCTAACTTAACTAATGGCTCACTCCACCAGTGACAACAATATTAATGATCATCATCCATTGGCTAGGAAGCCACCACCACTAGAATTTACAGTGTCAACCTTAATCATTGTCACCCATACCTGTGATTTATCCTTAACAAAACCAATGGGATTTATTATTAGGCTAATTGGCTTATCCACTGTTGGTGTATCATAGGATATCTCACTTGTACTCAAATTCACATCAGGCTCATTTTCTTTCTCTGGTTCAAATTCCTCTGCATTCTCAGACTCCTTAGGCTTAGAAGCCTCCACCGGTACTGGTGAGGATTCTTTTGATTTTTGAGTTGGTGGCTTTTTGGGAGTAGTTGATCTTGTGGATTTTGGAGTGGAAGATTTGGTGGTTTTAGCGGTAAATTTTGGAGTAACCGCTTTTGTGGTGGTTGATTTTGTGGTGGATTAGGGAGTGGTTGATTTTGTGGTGAGAGCTTTTGATTTTTCTGTTTTAGTAGAGTTCTTTCAGATCAAGGGCTCTTCCTCCTCTACATCAATCTCTTCTTCCAAAACATCTTTTACCACTGACTCGATCACTTTGTCAGCCATCTTCTTCGACTTCTTAGTTTCAATTTCAAGAGACTCAGTAACTTCCTTCTCAACTAACTTGGTGCTTCTTCTTTTTGACATGATGAGACTGGATTTTTTCTTTGGTTTGAGCACTTAGTAAAAAACACTTGAACGATTTTAGAGAGAGAGAAGAAGAATTCAGGCAATTAGGGTTTGAGAGAATATGATACGAATATCAATGAGCAAAACTNGAATATCAATGAGCAACACTTCGAGGGTTTGATAGAAGGTGCAAAACAAGATGCAACCATGGGAGAGCTAGTGGCTTATGGAGACACAAGACTCTTAGGGTTGGCTAGGGTGAATTTTTACGTGTGCATGGTGACATGCACAAGTCTCCTCACGTAAAAATCAAGCAAGCATAATTAGTAGTTTAGGAGTGTTGAGCTATATGGGTTTTCTTCCCACTTCATTTGATAGGGTTTTACCATATGGTGTTTTGTGATTTTCTTATTTAGTTTATGAGTCATGGTTGATGGAATCAAACATGGGAAACACAAAATTGAAGGTTTCTTGAAATAAAGATCGAAGCTCAAAAGGTTTCTTAAAGTTCTTGAAAATGGAAGTCCATCAAAAATCAAAGGAAAATATAGCGAGTTATATGGCGGGATTTTTGAAAGATTTTGACGATTTTGGGCAACGTTGTTAAGCGTGTTTTCCGTGTTGTTTGACTTGGTCAACTTTAGTTAGTTAGTTGAAAATATTGTCCTTAGATTTGTTTCTCAAAATATCTAAGATTTAGGCTAGAAAATCAGATTACAAGTTTAATGCGCAAAGATTGTATCCGGTTTCGTAGAGATTTTCTTGTTATCCTAATATTAGTTTGTTATACCTTAAATCTAGGGTAGTTAGGATTTGTTTAGGATATTCACATATTGTGTGATATGTTTAGCTATAAATAGGATGTAAAATACATCAATAAAATTCAGATTAGATTGATTGAAAACACGTTGTTTCCGTCTTAATTGTTTCACGAAAGAAAACAAACTTTGTGAGGATTTCTTGTGAGGAATTCGACGAGTGAGTGGTGCTATTGAGCTTTATCTCACGTGAGGATAGTTTTTAGGATTTGAGGGTGCTTTGCTTTAATCAAATTCTAACAATTATTCGCCTTAAGACTTCGAATTTGTAGTGCGTCGCTTTATCAAATTTGTGTTCTAAGTTTATCTTGTGTGAGTGGCGTTTGTTTATAACAAAATTCACATCAGAATATATAATCGAGAGAAAAGAAAAACATAATATATGTGATCAAAATAATAAAGAGCAATAAGGAAAGTATGATCACATGCAAAATATTTTTAAGAGGGTAAAAATTTAACAGGTATCTTTGAAGATTTGAAAGATAATTGTCCCTTCTACCAAAAAGGCAGTTGCCATAAAGACAACCATCACTTCATTTATTTCCAATAATTTGAAATTTTGAAAATAAACCAACTAATTTAAATAGTCGCCTCAAGAATCTAGTTCCCAAATGGTCTGCAACTGGACTGTGCCAACTTACTCTTTTCAAGATTATGCTAAGGTACTTGAGTACTAAATTGGTCAGCTCGGCATTGCATAAAACTTTGTGATCCCTAAAAAGAAAAAAAAAAGAAAAACAAATATATAGAAATTGGCATCATTTGACTAGCCAAAGGGACAAGTCAAGACCTAAGATGTAATACCCCACATTCTCTCGTATTTAAACAAAGTATTTTTTGTATTTTATGCGTATAATTTTAGTATTTTATTCATATAAATTTAATATTTTCATTGAAAATTATGTTCAATAGGAATATTAAGTAAAAAGAAATTAATAAAAAAAATAAATAAATAACAAGTTTTGGTTGAAAGTAGTTATTTGGTTAAAAATATTTTAAAAGTTTCAGAAAATAGATTTAAAAGGTTTCCTAATTTATTTAGGAGTATGTATGGGCCTCACCGAAATCCTACTTTGGGACCTATAAATACCCTATCAAACCTAAAATTTCAAATCTTCATGATCATACTAGTCATTAGGATTCCAAAAATCTAGAGAGAAAAAGAGAAAAAAAAGAGTTGCAAATTTCTGAAAAAAAAGTTTTTTTTGTATGTTCTTGGGATCCGTGCAGTGCCGGACCCTATCGCCGGCCACCGCACCACCGCAGCACCACCGCGCGTCACCCTACTGCTGTCGCTGCACCTCCTCCCCTCTTTTTGGTATATTTTCGAACTCTTTATTAAAAAAAAGTTCTACTTCTTTATTTTTGATTCAATCTTGCAAATTCATGTTTATAATTATGTTTAATCATGTTTTGATATAAGTATGAATTGTTTTAATGCATGAATTAAATTTGTTCATAAAATTATAGATTAGGGTTTGAAAAAATTTATGAAGTTATGATTTTGTGAATTTTTATGTTCTAAACTTCGATATTATGATCAAAGATTATTATTGGGTGAATTTATGATGATGTTATTAAGTTTAGATTGATTTTTAGGGGTTTTAAAGTTAATTTATAAAGCTGTCCAAAATTTGTAATCATGAATTTGAATTGAATAAATATTATGAACATGTTTGGGCATATGTAAAATTGTTCTAAAGCCTAGATTGATTTCATAAATATGTTAGTAGATTGTAGAAGTGTTTTGGCATGAAATTATGATGTTTTTTTTAAGTTTTTCATGACTTTAAAGTTTATAAATAAATCTGAAATTTTAATAAAAACAAGTTAAATTAAGTTTTAAGTGTCCAAATTGTACTACTATGATCACACATCAATACTATATTGATATATATAAACTTTAGTATGTTTTATGAAGTGTAAACGTGATTTTAAGCATGTTTAACATGCTGTCCAGATTTTATAAATTAATTAATTAGGGTTTTAAAGTAAGTAATTAACATAAATTGATCATGTAAGTTAAGTAATACATTGTATGATCGTTTTGTGTCGTTTTCGGAAGTTTTCAAGGAGTTTTGATAAATTGAAATTGATTTCTACTTTTCTAAAGTGGCATAAAAATTTTATTAAGGTTTTATAAAGCATAAATAAGTCCCGAAAACTAAGTACTATTGCAACAGAAACGTTAAAGTGTATTATGGAATTGAATAGAGACCATGTAAGGAAGTTTTGGACAAAGTTTCCAAATTAGAAGTTAGTTGTAGAATTTAGTCAAGAAGGTTTTAACTTAGTTCGGTTTTTCCTAATGTAGGAGACTTTGAACTAGTCCAGTTCTAGAAGTTGTGGCGGAGCACAGTTATTATACAAGGTATGTAAGTACTAAAGACAAACATAAAAGAGTTAGAATGCATGAACAATTCTTGATTACATGAATTCTTGTATGCTTGTTTTGAATCATGAAGTTATGTGCATGGCAAGTTTGTTAGTTGCATGTTCCTAAAGTATGATGGCATTCCATGTTAAATAGAAAGTTAAACTTTTATAAGCTTGAATTGGAATGTTATGATCAGTTTAATTTGGCCAATAGTTTATTGATCAAGGAGGAAGGTTATTTATAAGTTGGTTAGTTACTTAATCAACAAGAAAGATAGTTGTGAATTTTTATTCACATAATTAAAAGAAGTTATGAGCAATTATTTTTAGACATGTTGCCTCTAACAGTTTAATGTGTGTTCAAGATGAAATCAAGTTATTAGCCAATCACAGTTAATGTGTGGTACAGGAGGTTCAGTTTAATTAAAGGAAACACAAAAGAGTAATTTTGAATCGCCTTAAGTTGAAGATAATTAAATTGGCTTCATTGATTTGATGCATGTTTTTATGTGATGTTGCATGAGAGTCATAACAATGTTAAACCTGATAAATCACATAAAGTGTAAGATGACTTGCATCAAAACTCTTGGAACGTACATACCTTGAGTATTAACAATGGGGAGAGTCGTACGGAACAGTGATATATAACTTCTAATTGGGGTACAAGACGTTGTACTCTTTTTAATTTTTAATGCGCTGGATATCCGTCACTTTGTGTGACATAGTAATACCTTCTTCGAGTTGCTCCCAAGTAAGTGCCCAATAGGGCGATGATTTTTAAGGTAGAAACCCGTTTGATGCAGGATCCATAATTATAAACATAGTAATTAATTTAGTTGAGTCCATGTACAGGAAAAAGTTTTTCAAAGGTAACTTGACTGCATGTTTTATTTCTTATTGTTGTTGCACAGTCTTTAGTAGTAATGTACTCGGCTTTGTTGACTGTTTGTTTTGTGTTCATGGCTTTGTCTTGGACTTGGCCCTACGATGACCCACTCTTGGTGAGTAGCTGTCTAGTAAAAGAAAAGCTGTAGGTACAAGTGGGCATAAGTCATTTCATGATGGGATGGAGTGAGAGCTTGTTGTGTTTTGTAGCTTTACTTTATTTTAATTGCTTATGAAGACTAACATTTATTTTGGATGTCATTTGATTTTTTTTAAACACATTTAATATTAGTTTTGGTTTGGTTTTTAAGGGCCATTAATATGGTTCCGAAGTGTAATAAGTTTAAAGTTGATTTTTAATTTAAGGTTGTTTGAAGTTTAGTTTTAAATTTTTTTGGTTTTAAGACTTCCGCCGTAGTACTTTGATAGTGCCTTAGTCATTATCACGGTGGCGATGATACTTTGGTTTTTCTATATTTAGTAGTTTTAATAAATATAATTCTTATTAATTTAAGATGTTTTCCGGAAAAATGAGAAGTAGGAAGTTAGGAAAATCCTGGGTAGATTTTGAAATAAAATGAATTCTATTTCGGGGTACCCTAGGTTTTATTTTTGGAAAGAGGAATTTCTTAAATTGGAAACTTTTTGAAAATGGAATTTTTCTAAAAATAGTAATTTCCGAAAATGGAATGTTTTGAAAAATAAATTATGTGTGAAGGTATGCAAGGAATTCAGGTATGTATTATGTGTTATTGCTTTATTACCATGTGGTGAGCTTGGGAAGGAAGTTTGGGCATGTAGGATAGACTTTGTTTCTATTCTTTCATGCATTAAAGTTTATGCTTAAGGTGATGCTTATGTGAATAGTTGGGTGTAAAAAAAATTGTATGTTAGCCACAAGACCTCTTTTTGCAGAACTGTAAGTTTTTGTTGGTTTGTTTTGGGAAGGATGGACCATTAGTTATAAGTTTTGTGAAGGATGACACATAGTATGCCTAGTAAGTACACTCAGATAGGAACATTGGAGAAGAAAGATTATGAAAGTCCACCTCAATACGTTTGGAAGATGCGGTTCTACTATTGGTACATGAGTACGGTGTTGAAGTTACCCCAATGGGATCAACCTGACCATGTAGCAGCCTTGATTGTTAGGTGTTTACCCGACCGTTCACCCTACTTAGAAATTAAGGCGAAGGTTAGTGATTTTCATTTTCTTGGAGGCCTTCCAAACTAGATTTACAGTCATAACTAGCTGGACAGATCTTTGAATCCTTAGATGATTTAGATGGTAGAGCTGCACACTTGTATGTCATAGACCAAAAGAAGAAGGAGGTACAGAAGGAAAGCGAGACAAGGGAGAAAAGGAAGGATGGTGGAGGAACATTCAACCAACAAGGGAATCATGGTGGATATAAGAGACCTCGTTTCAACAACAACTTCCAAGATAATAGGAGAAACTTTGGAAAGCCTAATTTTGGAAATGGAAATAGGACTCAGGTGGCTAATCAAGGAAGGCGAGTGTACTTTTGCAAGAAGTGTCCGAACAACCACCCAGGGAAGCACTATGCAGGGAACCTAGTGACGTGTCAGTTGTGTAACAAACTTGGACACCGTGAGTATGAGTGCTTCTCTAAGGACAAAGGAAAGGAGGGGACATAATTCTCAAGCTAGGGGGTATTCAGTTGGGGGACAACAAAAGGGTTTCCAAGGAAATATGGGAGGAAAGGTGACATCTCAAGCCGGAAGTAGGAATGGGAGTGGAAATGAAGGAGGACAAATTAAGACCTCAAATACTAGAAAGCTGAATGTGATGGCTCGATGTGAAGCGAATACTAATAAAGATGTGATCACCGGTACTTTTTCTATTCACTCTTTACATGTTAAAGTTTTCTTTGTTTTTGGTGCAGCATACTCTTTTGTTTCCACTAAACTCCTAGAAAAGTTAAAACCTGTGTTGGGAAAAGTTGATGCAGTAGATATGTCAATAGTGTTACCTTCAGGACAAGAAGTGCAATGTTCATGGAGATATCAAGATGTTCCTGTTGAAATTGAGGGAGTGGAGTTTGAGGCTAACCTAATCGAGTTTGATTTAGGTGAATTAGAAGTGAACTTAGGGACGGATTGTTTGAGAAAACATAAGGTTGAGATTCTATGTGAACCACAGAAGATCTCGTTGATGAATAAGGGTAAGAAGGTGAGCTATTGGAGGGAAGGAAGACCGAAACACAACAAAATAGTGTCAGTAATGAGGTTTGCTAGGTTTGTAAAGAGAGGTTTTCCAATTTACCTTTGTAGTGTGAGAGATGTGGATCATGTTGAGACTGTTAAACATGAGGATATTGAAGTAGTGAGGGACTTTCTTGATGTGTTTTCGGAGGAAATTCCGGGAATGCCACCTAAGCGGGAGATTGACTTTACCATAGGCTTAGTCCAAGGAACAACACCTATTTCTAAAGTACCCTATAGGATGGCACCTGTAGAAATGAGTGAGTTGAAGGAGCAGTTATAGGATTTGTTGGAAAAGGGTTACATTAGGCCTAGTGCTTCACCTTGGGGAGCACCAGTATTGCTTGTAAAGAAGAAAGATGGGAGTTTGAGGTTATGTATTGACTATAGGGAGCTGAATAAGGTGACGATCAAGAATAAGTATCCATTACCGAGAATTGATGACTTGTTTGATCAATTGAAAGGAGCTATTGTGTTTTCGAAAATTGACTTGAGGTCAGGATACCATCAATTGAGGATTGCTAATGAGGACATACCGAAAACTGCTTTTCGCACTAGGTATGGACATTATGAATTCACTGTTATGCCTTTTGGGTTGACGAATGCGCCAGCAATTTTTATGGATCTAATGAATAGAATCTTCCAACGGTTTTTGGATAACTTTGTGGTCGTTTTCATTAATGACATCTTGGTGTATTCTAAGAGTAAGGAAGAACATGTAGAACATTTGAGGACAATCTTGATGACATTAAGGGAAAATGAGTTATATGCTAAGTTCTCGAAATGTGAATAATGGCTGGAGAAAGTAGCATTCTTGGGGCATATTGTGTGTAAAGAGGGAGTGGAAGTAGATCCAGCCAAAATTGAAGCAGTTAAGGAGTGGCCTACACCTAAGAATGTAACGGATGTACGAAGTTTCTTAGGGTTAGCAGGTTACTATAGGAGGTTTGTGAAAGACTTTTCGAGGATTACTAAACCCATGAATTCATTAATGAAGAAAGACTGTAAGTTCGAGTGGAGTAATAAGTGTGAAAAGGCATTTTAGACATTGAAAGAGCGTTTGACTACAGCTCTAGTGCTGACCTTGCCAGATGGAAGTGACTCTTATGATGTGTATAGTGATGCTTCTAAAAATGGTTTGGGATGTGTATTAATGAAAAATAGAAAGGTGATAGCTTATTGATATGAATATCAATGAGCAAAACTTCGATGGTTTGATAGAAGGTGCAAAACAAGATGCAACCATGGGAGAGCTAGTGGCTTATGAAGACACAAGACTCTTAGGGTTGGCTAGGGTGAATTTTTACGTGTGCATGGTGACATGTACAAGTTTCCTCACGTAAAAATCAAGCAAGCATAATTAGTAGTTTAGGAGTGTTGAGCTATATGGGTTTTCTTCCCACTTCATTTGATAGGGTTTTACCATATGGTGTTTTGTGATTTTCTTATTTAGTTTATGAGTCATGGTTGATGGAATCAAACATGGGAAACAAAAAATTGAATGTTTCTTGAAATAAAGATTGAAGCTCAAAGGGTTTCTTGAAGTTCTTGAAAATGGAAGTCCATCAAAAATCAAAGGAAAATATAGCGAGTTATATGGCGGGATTTTTGAAAGATTTTGACGATTTTGGGCAACGTTGTTAAGTGTGTTTTCCGTGTTGTTTGACTTGGTCAACTTTAGTTAGTTAGTTGAAAATATTGTCCTTAGATTTGTTTCTCAAAATATCTAAGATTTAGGCTAGAAAATCAGATTTTTAGTTTGGTGCGCAAGATTGTATCCGGTTTCGTAGAGATTTTGTTGTTATCCTAATATTAGTTTGTTATACCATAAATCTAGGGTAGTTAGGATTTGTTTAGGATATTCACATATTGTGTGACATGTGTAGCTATAAATAGGATGTAAAATACATCAATAAAATTCAGATTAGATTGATTAAACACAAGTTGTTTCCGTCTTTATTGTTTCACGTAAGTAAACAAATTTTTGTGAGGATTCTTGTGAGGAATTCGACGAGTGAGTGGTGCTATTAAGCTTTATCTCACGTGAGGATAGTTTTTAGGATTTAAGGGTGCTTTGCTTTAATCAAATTCTATCAATTATTCGCCTTAGGACTTCGAATTTGTGGTGCGTTGCTTTATCAAATTGTGTTCTAAGTTTATCTTGTGTGAGTGGCGTTTGTTTATAACAAAATTCACATCAACTTTTGGTGCTCTCGTTGAGAGGTTCGTTCAATCTCAAGTGCTCATCATCAATTCTCATGGCTCAAGAGGGTGGAGACGAAAATCCACAAGGATTCACGAAAGGTTTGAGTTTGGCTCAAGCAAAAGAAATACGTATGCAAGGGGAGATTGACGAGTTGAAGGCTCGTTTAGATGAAGTCTTAACCATCATGGCTTCTACCAAGAAAACTCCTACTAAATCCAAGCAAGGGGATGGCTCATCATCAAGTTCAAGTGAGCAAGAAAGTGTGAGAAGTGTGCGTAAACCAAAGAAAGGATACTCATCAAGTTCTAGTGGCGATGAGGAACCTAGGTCAAGGCAAAAACGCAAGGGAAAGATGAGGGATGATGATCGAAACCTTAAACTCGAAATCCCTGAGTTTAATGGAGGTATGGATCCTGAAAAATTTTTAGATTGGATTCGTAGAGTTGAGAGGATTTTTCGTTACAAGGAGTATGATGATCATAAGTCCTACAAATTAGCGGAGTTAAAACTCACTTCCTATGCAAGTCTATGGCTTGAGGGGTTACAAAGGAAAAGAAGGAAGGAGGGTAGGTCGAAAATCTCTTCATGGTCTAAGTTAAAGAGGGAGATGAGGAAGCGTTTTGTCCCTCAAGATTTCGAACAAAACAACTTCATTAAGATGCATACATTGAAGCAAGATAGAAAATCTGTTGATGAATACATTGTGGAGTTCGAAAAATTGATCATGGTTTGTGATTTAGAAGAGAAGGAGGACCACAAAGTGGCTCGTTTTGTGGCTGGTCTAGATGACAACATAAGGGAGAAGGTCGAATTACAACCTTATTGGACCTTTGATGAAGTTTGTAGAGTGGCAGCAAGGGTTGAGAAGCAAGTTGCACGTAAGCCAAAAACATACTTCAAAACTTACGATCCTAAGGAAAAACGTGATACCTTTCCTCAAAAATTAAACTTTGATAAGGTTACTAAACCACCCTTCATCAAGGATAAGAGCTCAACTTCAAAGCCTCAAAGTAGTGATCCACGCATTATTTGTTTCAAGTGTAAAGGGCAAGGTCACATTCAAAGAGATTGTCCTCATGCTAGGGTCACAACAACTCGAAATTGGGTAGATGAGGAAAACCTTGAAGAAGAGGAGGAGGTGTATGAGGATGAGGGAGAGGAAGACTATGCCAAATATGAAAATATGGAGGAAGAAACGGAGGAAGTTCAACCAGAAACACAAGGCCAATCCTTGGTTTTGCGTAGGGTGTTGCAATCCCAAAGTGCACAACCGTTGGAGAGTCAACGAGACAAAATCTTTCTCACAAGGTGTAACATTCAAGGCAAGCTTTGTGATGTAATCATAGACACTGGGAGTTGCACAAATGTAGTCTCTACATTATTGGTAGAAAAGCTCGCAATTACTATAAAGGTACATCCTCAACCATACAAGCTAATTGGCTTAGCAACACAAGTGATGTTAAGGTAAACAAACAAGCCTTGATTGCGTTTAAAATTGGTAAATTTGAGGATCAAGTACTTTGTGATGTTTGTCCTATGGATGCTTGTCATATATTATTGGGTAGACCTTGACAATATGACCGTTTTGTGAAGTTTAATGGGCGAACAAATGTCTATATTGTGCGCAAGAATCCTAATGAGAAATCATTTGCATTGAAACCCTTGATGATTTCTAAACCTAAGTTAAGTATGAGTAATTCTAAAGGTGTTTTGTTGGTTGGTGGAAGGGAGTTAGAAAGGGAGATGAAAACAAGTTCTATGTCTTATATGTTGTTAGCCAAGGAGGTACAAGATGAAGCCCCAGAGATTCCTAGGGTTTTGCATCCTATGTTGAATGAGTTTTCAGATGTGTTTCCTAATGAGTTGCCACCAGGATTACCACCAATACGTGGGATTGAACATCAAATTGATCTTATTCCTGGGTCTCAAATTCCTAACAAGCCTGCATATAGATGTAATCCAGAGGAGACAAAGGAGATACAAAGGCAAATTGAGGAATTAATGGAGAGGGGGTACGTGAGAGAGAGCATGAGTCCATGTGCTGTGCCTACATTAATAGTACCTAAGAAGGATGGGACTTGGAGAATGTGTATTGATTCAAGGGCAGTTAACAATATAACCGTCAAGTATAGGTTTCCTATACCTAGATTGGATGATTTGCTAGATGAATTACATGGTTCTCAATTATTTTCAAAGATTGATTTAAGAAGTGGATATCATCAGATTCGAATGAAGGAAGGTGATGAATGGAAAACAGGTTTTAAAACAAAGCTAGGGCTTTATGAATGGTTAGTCATGCCTTTTGGGTTAACTAATGCACCTAGTACGTTTATGAGGTTGATGAATGAGGTTTTAAAGCCATACATTGGTAAGTTTGTAGTGGTGTATTTAGATGATATTTTGGTGTATAGCAAGAGTGTTAATGATCATCTAAGCCATCTAAGGAGTGTGTTTGGGACATTACGAGAACAAAAGCTCTATGCTAAGCTTGAAAAGTGTTATTTCATGGTACCAAGTGTGACGTTTTTGGGGTATATTGTGTCCAAAGATGGGGTTTCTGTTGATCCATCTAAAGTGGAAGCTATAAAATCATGGCCAACACCAAAAAACGTGACTGAAGTACGTGCTTTTCATGGGTTAGCCTCGTTCTATAGGAGGTTTGTGAAGAATTTTTCATCTGTTGTTGCTCCTATAACCGAATGCATTAAGAAGGATAAGCCTAAGTTTGAGTGGACTAAAGGGGCACAAGAAGCTTTTGAATTGATTAAGAAGTTGCTTTGTAACACACCTATACTAGCCTTACCAGATTTCTCTAAACCATTTGAAGTTGAGACGGATGCAAGTGGGGTTGGAATTGGTGCTGTTCTAGTCCAAGGGAAGAGGCCAATTGCTTACTTTAGTGAGAAATTGAATGGTGCTAAACTGAACTATTCTACATATGACAAGGAGTTCTATGCCATTATTAGAGCTTTGGATCATTGGAGTCATTATTTAAGGCCTAATCACTTCATATTACATTCTGATCATGAAGCTTTGAAGCACATTAATGGTCAACAAAAATTGAATCCAAGACATGCTAAATGGGTTGAATTTTTGCAATCTTTTCACTTCTCTTCAAAGTACAAAACGGGGAAGTCTAATGTTGTTGCTGATGCTTTGTCAAGAAGGTATACTTTGCTTGGTGTTTTGAACTTTAAGTTGCTTGGGTTAGAGTTGATAACTCAATTTTACGAGCAAGATGGAGATTTTGGACCAATAATGGCGCAACTTTCAAAGGGGTCTATGAGTTCCTATGTGTTACATGATGGGTTTTTGTTTAAAGGTAATCTATTGTGCATACCTAAGTGTTCTATACGTGAGTTGCTAGTAAGGGAGGCTCATGGAGGAGGTATTGCTGGACATTTTGGCATTACAAAGACACTAACCATGTTGCAAGAACATTTTTATTGGCCAAAGATGATTGTTGATGTTGAGGCCATAATTGCTCAATGTGCTACTTGTCAAAAGGCAAAGGCAGCCTTTCATCAAGGTTTTTATACTCCATTGCCAGTGCCAGAGGGACCTTGGGAGGATGTTTCTATGGATTTCATTGTAGGGTTACCAAGGACAGCAAGGGGAAAAGATGCAATTATGGTAGTGGTTGATAGATTTTCAAAGATGGCTCATTTTACACCATGTCACAAGACAGATGATGCTATGAATGTGGCTGATTTATACTTTAAAGACATCATAAGGTTGCATGGGGTTCCAAAGACTATTGTAAGTGATAGAGACACAAAATTCATGAGCTACTTTTGGAAGTCACTTTGGAGGTTAATAGGCACGAAACTTTTGTTTAGCACATCTTATCATCCTCAAACAGATGGCCAAACAGAAGTCACTAATCGAACACTAGGGGTTTTGTTGCGTGGTTTGGTTAGTAAGACACAAAAAGATTGGGATTTGAAGCTTGCTCATGCTGAATTTGCTTATAATAGGTCACCTACTTATGCTACTAAGCACTCACCTTTCGAGATTGTCTATGGAGTTAATCCTAAGTTACCAATTGATTTTGTAAGTATTCCTAAAGGGGAGTTGGTACACAAAGATGCCAAGACTAAGGTTGAGTACATGCAAAAACTTCATGCAGAAGTAAGGGCTCGAATTGAGAAGGTTAATGATATTTACAAGGCACGAGCAAACAAACATAAATCACAACATGTCTACAAAGAAGGGGATTTGGTTTGGTTACACTTGAGGAAGGAAAGATTTCCAAATCAAAGGAAGAATAAACTTATGCCTCGTTGTGATGGACCGTTCAAGATCATAAGTAAAGTGGGGGATAATGCTTATAAATTGGAATTACCAGGAGAATATGGAGTCCATGCTACTTTCAACATTGGTGATTTAGCTCCTTATGTTCCTGATGACCAACTTCGAGGTTTGAGGACAAACTCTTTTGAAGAAGAGGAGGATGATACGCATATCAATGAGCAAAACTTCGAGGGTTTGGGTTTGATTGAAGGTGGAAAACAAGAAGCAACCTTGGGGGAGTTAGTGGCTTATGGAGACACAAGGCTTCTTGGGTTGGCTAGGGTGGATTTCTACGTGTGCATGGTGACATGCACAAGCTTATTCACGTAAATGTAAAGCAAGTATAGTTAGTAGTTTAGAAGTGTTGAGCTATATGGGTTTTCTTCCCACGTCATTTGATAGGGTTTTACCATATGGTGTTTTGTTATTTTCTTGATTAGTTTATGAGTCAAGGTTGATGGAATCAAGCATGAGAAACACAAAAATGGAGGTTTCTTGAAATAAAGATTGAATCTTGAAGAGTTTCTTGAAGTTCTTGAAATCGCAAGTCCAACAAAAATCAACGAGAAACAAAGCAAGTTATATGGCGGGATTTTGGACAGATTTTTGGAAGATTGGGCAACGTTGTCAACACGGTTTTTCAAGTTGTTTGACTTGGTCAACCTTGGGTTGTTATTCGGAAATATGGTCACTAGATTTAATTTGCAAAATATCTAAGATTTAGACTAGAAATCAGATTACAAAATATATGGTGCAAATATTGTATCCGGTTTTGATAAGATTTTCTTGTTATCCTAATCTTAGTTTGTTTTACCATATATCTAAGGTAGTTAGGATATGTTTAGAATTCTGAAATATTATGTGATATGTTTAGCCTATAAATAGGATGTAAAATACATCAATAAAATTCAGATTTGAGTAATTAAACACAAAGTGTTTCCGGTTTTTATTGTTTCACGAAGAAAACAAAATTTTGAGAGTTTCTTGTGAGAAATTCGATTGAGTGAGTGGTGCTTTTGCTTTATCTCACGTGAGGATAGTTCTTAGGATTTGAGGGTGCTTTGCTTTAATCAAATTCTACCAATTATTCGCCTTAGAAGTTCAGATTTGTGGTGCGTGGCTTTATCAAATTTGAAGTCTAAGTTTCTTTGTGTGAGTGGCGTTTGTCTATAACAAAATTCACATCAACTTTTGGTGCTCTCGTTGAGAGATTCATTCAATCTCAAGTGTTCAATATCAATTATCATGGCTCAAGAAGGTGGAGACGAAAATCCACAAGGATTCACGAAGGGTTTGAGCTTGGCTCAAGCAAAAGAGCTACGTATGCAAGGAGAGATTGACGAGTTAAAGGCTCGTTTAGATGAAGTCCTAACCATCATGGCTTCTACCAAGAAAACTCCTACTAAATCTAAACAAGAGGAGGGCTCATCATCAAGTGAAAGTGAGCAAGAAAGTGTGAGGAGTGTACGTAAACCAAAAAAGGGATACTCATCAAGTTCTAGTGACGATGAGGAACCAAGATCAAGGCACAAACATAAGGGAAAGATGAGGGATGATGATCGAAATCTTAAACTCGAAATTCCTGAGTTTAATGGAGGTATGGATCCTGAAAAATTTCTAGATTGGATTCGTAGGGTTGAGAGGATTTTTCGTTACAAAGAATATGATGATCATAAGTCCTATAAATTGGCGGAATTAAAACTCACTTCCTATGCAAGTTTATGGCTTGAGGGTTTACAAAGAAAGAGAAGGAAAGAAGGTAGATCAAAAATATCTTCATGGTCTAAATTGAAAAGGGAGATGAGGAAACGTTTTGTTCCTCAAGATTTCGAACAAAACAATTTCATCAAGATGCATACATTAAAACAAGATAGAAAAACGGTTGATGAATACATTGTGGAGTTTGAAAAATTGATCATGATTTGTGATTTGGAAGAGAAGGAGGACCACAAAGTGGCTCGTTTTGTGGCTGGTCTAGATGAAAATATAAGGGAGAAGGTCGAATTACAACCTTATTGGACCTTTGATGAAGTTTGTAGAGTGGCAGCAAGGGTTGAGAAACAAGTTGCACGCAAAACAAAGACATACTTCAAAACCTATGATTCTAAAGAAAAGCGTGATACTTTTCCTCAAAAACCAAACTTTGATAAGGTTACTAAACCCCCCTTCATCAAGGATAAGAGTTCAACTTCAAAGCCCCAAAGTAGTGATTCACGCATTGTTTGTTTCAAGTGTAAAGGGCAAGGTCACATTCAAAGAGATTGTCCTCATGCTAGGGTCACAACAACTCGAAATTGGGTAGATGGGGAAAGCCTTGAAGAAGAGGAGGAGATGTATGGGGATGAGGGAGAGGAAGAGTATGGCAATGATGAAAATATGGAGGAAGACACGGAGGAAGTCCAACCAGAAACACAAGGCCAATCCTTGGTGTTACGTAGGGTATTACAATCTCAAAGTGCACAACCTTTGGAGAGTCAAAGGGATAAAATTTTTCTCACAAGGTGTAATGTTCAAGGCAAGCTTTGTGATGTAATCATAGATACTGGAAGTTGCACAAATGTAGTATCTACGTTGTTGGTGGAAAAGCTCGCAATTCCTACAAAGATACATCCTCAACCATACAAGCTACATTGGCTTAGCAACACAAGCGATGTTAAGGTAAACAAACAAGCCTTGATTGCGTTTAAAATTGGTAAATTTGAGGATCAAGTACTTTGTGATGTTTGTCCTATGGATGCTTGTCATATATTATTGGGTAGACCTTGGCAATATGACCGTTTTGTGAAGTTTAATGGGAGAACAAATGTCTATATTGTGCGCAAGAACCCTAATGAGAAATCATATGCATTAAAACCCTTGATGATTTCTAAACCTAAAACAAGCATGGGTAATTCTAAAGGTGTTTTGTTGGTGGGTGGAAAGGAGTTAGAAAGGGAGTTGAAAACAAGTTCTATGTCTTATATGTTGTTAGCCAAAGAGGTACAAGATGAAGCCCCAGAGATTCCTAGGGTTTTGCATCCTATGTTGAATGAGTTTTCAGATGTGTTTCCTAATGAGTTGCCACCAGGATTACCACCAATACGTGGGATTGAACATCAAATTGATCTTATTCCTGGGTCTCAAATTCCTAACAAGCCTGCATATAGATGTAATCCAGAGGAGACAAAGGAGATACAAAGGCAAATTGAGGAATTAATGGAGAGGGGGTACGTGAGAGAGAGCATGAGTCCATGTGCTGTGCCTACATTAATAGTACCTAAGAAGGATGGGACTTGGAGAATGTGTATTGATTCAAGGGCAGTTAACAATATAACCGTCAAGTATAGGTTTCCTATACCTAGATTGGATGATTTGCTAGATGAATTACATGGTTCTCAATTATTTTCAAAGATTGATTTAAGGAGTGGATATCATCAGATTCGAATGAAGGAAGGTGATGAATGGAAAACAGGTTTTAAAACAAAGCTAGGGCTTTATGAATGGTTAGTCATGCCTTTTGGGTTAACTAATGCACCTAGTACGTTTATGAGGTTGATGAATGAGGTCTTAAAGCCATACATTGGTAAGTTTGTAGTGGTATATTTAGATGATATTTTGGTGTATAGCAAGAGTGTTAATGATCATCTAAGCCATCTAAGGAGTGTGTTTGGGACATTACGAGAACAAAAGCTCTATGCTAAGCTCGAAAAGTGTTATTTCATGGTACCAAGTGTGACGTTTTTGGGGTATATTGTGTCCAAAGATGGGGTTTCTGTTGATCCATCTAAAGTGGAAGCTATAAAATCATGGCCAACACCAAAAAACGTGACTGAAGTACGTGCTTTTCATGGGTTAGCCTCGTTCTATAGGAGGTTTGTGAAGAATTTTTCATCTGTTGTTGCTCCTATAACCGAATGCATTAAGAAGGATAAGCCTAAGTTTGAGTGGACTAAGGGGGCACAAGAAGCTTTTGAATTGATTAAGAAGTTGCTTTGTAACACACCCATACTAGCCTTACCAGATTTCTCTAAACCATTTGAAGTAGAGACGGATGCAAGTGGGGTTGGAATTGGTGCTGTTCTAGTCCAAGGGAAGAGGCCAATTGCTTACTTTAGTGAGAAGTTGAATGGTGCTAAACTGAACTATTCTACATATGACAAGGAGTTCTATGCCATTATTAGAGCTTTGGATCATTGGAGTCATTATTTAAGGCCTAATCACTTCATATTACATTCTGATCATGAAGCTTTGAAGCACATTAATGGTCAACAAAAATTGAATCCAAGACATGCTAAATGGGTTGAATTTTTGCAATCTTTTCACTTCTCTTCAAAGTACAAAACGGGGAAGTCTAATGTTGTTGCTGATGCTTTGTCAAGAAGGTATACTTTGCTTGGTGTTTTAAACTTCAAATTGCTTGGTTTAGAGTTGATAATCCAGTTTTACGAGCAAGATGGAGACTTTGGACCAATATTGGCGCAACTTTTAAAGGGTTCTATGAGTTCATATGTGCTACATGATGGGTTTTTGTTCAAAGGCAATCTATTGTGCATACCAAAGTGTTCTATACGTGAATTACTAGTAAGGGAGGCGCATGGAGGTGGCATTGCTGGACATTTTGGCGTTACAAAGACACTAACCATGTTGCAAGAACATTTCTATTGGCCAAAGATGATTGTTGATGTTGAGGCCATAATTGCTCAATGTGCTACTTGTCAAAAGGCAAAGGCAGCCTTTCATCAAGGTTTTTACACTCCATTGCCAGTGCCAGAGGGACCTTGGGAGGATGTTTCTATGGATTTCATTGTGGGGTTACCAAGGACAGCAAGAGGCAAGGATGCAATTATGTTGGTGGTTGATAGGTTTTCAAAGATGGCTTATTTTACACCATGTCACAAGACCGACGATGCTATGAATGTGGCTGA
>PYUH01000258.1:379111-411698 GCA_016808085.1 Suaeda aralocaspica | reverse complement strand
ATAGATGACTTGTATTATTCGGACATAATAAGGTTACATGGAAGTCCCAAAAACCCTTGTGGTGCACAGAGACACAAAGTTCATGAGTTCCTTCTGAAGTCACTTGGAGTATTGTATAAGTACGAAACTTTGGTTTAGCACCTAAATTATCATCCTCAAACAGATGGCAACCAGAGGTGGACAAATCGGGTCACCTAGGGGGGTGTCTTTTGGGATGTGTTTGGTTAGTAAAAAACAAAAGGATAATTGGGATTTTGAACTCTGCTCTGCTGATTGTTGCTTACATATAGATCACCTACTTTATGCTACTAACGCTCGCCTGCTATTCGCAAATTGTTCTTATGGAACATCCTAATTACACAATTGGGACTTTGTTAATATTCCTAAAGGGGAGTTGGTACAGCAAAGATTGGCAAGACAAGGTGTTGATTACATACAAAAGCTTCACGCAAGAAAAGAAGTAAGGGCTAGAATCTAAAAGGTAAATGATTTACACAAGGCTAGAGCAAAACAAACACAATCATCAAACATGTTTAAGACAAAGGAAGGGATTTGGTTTGGCTGACATGTTGAGAAAAGAAAGGTGTCCCAAATCAACAAAGAATAGCTTTGACCGTCCCCCTGTGTGATGGATCGTTCAAAATCAGTAGTAAGTGGTGACATGCATACAATTAAGAGTTTGCTAGGAGATATGGAGTCATGCCTACTTTCAACATTGTGTGTTTAGCTCCTGTGTTCCTGTATGACCAATCGGGTTTGAGTGACAAACTGCTCTGAGAAGAGGTGAGGTGATATGAATATCATGAGCAAACTTCGATGGTTTGATAGAAGGTGCAAACACACGAGCAACATGGGAGGAGCTAGTGCTTAGTGAGACACAAGATGCTTAAGGGTGGCTAGGGTTATTTTACGGGCTTTTCGTGGTGACATGTACAGAGTTCTCTCAGTAAAAATCAAGCAAGCATAATTGTAGTTAGTTTAGGAGTGTTGAAGCTAATATGGGTTTTCTTCCCACTTCATTTGATTAGTGGTTTTACCTATGGTGTTTGTGATTTTTATTTAGTTCTGTATGATCATGGTTGATGGAATCAGAACCATTGGGAAACAACAAAATTGAATGGTTTCTGAAATACAGATGAAGCTCAAGAGGTATTCCTTGGAAGTTCTTGAAAATGGAAGTCATCAAATACAAGAAATATATGCGAGTTATATATGGCGGATTTGTTTTTGAAAAGATTATACGATTTTGGCAACATTGTTAAGTGTGTTTTGCCGTGTTGGTGTTTGACTGGGTCACTTTAGTTAGTTAGTGAAATATGTCTTAGAATTTGTTCTCAAACTATCTAAATTTAGCTCTAGAAAATCATTAGTGATATTTAGTTGGTGACGCAACGATTGTATCGGGTTCGTAGAGAGTTTTGTTGTTATCCATATATAGTGTTGCCTATACCATAAACTTTAGGGTAGGTTAGGTTTCGTTATAGGATTTCACTATTGTGTACATGTGTAGCTATACACATAGGAATTGTTAAAATACATCAATCAATTCGATTAGATTGATTAAAACAACAAGTTTTGTTTCGTTCTTTATGTCTATCACGTAATGTAAACACATTATTGTGAGGATTCTTGTGAGGAATCGACGAGGAGTGGTGCTATAAGCTTTATCTCACGTGAGGATAGGTTTTAGGATTATTATAGGGTGCTTTGCTTGAATGTCAAATTCTCATAATTATTCGTCCAATTCAGGACTTTTCGATTTGTTGGTTGGTTGTTGCTTTTATCAATGTGGTCTAATATTATCTTTTGTGTTAGGGGCGTTTTGTTTATAACAAAATCACATCACTTATGCTTCAAGGTGCAATTGAATGACCATAGTGTTAGGTTAACTACCCGACCATAGTCTGAGAGTTAGCAGCAATAGTGTTTGCCTTGAAAAATGGAGACACTTAATTGTATGTGAAGTCAATGTAGTATATATATTAGACCACAAGAGTTTTCAAATGGTGATGCCGATGCTCTAGAGTATAAACAAGCATGATTCTTTATGAATACCTTGGGGTGTTGCTAAATGAGCTAAAGGACACTCAAGAGTGAAGTTTGGACAATCAGTGAACGAGGGAGCGATTGGAGGACAGATTCTTATGAATGTAGGTACCAACAACATACTCATGAGGAAATAAGAAGAACCAGGACAGAGATGTGAAACTGACATAATTTAAGGAAAAGCTAAATGCAGAGGAAGCCATGGATTTTAAGATTCATTGAGGATGGAAGATTATAGGTATAAAGGCAATGGTGTGTGTACCCCATAGAAATGTGAGGATTGAAGCGAAGAGAAGAATAATGTAGGGTTTCAAATCCAGTTTCAGTTGACATCACTAGAGTGCGATAAACTTACAAGGATCTAAAGAAATGTATTGGTGGCCTAGGTAAGTAGAGAAGTGGCTGACTTTTTAACATACTGTCTACTTGTACAAAAGGTTAATTTTTTGAGGTAGTAAAGAACCTGAGGGGACAAGTCCAATCACTTGAGATTGATACCAGGATGGAAATGGGATTGGCATTTCTATGGACCTTTGTGACCTTGCTTACCAAAAGTCGACGAAGTAAATGATACCTATACGGGGTATATTGGTAGTTGAGACTCACTACAGTCTAGCATGTTGTTTTATACCATGAAATGTCTTGGAAAATGGAACAATGGCAAAGGCTTACATAAAACATGTTTGGAGCTCACACGGAGTTCCAAAGATACTCGTGTTAGATAAAGATCTAGGTTTCTTTCGAAATTAAATTCGAAGATTTCAGGGGAGGCTTTGGTTTTTACAACATTGAAGATGGTACAACTTTCAAACCGCATGTCATAACGATGGACAAACAGAGTGATGAGAACCATACAAACCTTGGAAGACAAGCCTAAGGGCTTGTGTGAATGGACGTTCAAGGAATGGGCAGGTCCATGGAGCTCATGAGTTTTCATACAAAAAATATTACAATCAAGTTATTGCAGACACTTTTGAAGCTTGTATGGAAAAAATGATAGAGCCCTTGTGTTGGCGAAATAGTGAGACAGTGATTCTAGGACCTCAATTAATAGAGGATACCACCGAGGCAAAATTATACACTAATTCAAGCAAAGATTCAAGTAGCACAAGATAACAAAATCTATGTGATAAAAAACCCAAGAGCAAGTTGTGTTTGAAGTTATTGACAGGTTCAATTAAGTATACACCAATGAACGGAGTGATGAGTGACTGTTGTGAAGAAAGGAAAGTTGATCCCTAAAGTACAGTACAGGCCCCTATGAAGATTCTTGCAAAGGGTTGGACACGGTAGGCTTATACTAGCACTACCAATGGAGTTGAGCCAGGTTCACAATGTTTATCCAGTGGTCTCAAACTAAGGAAGAGAGTACGTGCCAGACGTAGTCCAGCATGTTTAGAACCTGAATGCAAGTGCAATATTTGATGGATCCAAGAGTTTGACCTGGATGCCGGAGGCCCCTAATTAAAAGTGGCCCACTCCAGGTCAGAGATATCGCTAAATGAGTGTCAAAGCATCAGGAAGTGCTGTCTTCAACCAGCAACCGACGAAGCTACTTGGGGCTGAAACTTGATGAGATAAAAAACCCAAGCTTTCTCCGGTTAGTAGAGTTATGAGTTAACGCGGACAGATACTCGATCTTCAAAGGGGGTAGAAAGCAGGACCTGGTTTTTCGACATTATAGCTCATTTTTGCAAAGTTTTCTGAGTTCTATGACTTAAGTAGAGTTTTAGTTGCTAACATAAAAGTTGTCAAGTATAGTTGTCTAACAGGTAAACAAAGTACGGACGGTTAAAGGAGTCTCTATTCAATCCTACACTACCTACGCAAAAGTTCGGACGAAAACTTGCTTTTAAGGGTGTGGTAGACGGTAATGTAACACCACCTTTTATCTTTGCGTATTAATAAACAGTATTTTTGTATTTTATGCTGATATGGTTTTTATGTCTTATTTATATGTAATTTGTATATGTTGAAATTCTGTTCGAGGAAATCTAATACCAAGATAAATTAAAACATAAAATAATACTCAGTTTATGGTTGAAGTGTAGTTATTTGTGTTCTAAATAATTTTTTTCATGGTTAAAAAATTTTTAAAAGCTGTCTAAAATGATTTCACAAGTTTCTTCAATTTATTTAGGAGTATGTATGGGTAGCGCTCACCAGAATGCCCTCTTGGGGGTCGAGAATACCCTATAAAAGCACTAAATTATACAGTTTGCCATGATCATACTAGTCATTAAATTCCAAAATTCGTAAAGTGAAAGGAGATGGGAAAAACCAAATAGTTGCAAATTTCTCGGGAAATTTCTTTTTTTTATGTGTTTTCTTCGGATCCCGTGCAGCCCGGTCCCCATCTGCCGGCATCGCTCCACTCACGCGCCGCCCGCTGTCAGCCGACTGCTGTCCTCCTCCCTTACTTTTTGGAGTATTTTTTCGAACATCTTTATAAAAAAAAATCCTACTATAACTTTAGTATTTTGATCATACTTGCAAATGCCTGTTTATACATATGTTTAATCATGTTTTTTTCAGTTTAATCATGTTTTGATATAAGATGACTCTGTTTTAAGCACTTGCAGAATAATTTGTTGTTGTTCATTGAAAGTTAAATATTAGGGTTCTGAAATAAAATTTAGGAAGTTAGATTTTCATGATGAATTTTTATGTTCTAAACTTCTTATGGAAACACTAAGTTATGATTGTGGTATTTATGTTCTGCGTTGTTATAAGTTTAGATTGATTTTAGGGTTTTAACTTAATTTATAAAGCTGTCCAAATTTTAGTAATCATAAATTTGAAATTGAATAATAATATATTTTGAACAAGGTTTTTGGGCATATGAAACATTATTCTAAAGCCTCAGTTGATTTCATAAATATGGTTATTAGTGTAGGTTTTTGGCATGAAAATTATAATGTGTTGATAATTTTTTCATGACTTTAAGTTGTATAAATAACATCTGAAATTTTAATAAAACAAGTTAAATTAAGTTTCTTAGTTGTCCAAATTTGCTTTACTAGTATGATCACACTCCAGTCTATATTGATATATATAACATTTTTAGTATGTTTATAATGACAAAAAGTGAGTTAAGCATGTTTAGCATGCATGTCCAGATTTAATTATTAATTAGGCTTTCAAGTATGTAATTAGCAATCAACTGATCAAATGAAGTTAATTAATAAATTGTATGCTCTTTGCGTCGTTTTTCGGAAGTTTTTCAAGGGATTTTGATAAATTTAAATTGCTGTCTACTTTTCTAAAGTTGCAATAAATTTACTTTACAAGTTTTCTATAAAGCCAAACTAGTCCCTGACAAACTAAGTTAGTATTACGAATAGTAAAATGTTAAAGGTAGTATGGAATTTGAATAGAGTCCCTATAAGGAATTTGCACAAAGTTGGGCCAAATTGATGCCTAGTACTCACTGTTAATGTGTGGTCTAAAATGAAAGCACGTTTTCGCCACCTCACCCGTTAATGGCTGTGTATCAGATGTTTCATTGTTTAACGATTAAAGGACCACATATAAGATTAATTATGACACCTTTAAGTTGTGATAATGAAATTGGCTTAAGTGATTTGATGCAGTTTTACTGTGATGTTGCAATGAGAGTCATAACTTTTTACAAACCTATTATCTACGTAAAGTGTAAGAGACGTGGCTATCAAAACTCTTGGATACGTATAATACTTGATGGTGAAAAATGGGGGAGTGCTATGGACATGATCTAGACTTCTAATTGTAGTGCGTGCAAGACGTTGGTACTCTTTGACTATTTAACATGCACTGATATCCGTCCTTTTGTGTGACATAGTAAAGAACCTCTTGGACGTAGCTAGCCAAGTTCGGTGCCCAAAGGGCGATGATTTATTTAAGGGGGAAACCCGTTCGGATCAGGATCCAACAGTTGATAGTATATCGTATAATATAGTTATGTCCATGTACAGGAAAAGATATGGTTTCACAGGGAGTAGATGTAGTGCAATGTTTTATTTTCTTATTGTTGTTGCATAGTCACTTTAGTAGTGTTGCTACCAGCTTTTGGTGCTGTTTGTTTTGTCGTAGATGGCTTTGTCTGGACTTGGTGTACATTCCCACATTGTGGTGAGCTGGTTGTCTAGCAAAAGTAAAAGCGGTAGGTACAGGCAGTGGGCATAGTAATTTCGTGAGTGCGATGAGAGTGCGAAGTGCTTGTTTGTGTCTGTAGCTTTGCTTTATTTAATTGTCTATATAGACTACATTTATTTTGATGTACATACTTTGATTTTTTTAAAGACTTGATTAGATATTAGTTTTAGTTTGGTTTTAAGGGCCATTAATATGGGTTCCGAAGTGGTCATAAAGTTTAAAATTGATTTTTAATTTAAGGTTGTTTTAAGTTTTTGGAAATTGTTTGGTTTTGTGAAGACTTCCACTGTAGTACGCTTGATAATGCCTTAAGCCGTTATCACTAGTGGCGTGGTATATCTTTGGTTTTTCCATATTTTAGTAGTTGTTAATAATATAATTTATTATTTAGGTGTGTTTTTCGGAAAAATGAGAAAGAAGGAAGTTAGGAAATCTAGTGGTGTTATATAAGAGCTCTTGTCTGATTTTAATCCATACCCAACAAGGTACGAAGGCTTAATGACATTTTCTCTACTCAAGTGTTTGTTAAAATGTTAGCCTAGTGTGATCTCTGACCTGCAAACTCTCTTACTTCCACAGTACCTTTTTCAACATGGTGCTCTTAAGAAAATGATGCCTACTATATGCTTGGACTTCAGAATGCTAGAAAGATTTTCCTACTTAGTACGAAATATGTGAATTGCACTTGTGTTATCAACATAAAATGGGAACACATTCTGAAACATACTTCCAAATCCTTTAGTTGTGACTGATCCACAAGAGCTGAGGCAACAACACAAAGCATTGTAAGACTCAGCGACAACTGTAGATTAAGGCCACATAATTGGTTGTTTCTTATCCCCATGAGAGAGACAAGAACCTAGGAATGTGGGCCATTCTAGAAGTGCTCTTCCTGTCCACAACAAAACCAGCAAAGTCAGCATCTTGTATCATAGATTCATGCTATTCCCTTTGGAGTACACAAAAATAAATCATTCCACCTTGAGATATCCAGTAATTCTTGAACAACCTTTGATGTAAATTCTTAAGGTTACCTTGAATCTTGAGCACACAACCATACTAAACAAGCTATATGCGGCCTGGTGGTGTTAAGTAAGCAATATGCCAATCATACCTCTGTACAGCTTACCCGCAAATCCTTTCCTGTCGTCACAAGGATCAGTTTTGAGAGAAGCTTGGAATAGGTGTTTCATAGGATTTTGCTTGTCTTGCAGACTATATCTCTTCAGCAGCTCCTTGAGGTAGCTTCTGTCTTGATTGAAAGCCCAGAAAGAACCCAAGTTCTCCCAATCTACTCATCCACATGCACTTTTCATACAACTCCGGCAAAACTCATATACACAAGCGGATTAGTAGCAATCCGAACAAAAATTATCATCAACATATGCGAAAAAACTAACAGAATTTCCCCTTTCTTTAAGATAGTGTCTTTCAACACTAAACCTCTCTATATAGCCATTTTTAAAGAACTAGAAAGTCTCTCATACCATGCTCAGGAGCTGTTTGAAGACAAAGCGTTTGTCATGTATTAACAAAACGATGGTTTGGGACAGCCAACATAATTCAAAATCTAGGGGGTTTGGTCCGCATAAACATCTTCTGTCAAATAACCATTACACAAGGGTCGTCTTAAACATCCATTTGAAAGTAGTTTGACGTCATTTTTAGCAGTAAGGCAAGTAAAATCACATATTGCTGTTCCAGCCTGGATACAGGAGAAAAGGGTTTCTAATCAATCACTTCCTCCTATTGATTATTACCCTGTGAACCACTAGCCACTGACTATGAACACTGAATCGTCCACCATGTGTCGTGATACACCCTTTAGGTCACAATAACCAGACTGTTTTCTTCTGGGTTCAAGATGCCAGACTTGTATTTCTCACGTCAAACTGATTGAGTCATCTTGCATGCTCAACCCCTCAGATCTTAACCCACCTTAGAAGTCATGGGGTCAACAATTGAAGAAAAGGGGATAGAAAAAGCACAAAAGTTTTGTAAAGTAGTATTCTTGTCTGCGCCGCCTTGTTAATGTCAACTAATGAGATAAGACAGTGGGAGAAGAAGGATTTTATACTTAAAGAGTTTTTTCATATAATTTACATTTGTGTCCATGTAATGTTGACTGGTTCCTGACTACTTCCCCCTGACTCTTGTTGCCTTTTGAACAGTGACTAGGTCCATAGTGGTCTCAATTGCATCACCTTACGTTGATGGCTCTGAGTTTACTATCCATTCCCTTACCTCTTAAGCTATACCTTAATCTTTGCTGGTACACAGACGCAATTTCTCTCTCTAGGGATCGCTCATGCAAAAGAAGATGGATACTTGTCTTAACACACAAAGTCTCTTGTTAATCTAGCGTTGTGTGTGGATAGCCCTGAAACTAAGCTCTCCACCCTACAATTGCCCCCCCTTTTGATTTACCGTTGGAGTATAAATGACCCGTGCACTCCCGGATCAAGCACGGATTTAACCCATGGTTTTAGGACATCTGCACAAAAACACGTAATTGGTGCATGTTTGGTTTCTTCCCCTAAGAGACTCATACAGGTGTTTTTTTTCCAGTAAAGGTCTGAAACATTACACCGTATTAAAATATAGAAGCGGCGTACTCGACAGCTCTTCAGCTCCGAAGTGTGTGAGGTAAACCACACTATGAAAGTCATTTTCTTGACAATGTTTCTTCTAGGGTGCGCTTTTTCTCTCATCCACTACATCTTTTTGTTGAATGCTGGGAGCTGAAAATGTGAGATAACACCATGATCATTCAGTGTTACAACGTCTGACATTGTCAAATCAGAAACCATGATCAACAGGATATAGACCATTTGATGATTAACCTTGTTTTGAACCTATTTGATACAAGATTTCAAATTCACATCCTCAAAAGTTGCATTTTACAATTTCAAAAGATTGTCAAGTATACGAGAGTAGTCATCAACTAACAGAAAACAAAAACTATGACCATTTCGACCTGCACAGCTGGGCCCACAGAGATCCGGTGCACAATTTCTATGGTCTAGTGGTGATTACAACCTTCTTTGGCTTCTTTGGCGGAAAGAGGGACTTGACGTGTTACATTTGCACACTCATGGCCTATATGATCAGCCAACACAACTTATTAGGTAAACTTGATGGCTAGAAGTCCCTGAGGATCGTAGTTTATTACAAAGAAAAACTTACATGTCTGTGTCTCTTTGCCACAGAGCCAATGGTCCTCCTCTTACAACCACTGATACAGGTTGCACTGTATCTTGGATATGCACTTAAGTAATGTTATGTAAACATTATTGATGTCGGCCCCTACGACCAGTTCCTTTGTTTCATGTCGACTACGTGACACAAGATGGGTTCAATTCAACATGGTTCCACCTTGCACATAGCTAAGATGCCTCAGAGGTTAATGTTTCAAACCTTCACAAGATATACTTATCAATCACTGACGAAAAAGTCTACCGCCTGTACTGTCCTTTGATCACACTTGCTACTGTCGTCCCAAAGGTGACACTTTTACTCCTTCATAGGCACAAGTGAAAGAAATGGATTTTATCCCTGACATGTGTCTGAGCAATCATGTCCAATACCGATATGGCTTGTCCTTCACTCTAACCTGCACAAACAAATCAGTTTCGTCTTAGGAACCCATATTTTCTTTGGGTTCATTGTCCTTAGGAACTGGTTTGCATTATGTCTATTTCTAACCCAGATGTTGTTTTAAACATTGTTTCCTCCTGTTTTTATATGTTTTCCTTTTTAAAAACCGAATAGATTTTCTGACTCATTTGAATTATGGACCTTTTGGACAGGACACTGTTTTCTTTTATCATGTTTTGCTTTGTAAACAAATCTCAATTACATGTCCATTCTGACAACAATCAGGGGCACATGTGCATATCCTTAGCAAACACGTACTTACCTCTCTTGATTCAGAAATGCCTAGTCTCAATCTCTCCCAACTTTGAGGCTCCTTGGAACTTTGGCTTCCAAAAATCACTCCACAATCAAAAAACCTTCATGGATTCTCTAGGTTGTGAAGGTAAATGATGTTTAGAGTACTAGGGCATCGCCAACCTGTTCATACTGTCTTACGCAGTACACTCACTCATGCTCTTAGTTCAAGTTTCTTAAGCTGAGCTTCAATTATACTCTGCAGGCGATTTGCAAGGTCTATTATTTCCTATGAAGCTCATCTTAAGATTTGAAACCATTTCGAATCTGGAGTGTTCTGCTTTCTTTAGTTGGATATTTTCGGATTGAAGATCACAGATTTTAGTTCAATACTTACACGGTAAGATTCGATATCAACACCTTGATTACCCATGAAGCAATATTGTTGATTTTTCTTGAATAGATATTTATAGCTGTAAAAAATTTTCCACGAATTCCTCATACCTTCAATCTAATTCATCAGTACGCATTAACATAGTGACCACTTGTGCTAGCAGAGAAGTTTTCAGATCTCAAACTGTTTGAACAATGCTTTCCACATTCATCAATATATCAGTTATAAGCCAAATAAAATCGGAATGTGAGTGACAGTTTTGTTAAGTTCTTCACAATTATTCTTTACTTCAGGCCTCCTATAAGCTTACTACAGCTTTTTCATTATTTTGGAGAAAATATCTATTTATGAAAACACTAATTGAGGGTTTTTGTTGTGTAAACATAACAGAGGAAACTTGTTCACAATGGCATTAAGAATCGGTTGTTATATTGTTTAGTCCCATAAGAAAGAATAATATTTTGGAGTAATCAGAAAGTTTAGGGAAACTCTCCCCATTACTGAAGATAGTAACAAGGAGGACTCTCACTCACTTTTTGGGCATAGTAGTATTTAGGGAGGAACTCTCAACCTAGACGACAACTACAAGTTTCGGTTTAGTGAACTCTCACTAAAACTACACCACTTCACAATTTGCGACCATCTCGAATTTTTGGGCAAATAACTTTAACTTAACACAAAAAGTCAAATTAACAAACAAATTAGAAGTTTAGGCCATTGTCTGATGTGTCTTTCATCAAACAATAGCCTATTATATCCTTAGTACATCCTCTACATTACAACTTTTACTTAGCTAAACCTATAACACAATTCAGAAATAGGTAAAATGAAATACGATGGCAGATAATTGGCTCATAACGTCCAAATTAATCCCATTACAACTAATTATTTATTAACTAAGGGAAACTTAAACAAGGGTAGCATAACTCAAAACGTTCAGAAAACTTAACTGCCGAAAAACGTTGCCAGCAGCTCCAATTCTTCTCTTCAAAAAACTTCTCAAATTTGTCATTCAAATAGTTCCTTTGAGTTTAAGCTTTGTCAGCCATGAATTGACCCCTTCATCTCAAGCCTCTTTAGTTCAGTATATAAACCTGATATTAAAAGTCTCGATACACCCTTTAAAGAGTTTAAAAAACCTGTCTTACAAATTCATCATTCAAGCATCCTTGAGTTACGCTTGAACTGCTCAGATTAACTCCACTTAAGCTATTATTCCACAATACCACAAGAAAACACCTAAAAATACGCTTTAAATCGAAAAACGTCCCAGCTTACTCCCCCTTGAAACCACGCCCCCAAATCAGCTAGATTTTCTACTCTTCAAAGACTGTTGGTGAATTAAAAATCCATATAGCTGTCATCTTTTCACTATAAAAGGCAGAAGAAATAATTCTAATCTACGTTTCAACATCTTCAGTGTAATTGGTTACACTCAGCAGGTGCACAGTGTGAGGACCCACGGGTACCCTTTATGCCAAACTCCATGATAGTAACATGAAATAGTGACTTAGACAAAACCAATCCTGACAATTATGGGACTGAATTATCCGATCCTTGGCACATCTTGGTCACCGCCCCTTTCAAAAGGAATTGCCTCCAATCTTAATCATCAAAGTATCGGTGCAAGTCTCCCACTTGAACAGTGCTGGAAACTCCATACTTGCCTCCAAATCACCTTGTAGGCAATGTTGTGTCGTTTCCCACACCTAAATGGTCCCTCCGGCCCTTGGCTGAGTTGGTTTCACTTTGAATGGGAAACCTCTCCTTACCTCATGAGATCCCACCAAGTCACCAACTTCAAACTTCACGTTTATTGACCCTGTGTTGGCTTCTGTTAGACTTCGTAGTTCTCAAATGTCTTCTCACCTCTTTATGGATTTTGCATCATGAACTCGTCTCTTGCTCCTATGGCCCCTCCATGCACGAACTGGTCGTTGTTGAAGAGCAATGAAAGTACAATTGGACATAGGGAATTAGAACCATAGATCCTACTTCAAAAGGAGAGTACCTTTGTAAGTAGTACTAGGAGAGGCTATTATAAGCACACTTAATCTGGACATAGAGCGATCGTAGCTATATCCCAATATTTTTGTGTCTATAACGCAAGTCGTCCTCGAGCAAAGAACCTAGCAACCCTGATTCACACCTCGGTGTCTTGACCAATCGGTTTTTGCTGGGTGAGTTGTGAAGTAGAAAATTAGCAAACGTGGTTCCCATCAAGCGCCACAAGACTTACCAAAAATGAAGCTTAAGAGACTTTGTGTCTGGATCAGAAAGCAATGGATGCGTTGGGAACTCCCATGGAATCTGCAACATATCTCCCAAAGTCAACTTGGCCACCTCATCAGCACTTCATTTTTGTGACAGATAAAGTGAGCCATCTTGATAGAAACGATCAACCACACCCCCATTATTGTAGTCCTTACCCCCCCTTAGAAGTTCTAGGTAAAGCCACAATAAAATCCTGCTTAGATCCTCCCAAGTTCTCCTGGATCGGCCAATGGTTTTGTAAGACCCTTGTGAAAACACCATCTTTGCCTTTGACAACATGTTGAGCACACGAGCTTACACAAACATGGGGAACAGTAGACACATGTTCAGGCCAATAGAATAGTGAGCTTGACGAAGACCCTAGTCTTTTAAACTCCATGTACGAGGCTAGACACACACCTCATTGATGCCTCATGAATTCATAAGCTTCCGAATGGGCACTTAGGCATGCATGAATCTATTTCCCTGAAAATAAACTCAATTTTGGGAGGTAAAATAACTATAAATCCTACATCTCACGCTGCATTCCTCCAATAGCCGTTGAATCATCAGTCTTCCTTGTAGTTCTTGACTAAGTTCGAACCCAAGGATCTTAGCTTACACACCACTCCAAGTAAAGTTGCCTCACTAGATAAGGATCCGCAACATACATTTGGCTTTCCACTCTGTGTACTTGGTGAAAGTAAGTTTGCAAAAAGAATTTCACCCACTTAGCATGGCCCTGAATTCATACCTTCTTTGGGCGCATGTATGGAATCTCCAAGACCTGATCAGAAGCTAAGTATGGAACCGTTTTGTTGTGGCCGTCAATAGAATGTGAACCAATGACACAAAGCACCTCATTTTCATGTGCAGATATGAATCCTTGTTTTTCATAGGTGGACTAATTCCGCTGTGGACTTGGCTCCATTCCACCTAAAATAGGCAATTGGACGCCCCTCTTGCATCAACACGGCACAATTCCTTTCCTCAGAAAAAAAAACCTTGCATCACATTCAAAATGCACATGGCTTTGAGAAATCTGGAAGTGCTAGGGAGTGTGTTCGTGTGTTGCACATTAGGCTTATCTGTGACCCTTTCAAATTGCCTTTTGAGTCTTGGGACGATCCCAATCAAATGAGCCCTTCTTTGTGCACCTCGTGTTTAGGAGCATAGAGTGCTAAAATTAGAATGAACCTCCTCATAAAAGAGCTACGATCCATCGAAAGAACGGTTCCACTCGTTGAGTTGTCTTTTAGGTACTAGGCCATGATTGAATAGCCTCAATTTTGCTAGAGATCAACTTTACTCCATAACCTTGAAATAATATAACCATAAAGAAAATGACCTTGATAGAGGCTAAAATTTACATTTTCGTAGGTTTTCCATACAATTTTTTTTCTTCATACAGTGAAAACTTCAAATAACTGTTCAAATTTATCCCCATTCTGCTATAAATGACGATATACATCAAGGGTACACCACGACCACCGAATTTGACCAAGGAAAGGCTTACCCCCCTGCGTTCACTTAACCTCATGAAAGTTGCTAGGAGCTTGGGTGGATCCCAATGTAATGGACAAGCCCTTCATAGCAAACCGTTGCTACTCCTTTAAAGCAGTCTCCATTCATCCCTTCTCTTCATTCAATTTTGATGGTAGCCACTCCTGCAAATCAATTTGAGAAGAATTAGAATCACTCATTCATCAAGCCATGTCATCAGTCATGGATAGTAAACCTGTCCTTGTAGTAAATGTTCTTCACGTTAACAGCCCTATATCAATACCTGCATTCGCCATTACACAATCATCTTTATTGGTGACCAACAAGCCCAGCAGCGAACAGCACAATGGAGTCATCGACCAGCACTAACCCCAGACTCATCAACTCCTCTATTTGAGTTGATAACTCTCTTAGTTTTCCAAAGGATTACACCCTATGGCCAAGGTTGTTGGCAAGGGAAGGAGCCCCAGGAATGAGATCAATTTGAATGTCCATCCCCCTCAAGGTGGTTAAACCAATACCGGTACTCCAATCCGGAAAAATTCTTCAAAGTCCTTATCAATTGAGCCAATTGGAGGTTGGACTCCACACAAACTTTCGCTGATCGACTTCAGAGTACATCGGCTAATTACAATGCACCCTGCACCATCAATTCATTCCTTTCATTCCTTCAGAGTAAGTAATGACACTTCTTCAAGAGGGTGGTTGTGAGAAAACGCTCGGGGTGTGGTGGGGGTGCAAATTTTTTTGTTTTCCCATGGTGAGTTATAGTAATAAGTGTTATGGTATCCTTAATCCTAGTTGAGATTTACGATCAGTTGCAAGGTATACCAACAAAATAGACAAACATCCATAGACACAACATCACATCACAATGAGTTATCATGCTAAACCCATGGAAAACTAACCATGCATTATGTTTTCTAACCCCCCCATGCTAGAGTGATAGATGTCAAACCAGATCACTTTAATGATGTGGGTGATGTGTGAGTTTTGTAAGTCGCAGCTCTAGTTACCAAGTTTTTGAACAACCGTGTTGGCCTCACTACCACCATCAACAATCAAATCACATACCTCGCCTTTAATCTGCAACTGGTGAATGAGTAGCTGCCTTGTGGGGTGTGCTGAGGGCTCCTCATATGAGCTTGCACGCCCTTGTTACAACCGATTTTGTTTGGTCCACTTCTTCTGGAAAACCATTGATAGGTCTCCTTCCTTCTTCAGAGGATCATACTCCTCCACGTTCTTCATCTCGACAATCTATCCATTCATAGTTTGGATTGGGCAATAAGCGTTCACCTCTTGCACTGGTCCATGCCCTTGAATTAGGACATCCTCTGAATGAACCTCTTCCTCCCATTGTTTTACCCAAACAATGTCACTTAGCTTGAAATCTTTCTTAGTCTTTCGTATAAGTGGTTCATTGTTTTTTGACAAGAGAAGACTACTCCTTATAGGGAAGTGTTGGGGTTTCGTTGCACCGTGAGGAATGGTAGGTACTTCGTTTTCCTTTCCTCTTTGAATACAAATTTTACGTGACAAGTTTGCAAGTTTCAACAAAGGTTAAATTGGGTGTAACCTTTCAAGCTTTTCTTGGAACTCTTGCCCAAACCATCACAAAACAGCTACCCACCTTTCAGTTCTTTATTCTTGTGACTCACACGAATTGCAGGTCTATCAACGCCTTGATGTATGACCCCTCAACAGGGATCAACCATTTGTTTGTAAAGGTGCTCACTTCACATATTGACTGTTGTTTAATTGTATAGAGAAATAAAGCGAATCCTATTCTTTTCTTGTAGTTGGTAACCAAGTGAAGATGGAAGCTTTTTCTCCCTAAGGGTACGCCCCCGTTGTTCTCCTCCTTTGCAACGAACTATCACCATAGCCCTTCAGTTCACCTTGGCTATCTTGTATCTGTGCTCTCTTCTATGATATCACTGATCACAGTTACCTCCTCCAGGAATTCTCTCATTCCAACACATCTTTTCTGACATCAAGGTGTGCCTTATAAGGTCGGAAATAAGCACCTTGTAGAACCTCCTAACATCTTCCCTCCTATGGCTGGAGGAGTCTTCGCCTTGTTTCTCTTCTATCTTGCCGTCTTATCGGAGCTTCTTGCCCATTAGGCAGCAAGGTTCCCTTGTAGATTGGCATTTGTTTCGGCCACCTCTCCTTGCCTCGCATGTGAGCGTGGAACATCCAAAGCCCCCGTCACATGTCTTGATTCTCTCCCATGGTATGTCGGTATTGTCCCTTCTTTGGTCAGTTGAGTTTTGGACATCCTCCTACCCCCTCCTTGAAAGATGCGCCCAATTGCTGGTAATCAGTATAGGGCCCCTTTGTTCCCCCCGGTTTTTTTTTTTTTTCTTCGCTTGCGTTTTTTCCTGTTTTTTTTTGTATCTGTTTTGTCGCTCCACGATACAGCCTACGCCTCATTTGGATGGCTCCTCAAAGCACATTTGTTTCGGAGACCAGTCTCCCCTCTTCCCACGTTTGCTTTGGGATCTCTACTCCGGCGGCACTCTCATTGTCACTTGTGTTGGGCGTTTTTTAGCGTCGTTTAGTCTGTAGGGCCCCTCTCCGCTAGCCCGACAACACCGGTTAGTTATTAGGCATCTTCCTCCATTCTCTCCCACTCCTTCCATACGGTCGCCCCTCTCGAAGTTGGCCCATCGTCCCTTTACCTTCCCCACGTCAATTTAATTAACGTTTAACCCAATTCTTAGCCTTTCCCGCGTTTTTTCAGGCCATTTCTGATGTGTTTTTCATTCACCCAATAGCACGCCATCTCTAGCCCTTCGTCCATTCATTCTCCTTGTCACACTTTACTGTCGCTAATATAAACCACCATTCAGTCTCTACGTACCCTACTGAAAGACCCCGGGCATTTGATTCTTGCGCTCATTCCACCGGTCCACTTCATCCCTTAACCACCCCAACCTAAGTGATTGTATGTTGTCTTTTTCCCTAAAGCGCTATTTGTCATCAATTTACAAGGAAAATTGAATTTTTTCCGAAATCAACTTCCCAACGTTCAGACTTCGCCTTCCTTTCAATACACCGTCGTGCACACAGCTGCCTATGATTTCTTCCTACGCATTCTCAACATTTTATGTGCTCAAATTTGTCTTTTGCTATTCCTGGATTTAGTTTGTACAGCCCGAATTCACTACTTTCTCTTCACGCCTCTTTAATAAGTAACTACTCGTGATTGTTAAACAGCTTCGGACACTATTTCCATTAAACACGAGTGTAAAAACCCGGCGTAACTTCAGCCTTCCATTTTAGTTCTCCTGATTGACGCTGTAACTGCCTAGGAATTAACTCCACCACTGTAATGCTATCTTTATTCAATACAATTTTAACAGCCTGACAAACACTTTTAAAATACTGCATTTTACAATTTTTTTTTGTATTTTAAAAAACGTTCAGATTACCCTCCACACCTTTTGAACACGCCCTAAACTCAGCTCATGTATTTTACTTCCTATTACTTGGTGCCTGGAATGACAAACCCCCATATTTTTAACGTTTTCATGTTCACGTGAAGGCAGAAATAGTCATTGGTTTTTTTTAATTAGTTTTTTACTTTCCTAGGTGTATATGGTTTTGTGATCACTTCAGCAAGTGTGCACCATTGTCGGAAACCATTTTCATGACCCCCATTGTATGCCAAACCTCCATAGGGACGTTTTTTTTATGGAGTTAACCATCGACATCCCGGACTTGGACAAAACCCAATTCCTTGAATGCGATGGGACTGATTATTATCCGTACCTTGGCCCTTTGGTCAGTTTAGCATCTTCAAGCTGATTTTTCTTCGTTTTTTTTCCACATTACTTCAGCTCTTGAACGTTTTTTTTTTTTTCAATTCGTTTTTAGTTTTTTTTTACAATCAGTGTTTTCAATTTTTTGCTTCGACGAACTGACAGTCGCTAAGGTAGAATTTTGAGCACTGTTTCTTAGAGCCTTTGTTAGCTTTATAAGCAGTTTATCCCCTTACCTTCACCCCCATTTTGCTTCAATTAGAGTAAATCGTATCTCACACATACCCTAGTAAATCATTGCTCTATCACAATATCTCATTTTGTTATTGCATATCTAATTTAAATAGTTTACTGTACTCATCGGCCAACGTTAGTGCTTACTTTCTGCCATGCGACACATCCAATTTCTATGTCCCTTCTTTCCTACAATCCCTAGGTGTCTGCCTCTGTTTGTACTACTTTTTTGCAATACGCTGCCAATCACACATAACACTTTGTGAAGAAGCCTCGTCTAGTCACTCACTTTTTCACGCACCTTCGGAGTAAGAATTCTACCCTTTATTTTTTCACCTATTTTTTTTTTGTTCCTTTGTTCAAGGCCCGAAAGCATATATTCTTTGTCATATTTTCTATATTTTGTGTCCGCCCATTGTCAGTTTTCCCATGCTCGACGTCAGTTTTGTGTATTTTTTCTTAATGTAAGTTTTCATTCACCCCCCATATGAAACACACATGTGCTTTCTTCTTAGGTGGACTGGGCTTCTTTGTGTTAGCTTTGTTTTCAAAGATCTTACCTTATAGTGATGTTATCCACGCTTTGGCAACTCCCTTCATCAATATTATCAGCCATTTGCCCACTGAGAACTTGTTCTCATTTGCAAGATCTTGTTCTTCATAGTTTTTTTCTGGCTATTTTCACACCTATTCAAGGACAGACCCTTGTGTTCTTCTAGCGTCTATTTTGTTTTTGCTTGGTACTTCTCTTTGAGTTTCATCTAACATCTCGAGAGTATCTAACTTGACCCAATAAAGTTCTGTTATACGTTGATTAATGGTGTGTGATCGATCTTGTTTTGCCGTCGTGAATGCAGTTACCATAGAGTTTCAAGACCACTTACCTGTTCAAACCCGCTTCTCACGATTTCCACTAACCACCCGATTCTAACTAGTAAACACTTTCTCCAAGACGATTTAAGTTCATTAATAATTGACATAAAGCGTTATTTGTTTTTTGGTAAAATATATTTATTAATATTTCTCTTTGGTTATTCAAACGTTTATCTTTAGGACATACTGCCATATCAAGTTTAGACTCCTAAACTCATCTTGAGTCGACCTTGTATTGGACTACTTGCTTGAGTTTCCCATTTTTACTTTCGTAGCAGTTCGATTATCATGCTAAGAACCGGCTGACATTCATATTCTTAGCCATGCCTTGTGAAGATTGTGCCATGGCCTTTTATTTGGCAATTCTTCGATCGAGTGGTCTTCAGATGTGCTGTTTGTACTCACTCTCTTCTTCTCTGTGCCGTGTGTAGTTGGCCCCCTGCTTTTGGCCCATTCCCTTTTAATTATTCCTCGCACTCTTATATTTTGTTTTTTTTTAGTCCCATGCTAATTTAGTTCAGCATTCTGCAATTACCCTAGTTTCTGCATTAGGGTCTATTTGTTACCACTTGTGTACACTTGGGCTTTTACCCTTTTGATTTTCCTCCTTTATGTTCATCCTCTCTTGACGCATATCCAATTTTCTTTTCTGTCCCTTCTTTCTATGATTGTGTTAACCTTCCTTTAGCCGTTATGGCTTCGCGATTTTTTCTAATGGCACGTGCCCCTTACCGTGGTTTCCCTTACTCCCCCGCGGGGGGGGGGTGCCTTGCGTGTTTTTGTATTTTCTCGTTGTGGCTCTTGGGGTTTCATTTTTTTTTTTCTTTTTTGTATTTGGTGCCTACTTCCCGTTATAAGACCCATGTTCTTGTTACCTCGGTTTTGATTTCCGGGGTTCCCCCGACCTATGCTCTATAGATCCTACCCCCCCTAACAGATGTTTCACGCATGTTCTTGTACCTCTCCTGCGTCTCCGTCCTCCCTTTCCCACCCCCTTCCCTTCTGCCTCCCACTCCCATCATATTTCCGAGATTTGCCTTCATTTTACCCCCCCCCCCCCTTCGGTTATGCTCTGCTCCCCCGATTGTTCCCCCCTCTTCCATCTGAAGGTTCCAATGTCCAGATGATCCCTTTCCCCATTTTTGAATCTCGAGACACCCCCTTCTCTCAATTATCTACCTAGCCTCCATGCTTAGCGCCAGCTGAGTAAATTCTGACCCCTCCCCTCTTGGTCGTAGGGTCATGGTAGTTCTCGTTACCTTCTTTTACAGAATGAGCCATTTGTCCTTTTCACCACTCCGCCATTTGGTGTACTATATTTTCGGCCTTATTACACGAGCTTCTCTTTTCCTTTGGGCTTATCCTATCGTACTCCTTCCTCCGCCACCTTCTCCCTGATTCCTTTTAATTTGTAGTCTCGCATACCGGTTTTTTTTTTGCATGTTCCCTTACTATACGTCATACCCTATGTGCATTACCTTCAGCTCTCTTATGTTTGTTTATATTCATATACCCACACTTTCCCGTATCCTTTTTGCACTGACTTTGCCTGACCGGACAACTTTCGATCACTCGGATTGTATGATTTAGTAACATCTCTTGGTGGTTTTTCGGTTCCACACTCTTCCAGTATGTTCAGTCAGCCCACGGATTTACTGTAGTTTGTGTAGTTACAAGACCCATTCCGGTGCTTGTCTTATTCCCACAACTCGGTCATCTCTCTCATTCGCACCCGTTTCCTAAGAGCAGTTACACTCTCTCCCCAGCTTAGCTGCAGTTGCGACCTTTTTTCCTAACAATTATGTGACTCTCTGAACATTGGTCTCATGCAAAGTAAGACCCCCCTCCGCTTCCTGAGATCCCGTTTTAACCCTTACTTTTCACTATAACCTGGTTCTTTCGTACCCGCTATCATGCCACTGGCTCCCTTGCATTGACAGCTGGAGCGTAGTGACTGTCGGTTGGTCATCATCCAAAAGAAACCACCAGCTTGGAATCACCACATTTCACTGAAAGTGTTTCCATCCCCCTTACCAACATCCTAATCGCTCACTCTCTAAGCCTAATTCCTTCTTCATATCGCAAACCCACAAACCTATCCCCACTAATTGCCAGCCGTATCTTTTTTTTTGGGTCTCTGGCACCTCGTAATCGTTACCCTAGTAGGAGACATACCCTTCTTTTTTTATGACTATCTCCTTTTGACGCAAGTACACCTGTCCACTATTTTTTTCCTTTTTTTTGTTTTTAAAACAAAAACCACTTAATGTAGAAGACCATTTTAGATTTATTCAACTTCCTCAAGCTGGACACTGCACTTTTTTTTTGTCCTGCCGTGCTGAGCGATATTCAGTAAGGGCCTCATCCTCAATTAGAATCTAAAGGAAGGGACCAGTTCCTCAATTTTGGTACATATATTATCCTCCTCTCCACCACCACCATATTTCCTTTTCTCCGGCTCCATTCGGGTCCCCGCTCCATGGGTTAAAGGCTGTTACACAGGAAGCGGGTTGGGCGAGTATGTTTAGTTATTTTTGAACCGGCACTACGCTCAGTGTAGAGTTTGTGATACATAGCATTGGCCGCCACATCGCGACTCCATTTTATACGACGGTGGTCCTGCTCAATAAAGTCTCCCCTTCCTTTAGCTGCATTGCTTTGCTGCTGTAGTGGTACCGTGTTGAATTGTTCTACAGCTGGTCATTCTTATAAGATCTCCCCTCGTTTGCTTCGCGGTCCACTGAGAGGGTTCTGCCTTGCTGCTGTGTTTCGTACGGTTTCTGGGTTTGGCTTTAGACTTGGGGATGTTTGGCTTGGTCCGTGCCTTTCATCCGTTCGCGGTCCTGTCGTATGGTCGTCATTTGCCGCTTTATTTTGCCACATTGAAAGGCCTAGTATGGTCGTGGCTGATCAGGAACCAAGAGTGTCAACGACTTTGAATTAAAGTCGTAGGACAGACTAACCAGAATGAAAACCCTCCTGATGGCCATATGTGACCGTCAATACGGCCTACCCCCGTACTTCTTTTTTTTGTTTTATTCTTGTAAACTCAGAAATTCCACTGGCCATAAGGTGAGGGGTCGTCCCAAAAAGCTCGAGACCCCAATCGGAAATAGAATGGTACTTCAAAATCTAGCCCTAAAATACCTAGTATTACATAGTCAGTAGGCTACCACAAAACAAGGATTGTTTTTAGTCGGGTGGCCATATCTAATAACAATGCATTAGGTGTTTCCATTTTGGGTATGCACGTGCATGGATAATAAATAAGGTAGATGAAGCCGATAGGGACCTTGAGGTTTTTACACGTGCCTTCTTACCCGGGATTTACCACATGACTCGTCGAGGTAGAACTTATAGGCCTGTTATCCATACGTGCCGACAATAGTCCTGAAGGCAAATCATTTGTTGAGTCGCTCCTCGCAGAGGTTAGGGGACATCTTTTCTTGGCCTGTTTCCAAGGTTCAGTTTCTCCACCTGTCACGCAGCCCCCCCAAGCAACATCATCAAATGCTCTTTTTTTGGGGGTTTTTGTAGCACCTCTGCACCCCCTAACTGGCTAAATCAAAAACAGCACACCAAAGTTTCGCTGTTTCGTCACCGACTCGACCTTAAATGACTATTCGTATTAAGCGTAATACCCCTGTCTAACCGTGCTTAGTCGGGTTAGGCCTATCTAGCCTTCAACCCGACCTTGAATGTCGCATATGTAATGTAGGATATAGTAGAGTGGCATCCAGGGAGTGAGAGATTTACGAATATGCTCCCTCCCTTTGAACCACTTCTTCGTTTCTCTCATATTCACCTAAAGCACGTACCACCTTGGAAGATTAGGAGCCTAGTGGGCGCACCCTGTAAGTAATTTAATTCTCAAAGAGTACCCCTTTGTTCTTAAGAGCCAAAGAGACTAACTGTAAGGTAGGATGCCGTCCAAAGCCTGAGGTCCGTGCCTTGTGCTAGGTCCCACGTTTTTCCTCTTTGGGTGCCCTAGTGGTTATGACGGTATGGAGGTAGGGTGGTGGCTTATAAGAGGTGAGAGATTTCTGTTGAGAGCTTTGTTTTTTGGTTTGTTGGATGTGAATTGAGCGGATATTTTTTGAGTTTTGGTGCTAGTTTTAATGGCTTTGATTTTTGTGAGTGTATATAGGCGGGTCGGATATAGCGTTGAAGGAAGTTAGAGTGACGAGCGAATAAGGGGAGTTGGAAGTTTGAGAGTTTGAGAGAGACAAATAGATTTCTACATGTAGATGATGTGACTTTTCGGTAAGCGACAGAAGTCAATGGATAGGACTGTATAAGACCGCGCAAAGAAGTGAACGCAAAAGAAAGATAGGAAGTTAAGCATGAGGCAGTCAATGATTGGGGCGTGTGGAGCCTAGCCAGGACGGGTCGGAGAGTTTTTACCGGTGGACTTAGGTGTGAGACTTTATGCATTTTTTTTATAAGCAATGTGGTAAAATAGGCGCCCTTTTTGCGCCACGGCACAAGGCAATTCGCACCCGGAGCAGGTACCTGGCGTTTTCGCCGGTTGTCACCCGTATATTTTTGCGGTCATGGCTCTTTTGGAAGGGTATTTTTCGCGTGTGTTTGCTTTACCAAATGCTCCCTTGCAACCCTGCCCGGGCCCAGGTTGTTTTTTTTATCGCCTTTTCAGCCCGGAGGTCACCCCGGCGGGCACAATTGCATCTGTTGATAAAAATTTTCTCAAGTCCAAATTAATGCCCGTTGTGCCTTGTTATTGTTCCCCGGGTCTCGATCGGTCGTTCCGCCGGGCGGTAGGGTTCGCGGGTCACCCGGGCATGCCGCCTTTTCTACCGTCTTCTTCCTTTTTAACTCCACTCTCACACTACCAGCCGTACCAACTGCCCCTTTGGCCCTTTTCAATCATTTAGGTCCCTTACTTCTCCTCATTCAAGTCCGAACCCCCGACCTAAAGTCCCTACGACAATTAACGCTCGACAATAAGACATTGAATATTCAGATCTGACAACACGAACTACACTACCTACGGGTTGTCCTCCCGCAAGAGTGCTTCTTTACGGTTATTACTGACCTGGCTTACCTATAGGTCATCAGGGGGTTGTGGGTTGTGCAAGGGACTTCCTTCATACCGAAACCCAACAATCATCGCCTTCGTGTGTGCTTGATGTGGTGATAACCGTTAACCTTGAACTACGAGTTCCTTTGTCGTTGAGCCTTGGACCACTCAACTGCCGCACCATAGGAAAATTTTGTAAGGTCTTTATACTCCCACCAATAGACTCCATTTCCCTGTGAAGCGCTTCCCTCTAGCGTTGATTTCAATTAAATTGTCACACTACTTGGAACTCCGTTTCAAGGATCGCTTATGTTCCATCCCCCTCCCCTACCATTTATCTTGTCTTCTCCTTGTCAACTCGTAGAACTATTCGTACGGCTCCTAATTTTGAAAGTCATCATTTTTTCAATTGCTTTAGTGATAGTAACCGCTTTGTACACGCAAGCTTGGCTATTCTTCTATTAAGCATCCCCTACCATTAGCTCCAGTAGGCTTTGATATTGCATTACATCAGACACTGGGTGTATATTTATGAAACGCTTTCCCGTTGCACCTAATCGATCTGGTAGAACCCTTTGGTTTACCGATTTTTAGTGTCTGAATTTTTACAGTGCTATATTGCCATAATGCATCTGAAGCTTGCAGCTCCCTATTTCCTTGATTTTGCACTAGTGTTCTCTTCTAGGCTACCATTCTCGCTTTCCTCCATTACACAATCCACAACTTGACGCGCACGTCCTTGTGGATCCGCATACCAGTCGAAGCCGGTATGTTTGACCCCCTTACCCAGGATAGACTCATATTCATGAAGTAACTTAGGTAGGGCCGATTTTCGTGGTGGAAGTGCGCGCCCCCCATCACAATATCATCTGCTTTTTCGGAATCGAATCTTCAGATTTGAACAAATAGAAACTTGCCGGCTATAACAATCTTGTTTTTTGTTGCTCAGTTTGAGTAGAGTCTGCATTCGGTGTTGCAAGAGCCACTCCCCACTTGCGAAATAGCATCCTCGACCATCACCGTGAAGTTCTCTTCCATTACAATGTGTAACGCGCCCCCACGCGCCCCCTGTATCTTACTCCTCCTACACATCCAATATTCCAAGTCTTTGCAGGGTGGGTCGAATATATTCTAGTTGTCATTGTTTATTCCACTTTTGACCGCCTTTCACACGACAACACAAATCTCTAGATCCTACCGCGTTCGGCCAATAAAGGGACTCCGCTGTGTTTGTCCACCGCTGATACATGTTTATTGCAGGTTTGCTGCCTGCGTGCACTCGCTCCCTATAGGGTGATTTGCGTGGACTGTTGTTTTTCCAGTTGCTCCCCTAGATTTCCTGCCATCTTAGAATTACCCTATTATTTGTGTTTTTCGTATGTAACCACCGATCGTTCTCATTTCTCGAAAGAAATTCGGGGTCACTATAAAACTGCGTCGAACATCATGGAGATACCGCCTTCTTTGGTTTGATTAATGATTTTCTGGGTTTGTTGGCAGCCACCATTACCGGTCTTTGCACAATCACCCGCACAGAGTTGTATTTCCACTTTCCAACTTGAAAGTGAGTGATCTGGAGCAGGATCTCCATAGGCTTACTGAGCTTGTAACTTGTGATTGCCTTGATGCCCCAGCTGATCGGCTACCTATTTTCCCTCTCTTCGTGATCACGATCCGTCTACATCAAATCGCCGCAGCTTTTAATTAAATCATTAATCAATCTGTGCTTGGTTCCTCCTTGGGTCAGGGATGCCATCAGCGGGACCCCCCTTGATGGTCAGGGTAGACCCTTACTTATTTCTGAGACAATCCCACTGCCCTCTCTAGGTTCTGGCCCGAGACCCAGAGTCCCTTTATGTCACCGTGCCTCCCCAACTGCTTGCGCATTACGTCTTCTCGTAGCGGCCTCATATGAGCTTGTTGTACACGCCGTCCTTGCCGGTAATCGCTGTCCTGTGCGGATTACCTATCTCTTCACTCGGCTTAGATAGTTGTCTCCCTGTTGATGGTCCTGCGCAAAATCTGATCGAATGGGTTTTTTTGCTTGGTATCCCCATAGGGATTGTGTATTGGGCTACCAGACATAAGTAGTTGTACTCCTGTCTCACTAGACTCAAATCTGCATCGTAAGTACACGAATTCTATCGTAATAAGCCAATGGGTTTTCGTGGGTTCACTATTTTCGAAAAATCCTGTAAATAGAATTAACTGCGATAAACACCTGCCTGACCAACGCTTATCACCCATGGACATTCACAATGGAGGGGAGTTCGCGATTGAACTGAAGCTTTCTTTATCTACTTCCATCCGAGTTCGGAGATTAAACGTCAAGACAACACCTTTCTAGATGCCACTACAAACTGGCACTTTTCGCAAGGGCAGAACAACATGTTTACAAGGAAGGGGATTTGGTTTGGCTACATTTGAGAAAAGAAAGGTTCCCAAATCAACGAAAGAATAAGCTTATGCCTCGGTGTGATGGATCGTTCAAAATCATAAGTAAAGTGGGGGACAATGCATACAAATTAGAATCTGATGTGTCTAGCCAAATCTTAGATATTTTGAGAAACAAATCTAAGGACAATATTTCAAACTAACTAACTAAAGTTGACCAGTCAAACAAACCGGAAAACCACATAACAATGATTGCCCAAATCGTCAAAATCTTTCAAAAATCCCGCCATATAACTCGCGATATTTTCCTTTGATTTTTGATGGACTTCCATTTCAAGAACTTCAAGAAACCCTTTGAGCTTCAATCTTTATTCAAGAAACCTTCAATTTTGTGTTTCCATGTTTGATCATCAACCATGACTATAAACTAAATAGAAAATCACAAAACACCATATGGTAAAACCCTATCAAATGAAGTGGGAAGAAAAACCCATATAGCTCAACACTCCTAAACTACTAATTATGCTTGCTTGATTTACGAGAAACTTGTACATGTCACCATGCAACCACGTAAAAATCACCCTAGCCAACCTAAGAGTCTTGTGTCTCATAAGCACTAGCTCTCCCATGGTGCATCTTGTTTTGCACTTCTATCAAACCACGAAGTTTTGCTCATTGATATTCATATCATCCTCCTTTTCTTCAGAAGAGTTTGTCCTCAAACTCGAAGGTGGTCATCAGGAACATAAGGAGCTAAATCACCAATGTTGAAAGTGCGATGAACTCATATTCTCTACAACTCTAATTTGTATGCATTGCCCCACTTTACTTATGATTTTGAACGATCCATCACACCGAGGCATAAGCTTATTCTCGTTGATTTGGGAACCTTCTTTTCTCAAATGTAGCCAAACCAATCCCCTTCTTGTAAACATGTTGTTGGATTTGTGTTTGTTTGCTCTGCCTTGTAAATATCATTTACCTTTTCGATTCTAGCCTACTTCTGCGTGAAGCTTTTGTATGTAATCAACCTTTGTCTTGGCCATCTTTGTTACCAACTCCCCTTTAGGAATACTACAAAGGCAATGGTAATTAGGGTTGATTCCATAGACAATTTCGAAAAGGTGAGTGTTTAGTAGCATAAGTAGGTGATCTATTGTAAGCAAAAACTCAGCAATGAGCAAGTTTCAAATCCCAATCCTTTGTGTTTTACTAACCAAACCACGCAAAAGAACCCCTAGTGTACGATTTGTCACCTCGGTTGGCCATCTGTTGAGGATGATAAGATGTGCTAAACAAAAGTTTCGTACCTATCAATCTCCAAGTGACTTCCAGAAGTAAACTCATGAACTTTGTGTCTCTGTCACTCACAATGGTTTTTGGGACTCCATGTAACCTTATTATGTCTCGAAAATACAAGTCAGCTACATTCATAGCATCGGCGGTCTTGTGACATGGTGTATAAAATAAGCCATCTTTGAAAACCTATCAACCACCAACCATAATTGAATCCTTGCTCTTGCTGTCCTTGGACCCCCACAATGAAATCCATAGAAACATCTCCCAAGTCCCTCTGGCACTGGCAATGGAGTGTAGTAGCCTTGATGGAAGGCCCCGCCTTGCCTTTGACAAGTAGCACATTGAGCTATGATAGATTCAACATCAACAATCATCTTTGGCCAGTTAAAAATGCTCTTGCAACATGTTAGTGTCTTTGTAACGCCAAAATGTCCAGCATGCCACCTCCATGCGCCTCCCTTACTAGTAATTTCACGTATAGAACACTTGGTATGCACAATGATTGCCTTTGAACAAAAAACCCATCATGTACCACATATGAAACCATAGAACCCTTTAAAAGTTGCGCCAATATTGGGCCAAAGTCTCATCTTGCTCGTAAAACTGGATATCAACTCTAAACCAAGCAATTTGAAGTTTAAAACACCAAGCAAAGTATATCTTCTTGACAAGCATCAGCAACAATATTAGACTTCCCCGTTTTGTATTTTGAAGAAAAGGTGAAATGATTGCAAAAATTCAACCCATTTAGCATGTCCTGGATTCAACTTTTGTGACCATTAATGTGCTTCAAAGCTTCATGATCAGGTGTAATATGAAGTGATTAGCCTTAAATAATGACTCCAATGATCCAAAGCTCGGATAATTGCATAGAATTCTTTGTCATACGTAGAATAGTTCAATTTCGCACCATTCAATTTCTCACTAAAGTAAACATTGGCCTCTCCCTTGGACTAGAACAGCACCAATTCTACCCCCACGTGCATAGTTCAACCTCAAATGGTTTAGAAAAATCTGGTAAGGCTAGTATGGTTGTGTGTACAAGCAACTTCTTGACAAGTCAAAAGCTTCTTGTGACCCTTTAGTTCATTCAAACTTTGGTTTATCCTTCTTAAGACATTCGTCATAGGAGCAACAACAGATGAAAATTCTTCACAAACCTCCTATAAAACGAGGCTAACCCATGGAAAGCACGTACTTCTGTCACGTTTTAGGTGTTGGCCATGATTTTATAGCTTCTACTTTAGATGGATCAACAGAAACTCCATCTTTGGACACAATGTACCTACAGAAAGTCACGCTTGGTACCATAAAATAGCACTTTCGAGTAGAATAGAGCTTTGTTCCCGTAATGTCTCAAAACACACCCTCAAATGACTTAGATGATCACTAAAACTCTTGTATAAAACCACAAATCCTCAAATACACCACCACAAATTTACCAATGTATGGCTTTTAAACTTCGTTCATCAACCTCATAAACGTACAGGTGCATTAGTAAACCAAAAGGCAGGATAACCATTCATAAAGCCCTAGTTTTTTTTGAAGCTTGTTTTCCACTCGTCACCTCTTCATTCGAATTGATGATAGCCAATCTTAATCAATTCGAAACAATGTGAAACATGTAATTCATCTAATAAATCGTCCAAACGAGGTATGCAACCTATAATTGACGGTTATATGTTAAGTGCCCTTGAATCAAACACATTCTCCAAGTTCATCTTCTTAGGTACTATCAATGTAGGCCACGCACATGGACTCATTCTCTCTCTTACGTACCCCCCTCCATAATTCCTCAATCTGCCTTGTATTCCTTTGTTCCTCTGGATTACATTATATGCAGGTTTGTTAGGAATTTGAGACCAGGAATAAGATCAATGTTGATGCTCAATCCCACGTATTGGTGGTAACCTGGTGGCAACTCATTAGGAAATACATCCGAAAACTCATTAACATTGGATGCAAAACCCTAGGAATCTCTGGGCTTCATCTTTACCTCCTTGGCTAACACACTTTGACATAGAACTGTTTTCATCTCTCTTCTAACTCCTTCCACCAACTAACAAAAACACCTTTAGAGTTACTATATTTAACTTAGGTTAGAAATCATCAAGGGTTTTAATGCAAATGATTTCTCATTGGCATTCTTGCGCACAATGTAGACATATTGTTCGCCCATTAAACTGATGTGTAATCTAAGTGGGAAAAAATTGATCACGAATAAGAAGAATGAAACGTGGCTTTGTGTTAGTGACTAAGGTTTGTGTTTACTTGTTAAAGGTTTGTGTTAAGAAAGAAACAAGTGAGATAGGGGAATACTCACCCAAATCTCAGGATCTACAAAGAGAATACTCACCTCAATTGCTGGGGAGTAATTGGTTTATGGATCTCGACCTATCCAACAACTACCTAAGATCAAGCTAGGGAATAACTCGACCTAAACTAGGAACTCTTCAAGTTTGAGAAACACTCAACTCCTGATGACAACTTGGTCTAACCCTCTAGCAAAGTTAAAATACAACACAAGTGAAAGACACGTTTTTTTTGCAATATTTCTGAATAACTGTTATTGATCAAGTAGAAAGCTTATTAGTCTTGAGTTAATAAAAGATGTTCTTCATATGCCCAAATAGGCTAAAAAACCAACAGAAATAAGCCTAAAAACCCGCCCAAAATAACTAGGGCTTACAACTAAAAATAAAACAGAAAACAGCTAAAATTAACTAGGGAAACGGCCCCCAATTAACTTATCATTACAAACTGAAAATTAACTAATTAAAACCAGCTTAAAATTAGGAATATTGGCTGTTAAACAAGGCTGCAAAAGAACGGCTCATTTAACGCTCCCAAAACTGCACAAATGCTCATCATACCTCATCTTGAAATTACGCCCTGATTCCAGCCTTGACTGCCATTTTAAATCCATTCAAGCCTTATTATTCTGAAAAAAAAAACTACCAGAAAACGTCCACAAATAATGCAGCATTATGGGACTTAAAATCAACTTCAAAACTCCATCAATTCTGTCCTTGATTCACGCCCTTTGTAACAGCCTATTAAATCCTACTTTCAAGCTCTTTTATTCACCCCACACAACTGAAAGAAAAAGCTAAATAAGCCCTTAAAAGAGATTAAAAACCACCAACAACCTCTTTAATTACGCCTAAACTCATGCTTCAAAACGGCATAGTTTTGCAACTCATTTCTGATTGCATTGCTCTTGTGTAACCGTTTTTCTAAGCTCCATACACGTCCCTTTTAACCTAATTTAGATATTAGTAACACGAAGTAAGTGCAACCATTAGGAAGAATTAAAAGGACCATGTAAACCATACTCCAAAAGGACTCCATCGAAGGCTTACCTTAACAACAACACTCCTTATCATTCGAACTTTGGACTTGATCAATTGTTAGCTCTTGACCATTTGGGTCATCCTCCCTTCTTCAAAAGGAATTGCCCTCAATTCTTCAATCATCAAGATATGGAGCTAGATCCCCAACATGAAGGTACTAGAGCTCCATACTTACCTCCTAAGTCCACTTGAGGCATTGTCATTCACTTTCTCCACTATCTCGAATGGTCCCCGGCCCTAGGCATGAGGCTTGTTCTTTCTTTGGTTAGGGAACTCTCCTTTCCATGTAAACCACACTAGGTCCCCAACTTCAAAATCCTCACGTTCTGACCTCCTATCGCTTGCTTTTGTAGACTTGCATGCCTCTAATTCTTCATCACTTCTTTGGCACCTTGACCCGAATAAGAATGAAACGTGGCTGTGTTAGGACTAAGGTTTGTGTTATGTTTAAAGGTTTGTGTTAGAAAGAAACAGTGAGATGGGGAATACTCACCCAAATCTCAAGGATAGCAAAGAGGAATACTCATCAATTGCTTGGGAGTTAATGGTTTAGGGAATACTCGACATATCCAAACAACTACCTAGATCAAGCTTAGGGAATACTCGAACTAACTAGAACTCTTCAAGTTTGAGGAACACTCAACCTTTGATGACAACTTGGCTAACCCTCTAGCAAAGTTATAACTCACAACAAAGTGAAGACACGTTTTTTTTTTTGGCAATATTCTGAATACTTTATTGATAGTAAGCAAGGCTATATATACTTGAGTTACATTAAAAGATGTTCTTTCCATATGCCCCAAATAGCTAAAACAAATCAGAAATAAACTGCTCTAAAAACCGCCCCAAAATAATATGCTTACAACTAAAAATAAAACAGAAAACAGACTCATATTACACTAGAAAACGGCCCCATTAATTATCACTGTAAACTGAAAATTAAATAATTAAAACAGCTTAAAATAGGCAATTTGGGGGTGGACTTGTACACACGGCGCACGAAACGACCTCATTTAACGCTCCAAATACCCCAAATGCTCATCAACTCCCTGCTTAATTACGTCCCTAGATTCCAGCTTCGCAACTGCCATTTTAAGACTCCAAATGCAAGCCTTCTTTCTGAAAAAAAAACTACCAATAAACATCCAACAAAATAATGACAGCTTATGGACCTTCAAATCACTTCAAAACTCCATCAATTCCTGTCCTTGATTCACGCCCTTTGGTAACAGCCCTAGTAACCCTATTTCAAGCTCATTTATTCACCCCACACAACTGAAAGAACAGCTAAATAAGCCCCTTAAAAGGATTAAAACCACCAAAGCGCCCTTTAATTCACGTCCTAAACTCCTGCTTCAAACACGGCTGGCTAGTATTGACAACTCTTCTGATTGCATTTGCTCGT
>PYUH01000258.1:313065-379086 GCA_016808085.1 Suaeda aralocaspica | reverse complement strand
AGATTTTTAGTTTGGTGCGCAAGATTGTATCCGGTTTCGTAGAGATTTTGTTGTTATCCTAATATTAGTTTGTTATACCATAAATCTAGGGTAGTTAGGATTTGTTTAGGATATTCACATATTGTGTGACATGTGTAGCTATAAATAGGATGTAAAATACATCAATCAAATTCAGATTAGATTGATTAAACACAAGTTGTTTCCGTCTTTATTGTTTCACGTAAGTAAACAAATTTTTGTGAGGATTCTTGTGAGGAATTCGACGAGTGAGTGGTGCTATTAAGCTTTATCTCACGTGAGGATAGTTTTTAGGATTTAAGGGTGCTTTGCTTTAATCAAATTCTATCAATTATTCGCCTTAGGACTTCGAATTTGTGGTGCGTTGCTTTATCAAATTGTGTTCTAAGTTTATCTTGTGTTAGTGGCGTTTGTTTATAACAAAATTCACATCACTTATGCTTCAAGGCAATTGAAACCATATTAGGTTAACTACCCTACTCATGGTCTAGAGTTAGCAGCAATAGTGTTTGCTTTGAAAACATGGAGACATTACTTGTATGGAGTGAAATGTAGTATATATATAGACCACAAGAGTTTAAAATGGTAGCCGATGCTCTAAGTCGTAAAACAAAGCATGGAATGAATACCTTGGTGGTTGCTAATGAGCTATGTAAGGACATAGAGAGATTGAGTTTGGAAATAGTGAAGGAGGGAGAGTTGGAAGGAATTCTTTGTAATGTTAGTATCCAACCAACAATACTAGAGGAAATTAAGAAGAACCAGGACAGAGATGTGAAACTGGACATAATTAAGGAAAAGCTAAATGCAGAGAAGCCTATGGATTTTAAGATTCATGAGGATGGAAGATTAAGGTATAAGGCAAGGTGGTGTGTACCATAGAAATGTGAGGATTTGAAGCGAAGAATAATGTAGGAGGTTCATAATACCACGTATTCAGTGCATCCTAGAGGCGATAAACTTTACAAGGATCTAAAGAAGATGTATTGGTGGCCTAGGATGAAGAGAGAAGTGGCTGAATTTGTAAGTAAATGTCTTACTTGTCAAAAGGTTAAATTTGAGCGTAAGAGACCTGAAGGACAAGTCCAATCACTTGAGATACCAGGATGGAAATGGGATTGCATTTCGATGGACTTTGTGACTTGCTTACCAAAGTCGACGAATTAGAATGATACCATACGGGTAATGGTAGTTAGACTCACTAAGTCAGCAGTGTTTATACTCATGAAAGTGACTTGGAAAATGGAACAACTGGCAAAGGCTTACATAAAACATGTTTTGAGGCTACACGGAGTTCCAAAGGATATCGTGTTAGATAAAGATTCTAGGTTTCTTTCGAAATTCTGGAAAAGTATTCAGGAGAGCTTTGGTACAACATTGAAGATGAGTACAACTTTCAACGCAGCAACTGATGGACAAACAGAGAGAACCATACAAACCTTGGAAGACAAGCTAAGGGCTTGTGTAATGGACTTTCAAGGGAATTGGGAGGATCACTTGGATCTCATTGAGTTTTCATACAACAATAGTTACAATGCAAGTATTGGCATGACACCTTTTGAAGCTTTGTATGGAAGAAAATGTAGGAGCCCTTTGTGTTGGAACGACATAAGTGAGACAGTGATTCTAGGACCTCAATTAATAGAGGATACCACCGAGAAAATTACACTAATTCAAGCAAAGATTCAAGTAGCACAAGATAGACAAAAGTCCTATGTGGATCAAAAACGCCAAGAAGTTGTGTTTGAAGTTAGTGACAAGGTGTCAATTAAGGTATCACCAATGAAAGGAGTGATGAGATTTGGAAAGAAAGGAAAGTTGAGCCCAAAGTACATAAGGCCCTATGAGATCTTGCAAAGGGTTGGAACGGTAGCTTATAAGCTAGCACTACCAATGGAGTTGAGCAAGGTTCACAATGTTTTCCATGTGTCTCAACTAAGGAAGTACGTGCCAGACGAGTCACATGTGTTAGAACCTGAAGCAATAGAGTTGGACCAAAGTTTGACCTATGAAGAGAGGCCAATTAAAATCCTAGACAATAAGGTCAGAGATACTCGTAGAAAGAGTGTCAAGATAGTGAAAGTGCTGTATTCTAACCAAGAAACCGAAGAAGCTACTTGGGTAGCTGAAAACTTGATGAGAGAAAAATACCCAGAGCTTTCTCAGGTTAGTAGTAGAGTTACGGGGACGTAACTCGATTCTTAAGGGGGTAGAAAGCGACCTGTTTTTGCGCATTTTTACGCTCAATTTTGCAAAGTTTTTCTGAGTTTCTATGACTTTTAAGTAAGAAGTTTTATGTTTGTCTAATAAAAGTTGTCAAGTAAGTGTCTAACGGTAACAAAGTACGAGGTTAAAGTAGTCTCTATTCAAATCCCATACACTACCTACGCAAAGTTTCGGGACGAAACTTCTTTTAAGGGGGGTAGACTGTAATAACCCACATTTTCGCGTATTTAAACAAAGTATTTTTGTATTTTATGCGTATAATTTTTGTTTTTTATTCGTATAATTTTAATATTTTCATTGAAAATTATGTTCAATAGGAATATTAAATACAAAGAAATTAATAAAAATAAAATAAATAACAAGTTTTGGTTGAAAGTAGTTATTTGTGTTCTTAAATAATATTTTTATGGTAAAAAATATTTTAAAAGCTTCTAAAAATAGATTTCAAAGGTTTCCTAATTTATTTAGGAGTATGTATGGGCCTCACCAGAATCCTACTTTGGGGTCTATAAATACCCTATAAAACCTAAAATTTCAAATCTTCATGATCATACTAGTCATTAGAATTCCAAAATTCTAGAGTGAAAAAGGGAGAAAAAAATAGTTGCAAATTTTCGGGAAATTTTTTTTTTTTGTGTTTTCTTCGGATCCGTGCAGCGCCGGACCCCATCGCCGGCCATCGCTCCACCACGCGCCGCCCCGGCTGCCGCCGCTGCACCTCCTCCCTTCTTTTTGGTATTTTTTCGAACTCTTTATAAAAAAAAATCCTACTTCTTTATTTTTGATTCAATCTTGCAAATTCATGTTTATAATTATGTTTAATCATGTTTTTTCAAGTTTAATCATGTTTTGATATAAGTATGAATTGTTTTAAGGCATGAATTAATTTTGTTGTTCATGAAATTATATATTAGGGTTTGAAAAAATTTATGAAGTTATGATTTTATGAATTTTTATGTTCTAAACTTTGATATTACGAACATAGATTATTATTGGGTGATTTATGTTGATGTTATTAAGTTTAGATTGATTTTTAAGGGTTTTAAACTTAATTTATAAAGCTGTCCAAATTTTATAATCATAAATTTGAATTGAATAAATATTTTGAACATGTTTTGGCATATGAAAAATTATTCTAAAGCCTAGTTTGATTTCATAAATATGTTAGTAGATTGTAGAAGTGTTTTGGCATGAAATTATAATGTTTTTATAATTTTTTCATGACTTTAAAGTTTATAAATAAATCTGAAATTTTAATAAAAACAAGTTAAATTAAGTTTTAAGTGTCCAAATTGTACTAGTATGATCACACATCAATTCTATATTGATATATATAAATTTTAGTATGTTTTATGACGTATAAAAGTGATTTTAAGCATGTTTAAGATGCTGTCCAGATTTAATTAATTAATTAGGCTTTTAAAGTATGTAATTAGCATAAATTGATCAAATAAGTTAATTAATACATTGTATGCTCAATTTGCGTCGTTTTCGGAAGTTTTCAAGGAGTTTTGATAAATTTAAATTGCTGTCTACTTTTCTAAAGTGGCATAAAAATTTTACTAAGTTTTTATAAAGCATAAATAAGTCCCGAAAACTAAGTAGTATTGCAATAGAAAAGTTAAAGTGTAGTATGGAATTGAATAGAGACCATATAAGGAATTTTGGACAAAGTTTCCAAATTAGAAGTTGCCACTCACTGTCTAATGTGTGGTCAAGAAGAAAGCAAGTTATTAGCCACTCACCGTTAATGTGCGGTACAGATGGTTCAGTTTAATTAAAGGACACACAAAAGATTAATTTTGAATCACCTTAAGTTGAAGATAATGAAATTGGCTTAAGTGATTTGATGCATGTTTTTATGTGATGTTGCATGAGAGTCATAACATTGTTAAACCTGATATATCACGTAAAGTGTAAGAGGACTGGCATCAAAACTCTTGGAACGTATATACCTTGAGTGTGAAAAATGGGGGGAGTGGTATGGAACAATGATCTATGACTTCTAATTGGGGTGCAAGACGTTGTACTCTTTTCTATTTTTAATGCACTGGATATCCGTCACTTTGTGTGACATAGTAATACCTTCTTGGAGTAGCTCCCAAGTTGGTGCCCAATAGGGCGATGATTTTTAAGGGGGAAACCCGTTCGATGCAGGATCCATAATTATAAATATAGTAATTAATATAGTTGAGTCCATGTACAGGAAAAAGGTTGTCACAGGTAAGTTGAGTGCATGTTTTATTTCTTATTGTTGTTGCATAGTCTTTAGTAGTTTTGTACTCAGCTTTGCTGACTGTTTGTTTTGTGTGCATGGCTTTGTCTTGGACTTGGCTGTACAATGACCCACTTGTGGTGAGTGGTTGTCTAGCAAAAGAAAAGCTGTAGGTACAAGTGGGCATAAGTCATTTCGTGATGCGATGGAGTGCGAGTGCTTGTTGTGTTTTGTAGCTTTGCTTTATTTTAATTGCTTATGAAGACTAACATTTATTTTGGATGTCATTTGATTTTTTTTAAAGACTTTTAATATTAGTTTTAGTTTGGTTTTTAAGGGCCATTAATATGGTTCCGAAGTGTAATAAGTTTAAAATTGATTTTTAATTTAAGGTTGTTTTAAGTTTAGTTTTAAATTGTTTTGGTTTTAAGACTTCCACTGTAGTACTTTGATAAATGCCTTAGCCGTTATCACAGTGGCGGTAATACTTTGGTTTTTCCATATTTAGTAGTTGTAATAAATATAATTCTTATTAATTTAAGGTGTTTTTTCGGAAAAATGAGAAGAAGGAAGTTAGGAAAATCTAGGGTGTTATATAAGAGCTCATTGTCTAGTTTTAATCATACCCAACAAGGTACGAAGCTTGATGAACATTTCTCTACTCAAAGGTTTTGTTAAAATGTTAGCTAGTTGATCTTCTGACCTGCAAAACTCTAATTCCACATTACCTTTTTCAACATTGTCTCTTAGAAAATGATGCCTAATCTCAATATGCTTGGCTTCAGAATGCTAGACAAGATTTTTCGAAATATTGATTGCACTTGTGTTATCACATAAAATGGGAACACTTCTGAAACATACTCCAAAATCCTTTAGTTGTGACTTTATCCACAAGAGCTGAGCACAACACAAAGCAGTTGTAATGTACTCAGACTCAACTGTAGATAAGGCCACATAATTTTGTTTCTTGGATCCCCATGAGATGAGACAAGAACCTAGGAAGTGGGCCATTCTAGAAGTGCTCTTCCTGTCCACAACAAAACCAGCAAAGTCAGCATCTTTGTATCCAATAAGATTCATGCTACTACCTTTGGGATACCACAAAAATAAATCATCAGCACCATTGAGATATCTCAGAATTCTCTTAACAACCTTTAGGTAAGATTCTTTAAGGTTACTTTGAAATCTTGCACACAACCCTACTAAAAACACTATATCGGGCCTAGTGGCTGTTAAGTAGAGCAATATGCCAATCATACCTCTGTACAGCTTACCCGCAACATCCTTTCCCTTCTCATCAAGGCTCAGTTTTGTAGAAGTTGGAATAGGTGTTTCATAGGATTTGCTGTCTTGCAGACTATATCTCTTCAGCAGCTCCTTGAGGTACTTCTGCTTGATTTGAAGCCCTAGAAAGAACCCAAGTTCTCCCATCATACTCATCTCAAATGCACTTTTCATCAAATCCGCAAACTCATTACACAAAGCAGGATTAGTAGCACCGAACAAAATATCATCAACATATATCTGAAAAACTAACAGATCAGTTACCCTTTCCTTTAAGAATAGTGTCTTGTCAACTAAACCTCTCTTATAGCCATTTTTTAAAAGAAACTAGAAAGTCTCTCATACCATGCTCTAGGAGCTTGTTTGAGACCATAAAGAGCTTTGTCATGTTTAAAAACATGGTTTGGAAAGTCACTATATTCAAATCTAGGGGGTTGTTCCGCATAAACATCTTCTTTCAAATAACCATTAAGAAAGGTCGTCTTAACATCCATTTGAAAGAGTTTGACGTTCATTTGAGCAGTAAAGGCAATTAAAATCCTGATTGCTTCAAGCCTGGATACAGGAGAAAAGGTTTCATCATAATCAATTCCTTCCTATTGATTATACCCTTGAACCACTAGCCTACTGACTATAACACCTGAATCGTCCAATTTGTTCGTGAACACCCATTTAGTTCCAATAACCGACATGTTTTCCTTCCTGGGTTCAAGATGCCAGACTTGATTTCTCTCAAACTGATTGAGTTCATCTTGCATGGCTAGAACCCCATCTAGATCCATTAAACCCACCTTATAATCAGTTGGTTCAACAATTGAAAGAAAGGGATAGAAAGCACAAAAGTTTTGTAAAGTAGTATTCCTTGTCTGCGCCCTCTTGTTAATGTCACTAATGATAAGATCAGTGGGATGAGAGGATTTATACTTAAAAGATTTTTTCATATCAAAGTTTACATTTGTGTCATGTAATGTTGAACTGGTTCCTGTACTACTTCCCCCTGACTCATTGTTGCCTTGAACAGGTGAACTAGGTTCCATAGTGGTCTCAATTGCATCACCTTCACGTTGATGAGCCTCTGAGTTACTATCTCCTTCCCTTACCTCTTAAGCTACCTGATTTTGTGCTGGACCAGACTCTTCCTCTCTAGGGAAGTCTCATCAAATAAGACATGGATACTTTCTTTAACACACAAAGTCCTTTTGTTAATAACTTTGTATGCCTTGCTGTGTGAAGAGTATCCAATGAAAACAGCCTCATCACTCCTAGGATCAAATTTGTCCAAACTTGATTTACCGTTGTTGTGTACAAAGCACTTGCACCAAAAAACACGTAATTGTGCAATGTTTGGTTTTCTTCCCCTAAGGAGCTCATCAGGTGTTTTTTTCAGTAAAGGTCTGAACATTACCGTATTTAAAATATAGCACGCGGTACTCACAGCTTCAGCTCCGAAGTTTTGAGGTAAACCACAGTCTAGAAGCATTTTCTTGCAATTTCTTCTAGGGTGCGACTTTTTCTCTCAACCACTACACTTTTTTGTGGAATTCTGGGAGCTGAAAAATTGTGAGATACACCATGATCATTACAGTAGGTTACAAAGCTGACATTGTCAAATTCAGAACCATGATCAGACCGGATATAGACCAGTTGATGATTAACCTTGTTTTGAACCTATTTTATCAAGATTTCAAATTCTTCAAAAGTTTCATTTTTAAATTTCAGAAAGATTGTCCAAGTATAACGAGAGTAATCATCAACTAACAGAAACACATAACTATGACCATTTCGACCTTGCACACGCATGGGCCCACACAGATCCATGTGCACAATTTCGTATGGTCTAGTGGTGCTTACAACCTTCTTTGGCTTCTTTGGCTGAAAAGAGGACTTGACGTGCTTACATTTAGCACACTCATGGCATATATGATCTGCAACAAACTTATTAGGTAAACTTATGGCTAAGTCCTGAGATCGTAGTTTATTTAACAAAGAAAAACTTACATGTCTATGTCTCTTGTGCCACAGCCAATGGTCATCCTCTACAACACTGAGACAGGTTGCACTGGTCTTAGGAATATGACTTAAGAATGTTATGTAAACATTATTGTGTCGGAACCCCTTACAGACCAGTTCCTTTGTTTCAGTGTCGACTATGTGACAAAGATTGGTTCAAATTCAACATGGTTACCTTTGTCACATAGCTGAGAGATGCTCAAGAGGTTATGTTTCAAACCTTCAACAAAGTATACATTATCAATCACTTGAGAAAAAGTCTTACCGACCTTACCTGTACCTTTGATCAATTCTTTGCTACTGTCTCCAAAGGTGACACTTTCTCCTTCATAGGCTACAAGTGAAAGAAATTGACTTTTATCCCCTGACATGTGTCTTGAGCAATCATTGTCCAAATACCGATATGGCTTTCCTTTCACTCTAACCTGCACAAACAAATCAGGTTTAGTCTTAGGAACCCATATTTTCTTGGGTTCATTGTCCTTAGGAACTGGTTTGATTATGTCCTTTCTAACCCAGATTTGTTTAACATTTGTCTTCCTTGTTTTTATCATGTTTTCCATTTTTAAACCAATTATGTTTCTGACTCATTTGATTATGGACTTTTTGGACATGACACTGGTTTCTTTTATCATGTTTTTGCTTTGTAAAACAAATCTCAATTACATGTCCATTCTGACAACAATAGGTGCACATGTGCATATCCTTTGCAAACACGTACTTACCTCTCTTGAATTCAGAAATCCTAGTCTCATCTCTCCCAACTTTTGAGGCTCTTGGGAACTGCTTCCAAAATACTCCAATCAAAACCTCATAGGATTTCTAGGTTGTGAGGTAATGATGTTTAGAGTACTATGGGCATCGACCAACCTGTTCATCTGTCTTACGCAGTCACTCACATCCTGCTCCTTGAGTTCAAGTTTCTTAAGCTGAGCTTCATTATACTCTGCAGCGATTGCAAGGTCTATTATTTCCCTATGAAGCTCATCCTTAAGATTTGAAACCATTTCGAAATCTGGATGTTCTTGCCTTTCTTTAGTTGGAATATTTCGGCTTGAAGATCACAGATTTTAGTTTCATATTACACATGTAAAGATTCGATATCAACACCTTGATTACCTGAAGCAACTTTAGTGTTGATATTTTTCTTTAACTTAGATATTTTAGCTTGTAAATCACAGAACTTACCTTCATATTCCAAACATAAGTCATCGACATTAACACTAGGACCACTTGTGCTAGCAAGAGAAGTTTTCAGATCTACAAACTGTTTGAACAATTCTTCCACATCATCAATCATATAGTTATAAGCCAAAATAAAATCGGAATGTAGAGTGAAGGTTTTCTGTTTAAGTAATTCAAAATTTATCTCTTTAACTTCAGCCTCCTTAAGCTTACTACAGCCTCTTTCATTATTTTGAGAAAAATCTATTTTTGAAAACACTAATTGAGGTTTTTGTTGTGTAAACAAACAGGGAAACTTGTTCACAATGGATTAAGAATGCGTGTAATATGTTTAGCTCAAAGAAAGAATAATATTTTGGAGTAATCAAGAAAGTTTAGGGGAACTCTCACCCTTAACTTGAAGATATAACAAGGAGGAACTCTCACTCACTTGTTTGGGCGTAGTAGTATTTAGGGAACTCTCAACCTAGACGACAACTACAAGTTTAGTTTTAGGAACTCTCACTAAAACTACACTCCTTCAAATTTGAGACACTCTCGAATTTGGGCAAATAACTTTAACTTACACAAGTCAAAATTAACAAACAAATTTAGAAGTTTAGGCAATATTCTGATGTGTCTTTCATTCAACAATAGCACGCTATTTATAGCCTTAGTACATCATCTAATTGCAACTTTACTTAGCTAAAATAAACAACAATTCAGAAATAGTAAAACTGAAATAAAGGGCAGATTAATTGGCTCATAACCGTCCAAATTAATCCCCATTACAACTAATTATTTATCTAACTAAGGAAACTTAAAACAAGGTAAGAATAACTCAAAAACGTTCAGAAATTAACTCCGAAAACGTTGCACAAAGCTGTCCAGATTTCTTCCTTCAAAACTGCTCAAATTTGTCATTCAAATAGTTCCTTGATTTAAGCTTTGTAACAGCCACGAATTGACCCCTCATTCAAGCCTCTTTATTCAGTAAATAAACCTGATTTAAACAGCTCGTAACACCCTTTAAAAGAGTTTAAAAACCTGCTTAAAATTCATCATTCAATCAGTCCTTGATTTACGCTTGTAACTGCTCAGAATTAACTCCCACTTTAAGCTACTTTATTCAACCAATAAACCACAAGAAAACACCTAAAAATACTCCTTTAAATAAGAAAAACGTCCAGCTTTACTCCCCCTTGAAACACGCCCCAAATCAGCTCAGATTTTACTTCGAACGGTTTTGAATTAAAATCCATATAACTGTCCATTTTCACATAAATAAGGCAGAAATAATTCATGCTAATTAGTTCCATCTTCAGTGTAATTGGTTACACTCAGCAAGGTGCACCCATGTGAGGAACCACACGGACCATGTATGCCAAACTCCATAGGAGTAACATCGAAATAGGACTTAGACAAAACCAATTCCTTGACATTAGAAATGGGACTGAATTTTTTTTTTTTTTTCAAAAAAAAAACACAAAAAAAAATTTCCGTACCTTGGCCATCTTGGTCATCCTCCCCTTCTTCAAAAGGAATTGTCCTCAATTCTTCATCATCAAAGTACGGTGCAAGATCTCCCACATTGAACGTGCTTGAAACTCCATACTTGCCTCCCAAATCAACCTTGTAGGCAATGTCATTGATCTTTTCCACCACCTCAAATGGTCCCTCGGCCCTTGGCATGAGTTTGTTCTTCCTTTGATTGGGAAACCTCTCCTTCCTCATGTAGATCCACACCAAGTCACCAACTTCAAAGCTTCTCACGTTCTTGACCCTTTTGTTGGCTTGCTTCTTGTAGACTTCATTAGCTTTCTCAATGTTCTTTCTCACCTCTTTATGGATTTTGATCATGAACTCGGCTTGCTCCTAGGCACCTCCATGCACGAACTTGTCTTGTGGTAGAGCAATGAGATCAATTGGAACATAGGGATTAGAACCATAGACCACTTCAAAAGGAGAGTACTTTGTAGTAGTACTAGGAGTCCTATTATAAGCAAACTCGGCATGAGCTAGCTTGATATCCCAATCTTTGGTGCTCTTACTAACCAAGGTCCTAAGCAAAGAACCTAGCACTCTATTCACCACCTCGGTTTGACCATCGGTTTGTGGGTGATGTGAAGTAGAAAATAGCAACTTGGTTCCCATCAAGCGCCACAAAGACTTCCAAAAATGACTTAGAAACTTTGTGTCTCGATCAGAAACAATGGTGCGTGGAACCCCATGGAAACGCACTATCTCATCAAAGTATAATTTGGCCACCTTCATAGCATCTTCAGTTTTGTGACAATGAATAAAGTGAGCCATCTTTGAAAAACGATCAACCACCACCATTATTGAGTCCTTACCCCTTTGAGTTCTAGGTAAAGCCACAATAAAATCCATGCTTATGTCCTCCCAAGGTCTCTCTGGAATCGGCAATGGTTTGTAAAGACCCTTGTGAAACACCATCTTTGCCCTTTGACAAGTAGAGCAACGAGCTACAACATGGTGGACAGTAGACAACATGTTAGGCCAATAAAAGTGAGCTTGAAGAAGCTCCATAGTCTTTTGAACTCCAAAATGACCAGCTAGACCACCTCCATGTGCCTCATGAATCAATAAGCTTCGAATTGGGCACTTAGGAATGCATAATCTATTTCCCTTGAAAAGAAAATCATTTTGTAAGGAAAATAAATCATAAACTCCATTCACGCATTTCTCCAAGATAGCCTTGAAATCATCATCCTCCTTGTAGTATTCTTTGATCAATTCGAACCCAAGGATCTTAGCTTCAACAACTCCAAGTAAAGTATGCCTCCTAGATAAGGCATCCGCAACAACATTTGCCCTTCCACTCTTGTATTTGGATGAAAAGTTAAATGTTTGCAAGAACTCCACCCACTTAGCATGCCTTGAATTCAACTTCTTTTGGCCATGTATGAATCTCAAAGACTCATGATCAGAATGTAATATGAATGGTTGTGGCCTCAAATAATGTGACCAATGATCCAAAGCCCTCACCATTGCATAGAACTCCTTGTCATAGGTGGAATAATTCAGCTTGCCTTGGCTCAATTTCTCACTAAAGTACGCAATTGGACGCCCCTCTTGAATCAACACGGCACCAATTCCCCTCCCACTTGCATCACATTCAACTTCAAATGGCTTTGAGAAATCTGGAAGTGCTAGGATTGGTGTGTTGCACATCTTCTCTTTGACCTCTTCAAATGCCTTTTGAGCTTGGGGAGTCCACTCAAATGAACCCTTCTTTGTGCACTCGGTTATAGGAGCCATGAGAGTGCTAAAATTGCGAATGAACCTCCTATAAAAGGAAGCTAATCCATGGAATGAGCGCACCTCCGTGAGTGTCTTGGGACTAGGCCATGATTGAATAGCCTCAATCTTGCTAGGATCAACTTTCACGCCTTCACCTGAAATAATGTAACCAAGAAAAGTGACCTCATATAGCATAAAATTACATTTTTCAAGTTTTCCATACAATTTTTGCTTTCTTAATACAGTGAAAACTTCAAATAAATGTTTCAAATGTTCATCCCCATTCTTGCTATAAATGAGAATGTCATCAAGGTACACCACCACGAACTTGCCAAGGAAAGGCCTCAACACCTCGTTCATTAACCTCATGAAAGTGCTAGGAGCATTGGTGAGCCCAAATGGCATGACAAGCCACTCATACAAACCGTGCTTAGTCTTGAAAGCAGTCTTCCATTCATCCCCTTCTCTCATTCGAATTTGATGGTAGCCACTCCTCAAATCAACTTTGGAGAAGACATTAGAACCACTCAATTCATCAAGCATGTCATCAAGCCTTGGGATAGGAAACCTGTACTTGATAGTAATGTTATTAACAGCCCTACTATCAATACACATACGCCATGTACCATCCTTTTTAGGAACCAAAAGAGCAGGAACAACACAAGGACTCATAGACTCACGCACATACCCCATACTCATCAACTCCTCTATTTGACGTTGTAACTCCTTAGTTTCCAAAGGATTACACCTATAGGCAGGTTTGTTAGGCAAAGGAGCACCAGGAATGAGATCAATTTGATGTTCAATCCCCCTCAAAGGTGGTAACCCAATAGGTAACTCATCCGGAAAAATATCTTCAAAGTCCTTAATCAATTTAGCCAATTTGGGGTTTTGACTAACAAAATTTTCGTGGACTTCTTTAGAGTACAACAAGTATAACTCATCCTCACCATCAATCTCCCTTTCAAATTCCTTAAGAGTAAGTAATGACACATCCTTAGATTGTTTTGGATTTTGAGACAAACGTGGGGGTGGTAAGGGGTGCAATTTTTTTTGTTTCCCATGGTGAGTTATAGTGTAAGTGTTATGGTACCCATCATGTTGAGATTTACGATCAGTTTGCCAAGGTCTACCAAGCAAAATATGACAAGCATCCATAGACACAACATCACACAATTGAGTATCATGATAAGACCCAATGGAAAAACTAACCATGCATTGTTTTCTAACCCCCGTGCTAGAATTAGAGTCTAACCAGCTCAATTTATAAGGATGTGGGTGATTTGTAGTTGTAAGTCCAAGCCTAGTTACCAAAGTTTTTGAAACCGTGTTGGCCTCACTACCACCATCAACAATCAAATCACATACCTCGCCTTTAACCTTGCACTTGGTGATGAAGATATGCTGCCTTTGTGGTGCTAAGGGCTCCTCAATATGAGCTTGCAACGCCCTTGTTACAACCAGATTTTGTTTGGCCACTTCTTCTGGAAAACATTGATATTCCTCCNATTGATCTTCCTCCTCGTCTTCTTCAGTAGGATTCACATCCTCCACTTCTTCAATCTCGAAATCTTCCCAATTCATAGTTTGATTGGCAATAAGCTTCACCTCTTGCATGGTCAATGCCCTTGAATTAGGACAATCCTTCTTGAAGTGACCTCTTCCTCCACATTTGTAACAAACAATGTCACTTAGCTTGAAATCTTTCTTGTCTTTCTTAGGTGGTTCATTGTTTTTGACAAGAGAAGAACCATCCTTGATAGGGAAGGTTGGTTTTCGTGCCACTTGAGGAATGTAGGTAGACTTCGTTTTCTTCCTCTTTGAATCAAATTTTACCACAAGTTTGCAAGTTTCAACAAAGGTTAAATTGGTGTAACCTTCAAGCTTTTCTTGCAACTCTTGGCCCAAACCAGCCACAAAACGCCCCATTTTCAGTTCTTTATTCTTCGTGACTTCACACACAATTGCAAGTCTATCAAACTCCTTGATGTAGTCCTCAACAGGATCACCATTTTGTTGTAAAGTGCTCACTTCACATATTGACTTTGTTTGTAATTGTGAGAAATAAAGCGATCCCTCATTCTTTTCTTTAGTTTGCTCCAAGTAGAGATGGAAGCTTTTCCCCTAAGGGTACGCCCCCTTTGTTCTCCTTGCAACCAACTATCACCATAGCCCTTCAGTTTCACCTTGGCTATCTTGTATCTGTGCTCCTCTTCTTGAATATCCTTGTACTCAAAGTACCTCTCCAAGGAATTCTCCCATTCCAAGTACTTTTCTGGATCAAGGGTGCCATCAAAGGCGGGAATATCGACCTTGAGACTCCTATCTTCCCTCCTAGGTGGAGGATCTTCGCCTTGTTCTCTTCTATCTTGCTCGTTCATGAGCCTTGCCATTAAGGCAGCAAGGTTCCCTTGTAGATTGGCATTTGTTTCGGCCAACCTCTCTTGACTAGCAATGGATCGATTGAGAACATCCAAAGCCACCGTCAAGTCTTGATTCTCTCCCATGGTATGTAGGTATTCGTCCCCTTTGGAAGTATTTTAGAAAACCCTCCCCTACTTGACGCGCCAAATGATGTGTAAACAAATAGGGAAACTTGTTCACAATGGATTAAGATTGCGTGTAATATGTTTAGCTCAAAGAAAGAATAATATTTTGGAGTAATCAAGAAAGTTTAGGGGAACTCTCACCCTTAACTTGAGGATATAATAAGGAGGAACTCTCACTCACTTGTTTGGGCGTAGTAGTATTTAGGGAACTCTCAGCCTAGACGACAACTACAAGTTTAGTTTTAGGAACTCTTACTAAAACTACACTCCTTCAAACNACTCCTTCAAATTTGAGACACTCTCGAATTTGGGCAAATAACTTTAACTTACACAAGTCAAAATTAACAAACAAACTTAGAAGTTTAGGCAATATTCTGATGTGTCTTTCATTCAACAATAGCACGCTATTTATAGCCTTAGTACATCATCTAATTGCAACTTTACTTAGCTAAAATAAACAACAATTCAGAAATAGTAAAACTGAAATAAAGGGCAGATTAATTGGCTCATAACAGTCCAAATTAATCCCCATTACAACTAATTATTTATCTAACTAAGGAAACTTAAAACAAGGAAAGAATAACTCAAAAACGTTCAGAAATTAACTCCCAAAACGTTGCACAAAGCTGTCCAGATTTCTTCCTTCAAAACTGCTCAAATTTGTCATTCAAATAGTTCCTTGATTTAAGCTTTGTAACAGCCACGAATTCACCCCTCATTCAAGCCTCTTTATTCAGTAAATAAACCTGATTTAAACAGCTCGTAACACCCTTTAAAAGAGTTTAAAAACCTGCTTAAAATTCATCATTCAATCAGTCCTTGATTTACGCTTGTAACTGCTTAGAATTAACTCCCACTTTAAGCTACTTTATTCAACCAATAAACCAGAAGAAAACACCTAAAAATACTCCTTTAAATGAGAAAAACGTCCAGCTTTACTCCCCCTTGAAACACGCCCCAAATCAGCTCAGATTTTACTTCCAACGGTTTGGAATTAAAATCCATATAACTGTTCATTTTCACGTGAAGGCAGAAATAATTCATGCTAATTAGTTCCATCTTCAGTTTAATTGGTTACACTCAGCAAGGTGCACCCATGTGAGGAACCACACGGACCATGTATGCCAAACTCCATAGGAGTAACATCGAAATAGGACTTGGACAAAACCAATTCCTTGACATTAGATGGGACTGAATTATCCGTACCTTGGCCATCTTGGTCAGTTTTAGCATCTCAAGTTCTATATTCTTCTGTTCCAAAATTATTTCAAGCTCTGAAAGTTTTTTTTTTTTTCAATTCTGTACAAATAAGTTCAAGCTCGGCAGAACGACAGTCGCTAAGGTCTAGATTTTGAGCTACTTCTCTTAGCTTCGTTTTGTTAGCCTTATAAGCAGCATTACCTTTAACATTTTGTTCAATAGAGAAATCTATAAAACCTAGTAACTCATCTCTATCACAATATCTCATTTGTTCTTGCATATCAAAAATAGTTACCTGTACTTCATCGGAAGAGCTGCTTCCTGCCATGAGACACAATGTCCCTTCTTTCCTAAACTGGTCTGCCTCTGGTCCACTTCTGCCAATAGTGCAATCACACAAACTAGAGCCTCGTCCTCCTCACTTTCACCACCTGAGTCAGAATCACCCCAGGCAGCAAGCATAACTCTCTTTGTCATTATTTTCTCTATTTGTCCTCCCTTGTCAGTTTTCCATGCTGGTCAGTTCTTGATCATATATATGTCCAGCTTCACCACATCTGAAACAACCAGTGCTGGTACTGGTCTTCTTTGTGTTAGCTTTGTTCTTCAAAGATTTACCCTTATATTGAGATCCGAGACTCCTCTCAAATCTTCTTGCCATGAGAACTATCTCATCCAGATCTTCTTCATTTTTTTCTCCATTCAAGGCCAGCCCTTGGCTTTTGGTTGTACTTTCCTCCTTTGAGTTCACTAACATCTCGTGAGTCATCAATGACCCAATAAGCTGTTCTACGGATAAGGTGGATAGATCCTTGGCGTCGTGAATTGCAGTTACCATAGGCAGCCACTTACCTGTCAAGCTTCTCAGAATTTTCCTAACCAGATCTTCACTAGTGAAACTTTTTCCAAGAGATTTCAGTTCATTAATAATTGACATAAAGCGAGTAAACATATCTTTTATATTTTCGTCTCGGTTCATATCAAAAGTTTCATATTTAGACATAAGCATATCAACTTTAGACCTCCTAACTTCACTAGTGCCTTCATTGGCTAACTCTAGAGTTTCCCATATTTCCTTAGCAGTAGAACATGCTAAGATACGGCTTACCTCATTATCAGCAATGCCTTGTTGAAGATGTGACATGGCCTTGGCATTCTTCTCGAGTGTCTTCAGATGTGCTGTTGTACTCACTCTCCTTCTTCTCTGTGCCGTCAGTGTAGTTGGCCACCTTCTTTGGACCATTCCTAATTATCATCCAGCACTCATAGTCAGTACCAATGATAAAGTTCAGCATGCAAATATTGCACTAAGGATAATTTGTTCCATTGAACTTGGGCAACCTTGATCCTCCATTTATGTTCATCATCTCTTGAGTATACATCTTTTCTTCCTTCTCTAGGTGTTACCCTTTCATGAAGTTAGGCTTTGATACCAATTGAAAGTGCAAGTGACACTCAAGAGGGGGGGGGGTGAATTGAGTGTTGTGATATTTTTCTAAATTTTTTTATTGATTGTGAAACCAGTTAAAAACCAGTTATCGGACAGCGGAAACAAAATGCAATAAAGATAAACAACACCAAGAGTTAACGAAGTTCGACCTCTAATAAGTCTACGTCCTCCACTCACTCACTCCTTTATTAATCAACTCAAAATAACAGAAGAATTACACACAACCACTTATGCACCTATGCACAAGATGATTCCCCAACTTCCACTATGAAGGTTCAAATGAAGATGATCACTCAATAATAACTAGACAACACTTTTCTCTCAATAATAACTAGCCTAAATGATTAGAGAAAGAGAGTAAATTATGACCTAAATATGGTATTAGGGTTCATGGTAGGTTACGACCTTTAAAGAGAGAACTTTTGCCTTCAATAAGCATTTGGCTTGTATATTATAGAATATTACAAGAGAATATTTTCCTTGGGAATATAGTAATAATTCCACGAAAATATTCTCACTGATTCTATTTGAGATAAAATAAAATCAGTCCAATATAATATAACATACTTGCCATACTTAAGAATATCTTACTTGCATAATAAACCAAACATCCGTATAATTTTTGAAATGAATTTTGCCTGGAAAGAAAACTTTCCTAAAATACGGATGTATGAAGTAAACTCGAGAGGATCGGTTCAACACTATTCCCAGATTGTTTCAGTCAGCCAAGTTTACTTGTAGTTGTGTATGACAAGCAACCAAGGTTCCTTGTCATCCACAACTAGCTCATCTCTCTAATCTCAACCTTTATAATGCAGTTACAATTCTTCATACCGCTTACATTGCATTTGAGACCTAACAATATGACTCTATGAACTTGGTCTTCATGCAAAGTTCAAGACCTAGCTTCATGAGCTTCGTTTTAACATACATTAAACTTGTTCTTTAGTACCAGCACATGCAAACGGAAACTTGCATACAATATGATAGTTGAATGTAGTTTGTCATCATTCAAAAAACAAGCTTGGAACTCAACACCATTCACAAAGTGTTTCATCCTACACAACATTCGATCAATCATCTAATCCAATACTAATTACTAAAAGCAAAACAAAACTATAAACTATGAAAGCAGTATATTTTTTTTTGGTTATATGTAAACTCGTACTTCTAACAAGTAGTATAAACCATATGACTATCCTAAGAAAGCAATAAACTTACACTAGAAAACAATAAAAATCTTAACTAAGAAAGAAATAGATTTACCAACCCCAAGCTGGACACAGCAATGTCCTGATGCTGAAGAAAGTAAGGGACTCCTCTCAATTAGAATCCTAAAGGAAGGGACCAGTATCCTCACTGGTATCATCATCATCATCATCTCCACCACCACCTCCTTCTCCTCCTGCTCCACTGGTCCCCTCTCCAGGGTTAAAGGTGTACCATGAAGGGTGGGGGCCAGTAGAAGGCACTACGCCAGTGTAGACGTTGTGTTCATAAATTGGGCACATGGCAAGACGGTGGTCCTGCTCAAAAGTATCCAACCTTTAGATGAATTGCTGCTGCTGTAGTTGGAAGTTGTTGAATTGGTTCTACAGCTGGTTCATCTAAGTCTACCATAGGGCAGGGTCCATAGGGGGTTGCTGCTGCTGTGGTTCCTACTGCTGTTGGGGCTTAGACTGGGATGTTTGGCTTGGTCCGCGCCTTAAATAAGCTCGGGTACCTGTAGAAGGAGTTGCAGCATTGCCATTGAAAGGCATAGTATAGGATTGCTGATCAGGAACCAATGCAGTCAACGAAGTGTTAGGAAGAATAACAGAAACCCTCCTTGATGGCCCTATGTACCATCAAATACGGCCCCCTCCAGTAACTCTAGAAAATCACACTAGCCAAGGTGAGGGGCGTCCAAAGCTCGAGACCCCAAATCAGGAATCTAATGGTACTCAAAATCAGCCCTATAATACCTAGTAACATAAGTCAGTAGGCTACCAAAAACAATGTTGTTTATAGTCGGTTGGCCATATCTATTAACAACTGCATAGGTGTTCCATTGGGTATGCAAGTGCATGGCAAATAAATAAGGAAGATGAAGACGATAAGGGAAAGAGTTTTTTACCAAGTGCCTTCCTAGGCACCACATCTCTCTGGTATGAACTTCATGCTGTTCATACCGGCCGAAAATAGTCCCTGCAAGGAAACAGTGAGTAATCCTAGCAGAGGGTTAGTGGATCATATTTTCCTTGGCATGTTTCCAATTGTTCAGTTCTACACCTGTCAAAGAGAACCACCAAGCAACATCATCAAAGCCCTTTGGGGGTTTAGCACGCCCCCAACTGGCTAAATCAAAAACAGCACCAAAGTTCTCGATCGTTTCGTAACGATCGACATTAAACATTCTAAAGCTAACACCTCTAACAGGTGCTTTAGGGTTAGGCCTATCTAGCTCAAACCTCGACATGAATTCATATGTAATGTCGGGATAAGTAGGGGCATCCATGGTGAAGAAACGATATATGCCCATACATTTTAAACACTCTTCAGTTTCCTCATATACACCTAAAGCACGTAACAATTGATGATCTAGGAGCCTAGTTGGAGCAACATGTATTAATTTTAATTTCTCAAAGAGTACCTTTTGTTCTTCAGAGCCAAAGGAGACTAACCTGTAAGTAGGATGCCGTCCAAAGCCTTGAGGTTCGTTCCTTGTGCTAGGTCCCACGTTTTTCCTCTTGGGTGCCATAGTTGGTTATGAAGGTATGGAGTTAGGGTTTTTGGTATAAGAGTTGAGAGATTTTGTGAGAGATTTGTGGTGTGGATGTTGAAGAGAGGATATTTTTTTGAGTTTTGGTGAAGTTTTAAGTGGATTTGAGTGAGTAAAGAGGGAGATATAGAGGAAGGAAGTTAGAGTGACAAAGGGAGTATGGAAGTTTGAGAGTTTGAGAGAGACAACAAGGATAAGATGATGTGAGGTAAGAGAAGAAGAAGGAAGGAAGAAGGAAAGAAAAAGAAAGAAGGAAGAAGAGGAAGGAAAGAGGGGCGTTGGAGCGAATAGCCAGACCGGGTCGGAGAGTTTTTCACCCGGGTGGAACTTTGGGGAGAATTTTGAATTTTTTTCTAAGAGTGGTAAAATAGGTCGTGCGCCCAGGTACAAGGCAATTCGCCCGGGTACCTGGCGTTTCGCCCGGGTCACCCGAGCGGATGGTTTTGAAGGGTATTTTTCGAGTTTTTTTGCTAAAATGCTCCTTGTCCACTCGCCCGGGCGGGATGCTTTTCGCCCGGGTCACCCGGGCAAATTGCCATCTTGAAAAATTTTCTAAGTCCCCAAATATGGTTTGCGCGCCCGGGTCGATTGTCGTTCGCCCGGGTGGTAGGCGTTTCGCCAGGGTCACCCGGGCATGCCGCCTTCTACGTCTTCTTTCCTTTAAATCAACTCTAACACCTACAAATCACCAAAAGCACTTTGGAAACAATATTAGTCCCTTACTCTCCCTCACTAAAGCTAAGAACAAAGATAAAGTCCCTACGAAACTACGAAAATAAAATGAAAAAGCTACTGAAAAAAAAGAACTAAACTACCTACGGGTTGCCTCCCGCAGAGTGCTTCTTTAAGGTTATTAGCTTGACCATGTTACCTCATAGGTCATAGGGGGTGTGGGTTGTGCAAAGTGACTTCCTCAACCGAACCAACAACATCGCCTTCGTAGTAGTGCTTGAGGTGATAACCGTTAACCTTGAATCGTTCTCCTTTGTCGTTTTGAACCTCTATGAATCCATACTTGCTCACCATAGTAACAATGAAAGGGTCTCTCCACCTAGACCTCAACTTCCCTGGAAAGAGCTTCAATCTAGAGTTGAATAATAAAACTTTTTCACCTACTTGGAACTCCGTTCTCATGATTCGCTTATCGTACCATTTCTTTGTCTTCTCCTTGTAAATCTTAGCACTATCGTAGGCTCCTAATTGAAATTCATCTATCTCATTCTATTGAAGTAACCGCTTTTCACCTGCAAGATTGGCATCCATATTAAGCTCCCTTACCACCCAGTAGGCCTTATATTCAACCACAACTGGTAAATGACACGCTTTCCCGTAGACTAATCGATATGGAGATGTACCGATATGTGTCTTGAATACAGTTCTATATGCCCATAATGCATCATGAAGCTTGCAGCTCCAATATTTCCTTGATTTTGCAATTGTCTTCTCTAGGATACATTTGCTTTCCCCATTACAAATCACAACTTGACCGCTAGTCTGTGGATGATAAGCTAACCCGGTATGATGATAGACTCCATACTTCTCAAGTAACTTAGTAGGCCGCTTTTCGTGAAAGTGAGAGCCCCATCACTAATAATAGCTTTAGGAACTCCGAATCTCGGAAAAATGACTTTCTTAAACAATCGTAGCTCAGTATTAGAGTCTGCATTAGGTGTTGCAATAGCCACTACCCACTTCGAAACGTAATCCACGACCACCAATGTGAATTCATTTCCATTACAAGAAGGAAATGGACCCATGTAATCAATACCCACACATCAAATATTTCCAGTCTCATGGTGGTTCGAAATATTTCCAGTCTTCTGACACGCATCACAAGACAACACAAAATCTCTAGCATCCTTAAATAGAGTAGGCCAATAGAATCCGGACTGTAGTACCTTGAACATAGTCTTTGAAGGACCTGCATGACCTCCGATCCATAAGGTGATGAGTGGCAATGGCTCAGGATCCCATAGAACTGCCAATTAGGAACACATCCTCTGTATAAACCATCAGCACATTCTCGAAAGAAATTCGGGTCATCCCTACAATATCGTCGAACATCATGTAGAAACCGCTTCTTTTGGTTTGATTAAAGATTATGGGGCAAGACACCATCTACAATGTAATTTGCAAAATCACCGAACCATGGTGATTTAACTACAACTGAAAGTAAGTGATCATCGGAGAAGGAATCATCAATAGGCACGAGCTCTGTATCTTTGAATTGAATTATGAAAAGATGATCGGCTACTATATTTTCCACTCCCTTCGTATCACGAATCTCTACATCAAACTCGCGCAGCAATAAAATCCATCTAATCAACCTTGGCTTTGCTTCCTTCTTGGCTAGGAGGTACTTAAGAGCAACATGGTCAGTGTGAACAATTACTTTCGAGCCCAATAGGTATGACCGAAACTTGTCAAGTGCATACACAACTGCTAGCAACTCCTTCTCGGTAGAGGCATAATTTACTTGAGCTGGATCAAGAGTCTTGCCGGAATAATAGATTTCATGGAGAACCTTATCCTTCCTTCGGCCTAGAATTGCTCCAACTGCATGGTCACTGGCAAAACACATGATCTCGAATGGGAGGTCCCAATTAGGAGATTGGATTATGGGTACAGACATAAGTGTCTGTTAATCCTGCTAAAAGACTCAATACATTCATCAGTAAAGTAAAAATCTACATCCGTAATAAGCAACTGGGTTAGTGGTTTCACAATTTTAGAAAAATCCTTAATAAACCTGCGATAAAAACCTGCATGACCCAAAAAGCTTCTCACCCCTTTGACATTCACAAGAGGGGGAAGCTTCTCGATTACCTGAATCTTTTCTTTATCTACCTCAATACCTCGTTCGGAGATTAAATGTCCAAGCACAACACCTTCAATGACCATAAAATGGCACTTCTTCCAATTCAGCACTAAATATACCTCTTCACATCTAATGAGCACTTTTGTTAGATTTTCTAAACCGACATCAAATGAAGTTCCGTAGACACTAAAATCATCCATAAAAACCTCCATAATAGATTTAATGAAATCAGAAAAAATACTCATCATGCAACGTTGAAAGGTAGTAGGGGCATTACGTAAACCAAAGGGCATTCTACGATATGTAAAAGTACCATAAGGACATGTAAAAGTAGTTATCTCTCTATCATCAGGGTGAATGAAGATTTGAAAGAATCCCGAATAACCATCTAAATAACAAAAATACTTATGCCTAGCTAGCTTTATTAACATTTTATCAATGAAAGGAAGGGGGAAGTGATCCTTTTTAGTAGAAGTATTCAATTTCTTGTAATCAATACACAACACCAACCTGTGACAACTCTAGTGGGAATCAATTCATTTTTATCATTACGCACAATAGTGGTCCCAACTTTTTTAGGCACTACTTGAACTAGACTGACCCACTTAGAATCAGGAATAGAATAAATGATACCAGCATCAAGTAATTTAATGACCTCTTTCTTAACAACATCTTGCATGTTAGGATTTAAACGACGCTAACCCTGTATGCAAGTTTTATGATCTTCGTCTAAATGGATACGATGCATGCAAATATCAGGACTAATACCAGTTAAGTCATCAATAGTATAACCAATAACCTTCTTATGACATTTAAGGACAACTAATAATTTCTCAAGTTGACTATCAGTAAGTGAAGCACTAACAATAACTTGATATAGCTCTTTTTCATCTAAAAATACATATTTCAAATTAGAGGGAAGGGGTTTCATCTCAAGTTGTGTTACCTCCTTAACTAAACAAATATTCAGGGGCAACTTCAAATATTGATATTTACTCCCTAAATTAAATTCCATTCCTGAAAGTTCCTAAATCATCTCATCTGATTCCATACTGCCTTCACCTGAAACAACATCAAAACACAAAACACCCTCCAGAAGCTCATTTTTAAGGGATCGAGGCAACTCAACACAAACAATTTCTTGAATAATATCAATTCTATAACCGGATTGTTCCAACATGGGACTTTTCAATGCACTATCAAGGTTAAAGGTAACCTTGTCATCACCTACATAAAGAGTCAAACTTCCATTCTTTATATCAATAGAAGCTACTATAGTGTTTAAAAATGGCCTACCAAGAATAATAGGGATGTGTGCATCCTCCTTCATATCTAACACTACCAAATCAACGGGAATAAAAAACTTCCCAACTCTTACCGGGACATCCTCCAAAATAACTTTTGGGTATTTCACAATTAAAGAACCCATATCTAATTTCCTACAAATAGATAGCGGTATAACACTAACACTGGCCCCGAAATCACATAAGGCTTTGTCAATGAAAAGTGGACCAATGTTGCAGGGTATCGAAAAACTCCCAGGATCCTTGAGTTTAGGTGGAGAATTATTTAGCAAAATAGCACTACATTCTTCAGTTAAAGCAACAGTCTCCACTGAACTCAATTCATGCTTCCTGCTCAATATGTCTTTTAAAAATTTAGTATATGTAGGTACCTGCGTAATCAAGTCAGTAAAAGGCACACTAACCTACAAATTTTCTACAATATCAAGAAATTTACGAAAGTGATTGTCATTTGTACTCCTATCTACCCTATGCGGGAAGGGTAGTGGCACTATGGGAGGTGTCAACGTATTAATGGGCTTGTCAGCTACCGGAGGCCTCTTCTCCGTGTCATCTTTCTCCTTAGAAGGTATAGGCTCTGCAATCTCCTCAATCACCACATTGCTGGTCTTGCCAGTCTGTACTCCCATCTCTGAATCAGCATCTTCAGTCGACATCTTACGACCTTCATAGTCGGTCGCTCTTCTGGTAGTGATGGAATTACAATGATCCTTTTGAGCAGGTGGATTTGGTTGAGGAGGTAGTTGACCCTGATGCTGCTGAGATGTGGACTGTGCAATCTTAGCTAACTGGGTTTCTAGCTGCTTATCGTGGGCCTGCATTGCATCCATATTCTTCTACATCTACAGCATCATATTCTTCAACTGTGAAATTACTCTACTAGGTTGAGCTGGTAGTGTTGGCAACGATGGTCTATTGAAACCTGGTGGTTGTGGTGTTGCAAATCATTGCACCTACTAATGAGCCTACTGAGGTGGTATAATTTGCTGTGGATTCTGCACATTATTGTTGTTGTCGTAGGAAAAGTATGGATGATCCTTCCACCCTGGATTGTATGTGTTAGAGAATAGGTTGTTCTTGTAGGCTTGGAAGGCACACACTTGCTCTACCGAACAATGAGATGATTGTAAACTGTGATCGAATGAACCACATGAATCACAAAAAGGCTTAGTGCATCCCAAAAGTGCAGCCATGGCAGCTACAAGTGATGGTGGAGGAGCTGTAGTAGTACTAATCTTGTCGAGCTTTTGGCTCATTGCATTGGTCTGTGAAGCTAAAGTTTCGTATTTATCGTCAAATAGATGCTTTCCACCTTTCACTACTACATAAAAGACCATTTGCAACCACAAAATACAGTTGGAAAAGGCCAAAAAACCGTTGCAAAAAGCTTTTGCAACGTTCAAGTAACCGTTGCAAAAAGCTTTTGCAATGGTCATGTAACCGTTGCATTCTTTGGCGTAGCAAAAGGTCTTTTGCAACGGTTTTTTGCACTTTGCAACGGTTATAGCTAAACCGTTGCAAAAAGTCTTTTGCAACGGTCTTTTGAACTTTTAGCAACGGCTATAGATGAGTTTTACAAGAAACTTTTTGCAACGGTTTTCAGACTTTTTGCAACGCTCTTTAGCGAATCGTTGCAATAAGTTTAGTTTTTGGCAACTAAAATATGTAGCTATTGCAACGGTTATTTTTTTTAACCGTTACAAAAGGTCAATTTTTGTAAAAAAATAAATAATAATAATGATTATTATTATTATTATTATTATTATTATTATTATTATTATTATTATTATTATTATTATTATTATTATTAGTAAAAATAGATAAATAAATAATAAGTAAAATAATAATAAACTAGTAATTAGTTCTTTATACATGTTTCTAAAACTAATTAATTTACACTATACATGTACATATACAATCCCTGTTCCATTACCACTAAATAAAATATATATCAAAGCTATGTCGTACAAGATTTTGCATCCTCTAATCTAACTTAGCCTTAAGGAGGCTTCCTTACCACGAATCTCTCCCTTCCCCTTAATTTGCCTTCGTTTTCGCTGAATTTTTGTAGCTTATATCATACCGTGTCCCCTTCTTCTTCTTGTGCTCATCGTACTTATTGTCCCCTTTTTTGTAGCTATATCGTAAATATTATATATCTTCAGATAATAGGACCAAGATGAATCTCAAGGGCTCAAGGAGCAAGCAGAGTTCAGAGATCGTTTCAGCATTCAATTTCAGTAACATTCACAAACAGCAAGTAATAAGTAGGAACAAACTTACCAACTGATTGCTTAAGTGCATTCCCATAGACAAAGACTATAGAAGTCTAGAGTAGAGGATAGTTGTAGGGGTGAAGGGAGGTTGTTGTACCTGCATAAGAAAGAGGAGAAAAGAAACACTGAGTATTAGGAACAAAAGTAATGCAGCAACACAAAATTTTGTTGATATACTCTAACATGTCTAATTATTCTCAAAGTCTTTGAATCGTATCAAAGCACACCTAAATGCATAGTCAAGTAAGTTTAATGGAGGCAGAAAACATTCAAAAGGGTGTGGTTGCGATCTAGTTTAGGAAGCAAAGAAAGAGGTTTGGTCTGGTCTTTTAATGCAAGAAAGAGGTGTTATGGTTGCTCTGTGGGCAAGTGTCTTTGTCTTTGAGTTTTTGATAAGGACATGAGCATGGCGCAAAGGCTGGGGTTGAGTGAGGCATAGGTTGCAGCATATGCAGCAGAAAGAGGAGAAAATTAGTATAGAATAGTAGGTTCAGCAGTAATGCAATAGCACAAACACACTTGAATTGTGTGTAAAATATCACTGATAGCTTAGGAGAGTTATCAGGGAGTGGGTGGAGAAGTGCGTCAGTAAACGCTGCTCATATATCAACGAGAACCAAAAGGGAAAAAATACAGCAACAACAAAAGGATCGCAGTAAAAACTCACTTAAATCTTAGAAATGTAGCCGGAAAAACCAAAAATGTGAGGAAATGATGAAACATGCTCAATCAACAACCAAATCACTTATATGACATAATCAGCTTTAAAATGTCCACATTCAATCACTTAAACATGACTTCAGATTATGCACAACCAATTACATCTGAAAATGCTAAAATGACGATGAATAAACTCAAACTAGTTTTAACAAGCTCAAGAAGGTCATAATGCAGTTAAATCAAAGAATTTATATTTAACCTACAATAATTAAATTTATATAAATTGGGGCAAAATCACATCTAAACACTTAAATCAAAGAATTTTAACCTATAATGCTATTCAAATAATGAACAAATCTGGGTAAACTTTATGGGATTTCTTCACATAAAATCACATATAATTACAATCTGAGACACAAACTTTCACATGTAATTCCTATATTATTGGCATTAGACTGCTTGACATTTGCAAGTTGAGCCGATGAAGGTGCAGCAGCCGTTTTTGGTGATCCATGATCTGAAACAAGTGCAGCACTAGCATCCTATAAAACCCCTGCAAAACAAATTTAGTGCTATGAAAGCCAAATTAATGATATAACCAGACACAGAATTGTAGTATCCGATGTAGAAGACCAACCTTATGCTTTCAAGTAGTAGATTTGCTCATAATGTTGAAGCAATGAGTAAAAGTACTTGTGAAGCACAAAAAACGCATTTGTTCCTATTGATGGAAAGCTAAAAGTGGATGTTACATCCTTTCATCTTTTTTCTAATATTATGTGTAGATAGCAAACTCCCATAGAAAGCAGAAATCAACATAGAACTCCACTCAAAGACACCTGGAGAACAAGATAACACTAGATAGTCACATCAAGTTTAATAATTCTCATGTCATCAAGTGAGTTTTCAAGTTGATTTTGTATAGCTTTGATAGAGTGGCTTTAATCATTACACTTTTTCCTAATAAACTATATTAATTTCTAAAATAATTGACAAACATAATCTTTCAAAACACGATTTCTAACCGTTCAAAATCTGAAACTTTCACAATTGCATTTGTGTAAAATTCAGAAACATGAAAACGGAACATTTAAGTTTTTGTGTAAATTTCAGAATCATTAAAATGAATGAAACCAAAATTCATACTCGAAACTACATAACTTGAAACAAAAACAAATCTTTGAGGATGCTAATTGCATATCAAAATTCATCATGGAACATTTGAATTTCAATAAACAAGTTACTGAAAACACAAGTTATACCTTGAGGATTTTGCTTCTGGAATTTCGCATCCATTTTCGCTCCCACAATTTCGCATCTACATATTCTTCCTTTTCCACTCCTCTTTTTGCTCTACGTTTGTGCCTCCATGTCCGGATGAACTTAGTGAATGAAAAGGTTTAATGCTCAATTACGATTTTAGCAATAAAAGTTATTAAAAACAGCAACAAATCCTAATTTGAACCCTTTGTTGATGCTAAAATTATAAAACAAAACCTAAAAAAATAAAAAATAAATAAAAAGAGAAAAAAGGAAGCAAACACTGATGTGAATTTGAATAAGGATTCAAGCAAGGTGGACGAATCTGTAAACCTGATGCTTAATCCTATGGGTTCGAATTTGGATAGAAGACAAACATGGTTTACAAGACTCTCATGGGACGTTCCCATAGAGGAATAATAACCTTTGGATGCAAGGAAAGAAAGTAGGGCTAAGTATGTTTGTTAAGCCTATGGGTTTTTTTCCCACTCCACTTGGTAGGGTTTTCCCATATGGTATTTTGTGATTATCTTAGTATGTCTATGGGTCATGATTGATGGAATCCAGCATGAAGAATAGTTTCTTGAAAGTTTCTTGATTAAAAGATTAGATCTTGAAGCATTTCTTGAAATTTTGAATAGAATCTTGAAAATGGCACAAGGACAAAGGCGAGTTCTTGGACGATTTTTGGGAATCTTTGGTTCTCTATATGTCCGTGATTTTTAGGCTTAATTTTGATAATTATCTTGTTTATTGATTATTTAGTCAAGTTGTTAGGATAATTTCTTGATTAGTTAGTTAGATAGAGTTTGTTAGGAAAGATAAGATCAAAGTGCAAGTTGCATGATGATGTGGCAATCTTATCTTTTGTTTGTTGAGCAAGTTGCACACAAGTAGGATTTATTTACCTAGCTTGTGCGTGTTTATTTTGTAGATTATAGTTAGAATTTTATTATTGATTATACCTATAAATAACCTCAACAATAGGATGTAATTAATTAGGTTTTGATTCATTGAAAAAAATCATATCCTAGTTTTGCGTCAATTTATGTGCGTGAGGTTTATTCACTAACTTTGTGATTTTGGATTGAATTACATTGTTAGAACCCTAATTAATTATTCTGTGGTTTGGTTTAGTTAATTGGCATTCGATCAAGTTATTTGGATTTGATAACTTAAGATTGAATATCCTCGTGAGTTTTGGGTGTTATTTGCGAGTACCACTTAAAATCCATATAAATTTGGTATCAGATTTCAGGTTTTCGATTGCTTATGGCGGAAGAGGAGTTTCTTGAGGCCACTAAAAACTTCCACAGGGTTGTGCTCGAAAAATTTCAAGCTTTGGAGTTAGGGCATAAACAAGAAAAGGCAAGGATAGACACACTTGTTCGTCAATCTCAGCGACAAAACGATCCTAATAGCATCTACTACAAAGGGAAGGGAAGTGACGAGGAAGATGATGATCGTGGCATTAAGCTTGACGATTTCCATGGCCACAGAATAACAAGCCTAAACGAAAGTCTAAATTGGACGATCGTGGCATTAAGCTTGACGATTTCCATGGCCAAGGTACTCCAGAGGATTACTTAGAGTGGGAGCGCCAAGTTGAGAAGATTGCGGAGTATAAAGGGTTTGATGATCGAAAAACCTTCAAAATTGCTTATATTCGTCTTGTGAAAAATGCAGGATTGTGGTATGAGGGTTTGAAGGCCAAGAGGCTACGTCTAAACAAGGTCAAAATCACATCATGGGAGAAGTTGCGTGCTAAGATGCGTGACAAGTATGTCCCGATTGACTTTGAGCAACAAAATTACATAAAACTAACTTCCATATACCAAGGATCTATGAGTGTCAATGGCTATATTGCTGAATTTGAGAAGTTAGCATTGTTATGTGACCTTCAAGAGAAGGAAAGCATGAAAATTGCACGATTTTTGAAGGGTCTAAATCGTTCCATTGAACGTGAGTTGGATTTGGTGCAATACGTTGATTTTAACGATTTGTGCAAGAAGGCATTGAAAGTAGAGAAGCGTTCCAAGGAGGATGGAAAGAAGCAATATGTTCCTTTTACCAAACCAACATATTCTACTTCATTGAACAAGGAATCAACGAAGCCACAAAACCCTAATCCCACGCCCATTGGATCCTCAACTCCATCTAGTGAAAAACCTAAGAAGGTTTTGTCTAAGGTAGAATTTGAAGAGAGGCGACGTTGTTTTAAGTGTCAAGGCTATGGACACATTGCCTCTAATTGCACAATGAAACATCAACTACACATTGATGTTGTTCGTCAATGGGAGAAAGAAGAAGAAGAGTTTGACATTATATGTGCTGAGGACACACATCAAAGTGAGACGACGGAGGATAGTGGAGACGATTGTTACAAACAACCACCACTCAATGAGGAAGATGGCCAATTGTTCGTGATTAGAAGAGCTTTACATGTAGAAGCCTCTCCAAACAAAGACCAAAGGAAGAATTTGTTCCACACTCGTTGCAGAATAGGAGGGTTTCTATGTACCTTGATTGTTGATAGTGAACCATGCACAAACGTGGCTTCTAAGGAGCTTGTTGATCATTTGAACTTCCTCAAAGACTCCGTGCTCGTCAATATAAGCTTAATTGGCTTGATGAAATAAAGGGGATCGAGGTAAGGAAGCAAGCCCTTGTTTCTTTTGATATTGGCAAGTATAATGATGAGCTATGGTGTAATGTGGTGCCTTTGAGTGCCTGTCAAGTACTTTTGGGACGACCATGGCAATTTGATAGACAAGTGAAGCATGATGGTGAATCTAATGTATATTCGGTCCTTTGTGGAAAGAAAAGGATTGATTTGTTACCATTGTCTCCGAAAGAGACGAAGGAAACTCACGAAACCTCCAACCCTAAAACAACGAAGCCAAGCTTGTTTCTAACAGGGAAAGAACTTGAGCAAGAGGTTGAGCAAGACACTCCAATGTACATGCTTGTGGTTAAGGAAGTTGCAAAGGAGTCTAAGGTGCAAGATGAACAATTGCAAAAGCTCTTGAACAAGTTTCATGATGTATTTCCGGAAGAGTTGCCTAACGAGTTACCACCTATCCGAGGGATAGAACATGCTATTGATTTTATTCCTGGGGCGCCAATTCCAAATAAACCTGCTTATAGGTGTGATCCTGAGATATCTAAAGAGTTATAGAGGCAAATTGACGAGTTGTTGGAGAAAGGCTTGGTTCGTGAAAGCATGAGTCCTTGTGGAGTTCCGGCTCTCCTTGTTCTAAAGAAGGATGGTACATGGCGCATGTGTATTGATTCTCGGGCAGTAAACAACATTACCATCAAACATAGATTCCCTATGCCTAGATTGGAGGATATGCTGGATGAGTTACATGGTGCTACAATCTTTTCGAAGATTGATTTGAGAAGTGGTTGTCATCAGATGCGCATTAGAGAATGATGTGGATTTTAACGAGTACTCGCAAATAAACCCCAAAACTCACGTTTGTTTATCAATCAAACTCTCCACTCATGGATTATTTAATTGAAGGCTAATTAATTAATACACTCCTGTAATTAATTAACTAGGATCTAAATTTGTTTATCACTCTTGACTCACAAATTTATGAAGAAAATTCGAACAAACACTCCTGCGCAAATTTCCGTGAAATTCAACGAAGTGAACTTTTATTTTCAATGAGAAAAACTTACATCCTATTGTTGAGATTATTTATAGGTATAATCAACAACAAAATCCTAACTAGAATCTACAAAAGAATCACACATAAACTAGGAAAATAAATCCTACTTGTGCTACTAAACTAAAGATAAGATTGCCACATCATCATGCAACTTGCACTTTGATCTTATCTTTCCTAACAAACTCTAACTAACTAACTAATCAAGAAATTATCCTAACAACTTGATTAAGTAATTAACAAACAAGATAATCATCAGAAATTATCCTAAAATCACGAAAATATCTTGGTGCCCAAGATTGTCAAAAATCACGCAAATTCTCGCCACAAAGATACTTGTATTTAGTTTATTGTTGTTATCTCGATGATATACTTGTATATAGTTCAAACATTCATGAACATCTAGGGCATTTGAGATTGTTGTTTGATAAGTTGCGTGAGCAAAAGCTCTATGGAAAGCTTGAGAAGTGTGATTTCATGCAAGACAGGATCATTTTTCTGGGATATATTGTTAGTGGACAAGGTGTTATGGTTGATCCATCTAAGGTAGAGGCAATCATGTCTTGGAAAACTCCATCCAACACACATGAGATGCGTATTTTTCATGGATTGGCTTCGTTCTACAGAAGGTTCATCCAGAACTTTTCTACTATCATGGCCCCTGTTACTGAGCTTATGAAGAAGGGAGAATTCGTATGGAATCCAAGAGCACAAGAGGCTTTTGACAACATCAAGCAGATGCTCTGTTGTGCACCTATTCTAGCATTACCTGACTTTGACAAACTTTTCGAAGTAGAGTGTGATGCCAGTGGCATAGGCATTAGAGCAGTTTTTGTCCAAGAGAAGCGGCTCGTTTCTTACTTTAGTGAGAAATTGATACAAGTTTGAATAGCAATAAATTTATACTTGGTCTACAATGATGGAGGATCACGTTCTTGAAAGTTTCTTGATTAAAAGATTCAATCTAGGACGTTTCTTGGAGCTTTGAAAGATAAAAATTTAGTTTTAGAGCAGTGCAGTATGTCCGACTTTGAAGATTTTTCATTGACAATTGTCTTTGAGTTAGAAGGCGTGTGAATATGCGTTGGAAAGCTTATTGAATATAATTTCAGGGAAAAATATTTTCAAAATTCAGTAAAATATGAAAGATAATGTTTTATTCATTTTTCTGCTTGGTTGTCAAACTGGAAATCAGTTTTTGGTTAGATTTCTTTAATCTAGATTCCAAGTATAGTTAGGATATGTTTTTAGGACGTGTTTAGTGTTTTGTTTTGTGATTTTTATTTTCATAATTTTTCTTGTTAGTTTTTTTAGAAAGTTTGTTAGGATATTTTCTTAATTAGATTAAGTTTGTCAGCAAGATAAGATCAAGATGCAATGATGATGTAGCAATCTTATCTTGTGAGTCATTTGTGAGTCATTAGGGGTGTGTTTATCTTGTTTTGTGTGTGTATTTTTGTTGATTTTAGCTAGGATTTTGTTGTAGATTATACCTATAAATAATCTCAACATTAGGTTGTAATTAATTAAGTTTGGAGTTGAATAAAAAAAGTTTGTTTGCTTACTAGAAAACAAAAATCCAAAATTTAAGAGTTGGTGGTTAAATTCTTTATACTCTTGTGATTTAATTAGTAGCTTTGAGGGTGCTTAGGCTTTAACCAAAGGAATAATTGATCAACCTAAAATTAAGAATCTTGGTGACTGGGTCTTTATAGATCCGAAACTTTAGTATATCCCTTTGTGAGTTTTTGTTCACATGAATATTCACATCAAATTTGGTGCTCTCGTTGAGAGGGGTGATACAAGTGTGAGTATCAGTGATATTAATTATATTAATGAAATAAGTGATGGCAACTTCGAAGATGGTGATATCAATGGTGATAATATCATAAGTGGCAATGGTGATATCAATGGTGATATCAAGAATGGCAATGGTAAGGATGCAACTATAGGTGAAATAATTGCTTATGGAAATATCAACCTTATGGGTGCATCAAGGGTAGGGATTTGCGTGTGCATGGTCACATGTCAATAATATGGCACGCAAATCAAGGCAAGAATGGTGGATTTGGGGAATAAGATGGTTTTTGCCTATGAGTTTTTTTGCCACAGGGTTTTTCTCATTTTTGGCATTGAGTCTTTTAATTCTTGGTGAGTCTTGATCATCATAATTATGCTAAAATACATGGAAGACATATTCTTGATGGTTTCTTAATTAAAAGATTGAATCTTGAAGCATTTCTTGAAATTCTTGAAGAAATCTTGAAAATTGCGCAAATTTGTGACGAAGCTTCTTGCGAGTTTTTGGACGATTTTCTTGGTTCTTGGGCTCCAAGCTAGTGGCGTGATTTTAGTCTAAATCCTGATGATTATTTTGTTAGTTAGTTAGAGTTTGTTAGACAAGATAAAATCAAGTGCAAGTTGCATGATGAGCTGGCATGCTTATCTTGTTGTGTGTGTGTTGTAGTGGGCCGAATTTCCTACTCTTAGGCGTGTTTTTTAGTCTATTTCTATTAGGATTTTGTTGTTGATTATGCCTATAAATAATCTCCACATTAGGATGTAATTTGTTAAGTTGGAGTTGAATAAAAAAAGTTGTTTGTTTGCTTGAAAACAAAAAATCCGAAATTTAAGAGTTGGTGATTAAATTCTTTATACTCTTGTGATTTAAATTGTAGATTTGAGGGTGCTTAGGATTTAATCAAAGGACTAAATGATCAACCTAAAATTAAGAATCTTGGTGACTTGGTCTTTATAGATTCGAAATTTTAATTTATTCCCTTGTGAGTTTTTATTTACACTTCAAATTCACTTCAAATTTGGTGCTCTCGTTGAGAGGTCTTTTATACTCAAGTTCTCATCAATTATTTAATTAAAACACTTGAAGCAACATTGCTATGGCAAGTGGTGGTGACGAAGTTCCTGCAACTTTTGAAAAAGGATTGTCCTTAGAACAAGCCAGAGAAACCCGAAGGGACAATGAAATTAGGGAACTGCGAACCATGTTGGAAGAAGTGATGAATCTTGTATCAAGCAGTTCGAAAAACAAGAAAAAGGGTCACGTGATTGGTGAAAGTGACGCAAGCTCAAGTGATGAAAATACCAGTAGGAGTGCACTCAACCCTAGGCGTGACTATGACACCAGTTCTAGTGAAGAAGATGACCGAAACAGGCATAGGAGGCGTGACAAACAGAAGGGTGATGATCGTAGCTTAAAGTTGGACATTCCTAAGTTCAACGACAGTTTAGATCCTGAAATTTTCCTTGATTGGCTGAGGAGAACGGAAAGGATTTTTAATTAAAGGAGTATGATGATAATAAAGCATTTAGAGTAGCAGAATTAAAACTAACATCTTATGCTAGCCTGTGGTTTGAAGGATTACAAAGAAAACGCAAAAAGGAAGGAAGGTCGAAAATCTGTTCATGGCGCAAATTGAAGAGAGAATTGAGAAAAAAATTTGTACCACATGAGTATGAACAGAACAATTTCCTAAAGATGCATACACTGAGACAAGGACAGAAAAGTGTCGAGGAGTACATCAATGCTTTCGAAAAATTGCTGATATTATGTGATCTAGAAGAAAAGGAAGATCACAAAGATTCACAGTTTGTGGCAGGGCTGGATGGACCCATTAGGGAAAAAGTAGAATTGCAACCCTACTGGACCTATGATGAGATCTGTAAAGTGGCACTCAGGGTAGAAAAACATGGGAATTCAAAGAAGCCAAAAGCATTCTTTAAGTCCTATAAGTCCAAGAAGGAAGTGGTGTATTCCCAACCAGCTAGTGCTAAACCTAAGTTCCACAATGATAAAAGGGCAGCCACTCCAATTAAACCACTGACAATTCCTGGAGACAACAGGAAGTGTTTTAAGTGTCAAGGAGTAGGACACGTACAAAGAAATTGCCCAAACTCTGGGGTAATCACTGCTAGGGAAGCAAAGGAAATTGAAGCTGCCTACTTAGATGTTCTTCTTGAAGAAGGGGGGACGAAGATATTGATTCCCAAGAAGAACAAAGCAGCAATGATATGCAATAAGTGGAGGCAGAAACACAGGGTCAAGCATTGGTCCTCAGGAGGGTTCTTCAGTCTAACCCTGTGCCAATTGAAGAGAACAAGAGGGACAAAATTATAATGACCAGGTGTAATGTACAGGGCAGGCTGTGTGATGTGATAATTGACAGTGGCAGCTGTACTAATGTGGTGTCTACCTATTTGACTCAGAAATTGAATCACCCCACATACAATCATCCTCGACCTTACAAGTTACATTGGCTAAGCAACACCAGTGATGCCAAAGTGACTAAGCAGGCCCTGATAAATTTTAAGATTGGTAAATTTGAGGATTCTGTGATATGTGATGTTTGTCCAAGGGATGTGATGTGAATTTTGTTATAAACAAACGCCACTCACACAAAGAAACTTAGACTTCAAATTTGATAAAGCAACGCACCACAAACTCGAACTTCTAAGGCGAATAATTGATAGAATTTGATTAAAGCAAAGCACCCTCAAATCCTAAGAACTATCCTCACGTGAGATAAAGCAAAAGCACCACTCACTCAATCGAATTTCTCACAAGAAACTCTCAAAATTTTGTTTTCTTCGTGAAACAATAAAAACCGGAAACACTTTGTGTTTAATTACTCAAATCTGAATTTTATTGATGTATTTTACATCCTATTTATAGGCTAGACATATCACATAATATTTCAGAATTCTAAACATATCCTAACTACCTTAGATATATGGTATAACAAACTAAGATTAGGATAACAAGAAAATCTTATCAAAACCGGATACAAATCTTGCACCATATATTTTGTAATCTGATTTCTAGTCTAAATCTTAGATATTTTGCAAATCAAATCTAGTCACCATATTTCCGAATAACAAACTAAAGTTGACCAAGTCAAACAACTTGAAAAACCGTGTTGACAACGTTGCCCAATCTTCCAAAAATCTGTCCAAAATCCCGCCATATAACTTGCTTTGATTCTCGTTGATTTTTGTTGGACTTGCGATTTCAAGAACTTCAAGAAACTCTTCAAGATTCAATCTTTATTTCAAGAAACCTCCATTTTTGTGTTTCTCATGCTTGATTCCATCAACCTTGACTCATAAACTAATCAAGAAAATAACAAAACACCATATGGTAAAACCCTATCAAATGACGTGGGAAGAAAACCCATATAGCTCAACACTTCTAAACTACTAACTATACTTGCTTTACATTTACGTGAATAAGCTTGTGCATGTCACCATGCACACGTAAAAATCCACCCTAGTCAACCCAAGAAGCCTTGTGTCTCCATAAGCCACTAACTCCCCCAAGGTTGCTTCTTGTTTTCCACCTTCAATCAAACCCAAACCCTCGAAGTTTTGCTCATTGATATGCGTATCATCCTCCTCTTCTTCAAAAGAGTTTGTCCTCAAACCTCGAAGTTGATCATCAGGAACATAAGGAGCTAAATCACCAATGTTGAAAGTAGCATGGACTCCATATTCTCCTGGTAATTCCAATTTATAAGCATTATCCCCCACTTTACTTATGATCTTGAACGGTCCATCACAACGAGGCATAAGTTTATTCTTCCTTTGATTTGGAAATCTTTCCTTCCTCAAGTGTAACCAAACCAAATCCCCTTCTTTGTAGACATGTTGTGATTTATGTTTGTTTGCTCGTGCCTTGTAAATATCATTAACCTTCTCAATTCGAGCCCTTACTTCTGCATGAAGTTTTTGCATATACTCAACCTTAGTCTTGGCATCTTTGTGTACCAACTCCCCTTTAGGAATACTTACAAAATCAATTGGTAACTTAGGATTAACTCCATAGACAATCTCGAAAGGTGAGTGCTTAGTAGCATAAGTAGGTGACCTATTATAAGCAAATTCAGCATGAGCAAGCTTCAAATCCCAATCTTTTTGTGTCTTACTAACCAAACCACGCAACAAAACCCCTAGTGTTCGATTAGTGACTTCTGTTTGCCCATCTGTTTGAGGATGATAAGATGTGCTAAACAAAAGTTTCGTGCCTATTAACCTCCAAAGTGACTTCCAAAAGTAGCTCATGAATTTTGTGTCTCTATCACTTACAATAGTCTTTGGAACCCCATGTAACCTTATGATGTCTTTAAAGTATAAATCAGCCACATTCATAGCATCATCTGTCTTGTGACATGGTGTAAAATGAGCCATCTTTGAAAATCTATCAACCACTACCATAATAGCATCTTTTCCCCTTGCTGTCCTTGGTAACCCTACAATGAAATCCATAGAAACATCCTCCCAAGGTCCCTCTGGCACTGGCAATGGAGTATAAAAACCTTGATGAAAGGCTGCCTTTGCCTTTTGACAAGTAGCACATTGAGCAATTATGGCCTCAACATCAACAATCATCTTTGGCCAATAAAAATGTTCTTGCAACATGGTTAGTGTCTTTGTAATGCCAAAATGTCCAGCAATACCTCCTCCATGAGCCTCCCTTACTAGCAACTCACGTATAGAACACTTAGGTATGCACAATAGATTACCTTTAAACAAAAACCCATCATGTAGCACATAGGAACTCATAGAACCCTTTGAAAGTTGCGCCATTATTGGTCCAAAATCACCATCTTGCTCGTAAAATTGTGTTATCAACTCTAATCCAAGCAACTTAAAGTTCAAAACACCAAGCAAAGTATACCTTCTTGACAAAGCATCAGCAACAACATTAGACTTCCCCGTTTTGTACTTTGAAGAGAAGTGAAAAGATTGCAAAAATTCAACCCATTTAGCATGTCTTGGATTCAATTTTTGTTGACCATTAATGTGCTTCAAAGCTTCATGATCAGAATGTAATATGAAGTGATTAGGCCTTAAATAGTGACTCCAATGATCCAAAGCTCTAATAATGGCATAGAACTCCTTGTCATATGTAGAATAGTTCAGTTTAGCACCATTCAACTTCTCACTAAAGTAAGCAATTGGCCTCTTCCCTTGGACTAGAACAGCACCAATTCCAACCCCACTTGCATCCGTCTCTACTTCAAATGGTTTAGAGAAATCTGGTAAGGCTAGTATAGGTGTGTTACAAAGCAACTTCTTAATCAATTCAAAAGCTTCTTGTGCCCCCTTAGTCCACTCAAACTTAGGCTTATCCTTCTTAATGCATTCGGTTATAGGAGCAACAACAGATGAAAAATTCTTCACAAACCTCCTATAGAACGAGGCTAACCCATGAAAAGCACGTACTTCAGTCACGTTTTTTGGTGTTGGCCATGATTTTATAGCTTCCACTTTAGATGGATCAACAGAAACCCCATCTTTGGACACAATATACCCCAAAAACGTCACACTTGGTACCATGAAATAACACTTTTCGAGCTTAGCATAGAGCTTTTGTTCTCGTAATGTCCCAAACACACTCCTTAGATGGCTTAGATGATCATTAACACTCTTGCTATACACCAAAATATCATCTAAATATACCACTACAAACTTACCAATGTATGGCTTTAAGACCTCATTCATCAACCTCATAAACGTACTAGGTGCATTAGTTAACCCAAAAGGCATGACTAACCATTCATAAAGCCCTAGCTTTGTTTTAAAACCTGTTTTCCATTCATCACCTTCCTTCATTCGAATCTGATGATATCCACTCCTTAAATCAATCTTTGAAAACAATTGAGAACCATGTAATTCATCTAGCAAATCATCCAATCTAGGTATAGGAAACCTATACTTGACGGTTATATTGTTAACTGCCCTTGAATCAATACACATTCTCCAAGTCCCATCCTTCTTAGGTACTATTAATGTAGGCACAGCACATGGACTCATGCTCTCTCTCACGTACCCCCTCTCCATTAATTCCTCAATTTGCCTTTGTATCTCCTTTGTCTCCTCTGGATTACATCTATATGCAGGCTTGTTAGGAATTTGAGACCCAGGAATAAGATCAATTTGATGTTCAATTCCACGTATGGGTGGTAATCCTGGTGGCAACTCATTAGGAAACACATCTGAAAACTCATTCAACATAGGATGCAAAACCCTAGGAATCTCTGGGGCTTCATCTTGTACCTCTTTGGCTATCAACATATAAGACATAGAACTTGTTTTCAACTCCCTTTCTAACTCCTTTCCACCCACCAACAAAACACCTTTAGAATTACCCATGCTTGTTTTAGGTTTAGAAATCATCAAGGGTTTTAATGCATATGATTTTTCATTAGGGTTCTTGCGCACAATATAAACATTTGTCCTCCCATTAAACTTCACAAAACGATCATATTGCCAAGGTCTACCCAATAATATGTGACAAGCATCCATAGGACAAACATCACAAAGTACTTGATCCTCAAATTTACCAATTTTAAACGCAATCAAGGCTTGTTTGTTTACCTTAACATCGCTTGTGTTGCTAAGCCAATGTAGCTTGTATGGTTGAGGATGTATCTTTGTAGGAATTGCGAGCTTTTCCACCAACAACGTAGATACTACATTTGTGCAACTTCCAGTATCTATGATTACATCACAAAGCTTGCCTTGAACATTACACCTTGTGAGAAAAATTTTATCCCTTTGACTCTCCAAAGGTTGTGCACTTTGAGATTGTAATACCCTACGTAACACCAAGGATTGGCCTTGTGTTTCTGGTTGGACTTCCTCCGTTTCTTCCTCCATATTTTCATAATTGGCATACTCTTCCTCTCCCTCATCCCCATACATCTCCTCCTCTTCTTCAAGGCTTTCCCCATCTACCCAATTTCGAGTTGTTGTGACCCTAGCATGAGGACAATCTCTTTGAATGTGACCTTGCCCTTTACACTTGAAACAAACAATGCGTGAATCACTACTTTGGGGCTTTGAAGTTGAACTCTTATCCTTGATGAAGGGTGGTTTAGTAACCTTATCAAAGTTTGGTTTTTGAGGAAAAGTATCACGCTTTTCTTTAGAATCATAGGTTTTGAAGTATGTCTTTGTTTTGCGTGCAACTTGTTTCTCAACCCTTGCTGCCACTCTACAAACTTCATCAAAGGTCCAATAAGGTTGTAATTCGACCTTCTCCCTTATATTTTCATCTAGACCAGCCACAAAACGAGCCACTTTGTGGTCCTCCTTCTCTTCCAAATCACAAATCATGATCAATTTTTCAAACTCCACAATGTATTCATCAACCGTTTTTCTATCTTGTTTTAATGTATGCATCTTGATGAAATTGTTTTGCTCGAAATCTTGAGGAACAAAACGTTTCCTCATCTCCCTTTTTAATTTAGACCATGAAGATATTTTTGATCTACCTTCTTTCCTTCTCTTTCTTTGTAAACCCTCAAGCCATAAACTTGCATAGGAAGTGAGTTTTAATTCCGCCAATTTATAGGACTTATGATCATCATATTCTTTGTAACGAAAAATCCTCTCAACCCTACGAATCCAATCTAGAAATTTTTCAGGATCCATACCTCCATTAAACTCAGGAATTTCGAGTTTAAGATTTCGATCATCATCCCTCATCTTTCCCTTATGTTTGTGCCTTGATCTTGGTTCCTCATCGTCACTAGAACTTGATGAGTATCCCTTTTTTGGTTTACGTACACTCCTCACACTTTCTTGCTCACTTTCACTTGATGATGAGCCCTCCTCTTGTTTAGATTTAGTAGGAGTTTTCTTGGTAGAAGCCATGATGGTTAGGACTTCATCTAAACGAGCCTTTAACTCGTCAATCTCCCCTTGCATACGTAGTTCCTTTGCTTGAGCCAAGCTCAAACCTTTCGTAAATCCTTGTGGATTTTCATCTCCACCTTCTTGAGCCATGATAATTGATATTGAACACTTGAGATTGAACGAACCTCTCAACGAGAGCACCAAAAGTTGATGTGAATTTTGTTATAGACAAACGCCACTCACACAAAGAAACTTAGACTTCAAATTTGATAAAGCTACGCACCACAAATCTGAACTTCTAAGGCGAATAATTAGTAGAATTTGATTAAAGCAAAGCACCCTCAAATCCTAAGAACTATCCTCACGTGAGATAAAGCAAAAAGCACCACTCACTCAATCGAATTTCTCACAAGAAACTCTCAAAATTTTGTTTTCTTCGTGAAACAATAAAAACCGGAAACACTTTGTGTTTAATTACTCAAATCTGAATTTTATTGATGTATTTTACATCCTATTTATAGGCTAAACATATCACATAATATTTCAGAAATCTAAACATATCCTAACTACCTTAGATATATGGTATAACAAACTAAGATTAGGATAACAAGAAAATCTTAACAAAACCGGATACATATCTTGCACCATATATTTTGTAATCTGATTTCTAGTCTAAATCTTAGATATTTTGCAAATCAAATCTAGCCACCATATATCCGAATAACAACCCTAGGTTGACCAAGTCAAACAACACAAAATCCCGCGTTGACAACGTTGCCCACAACTTCAAAAATCTTTCAAAAATCCCGCCATATGCATTGCGTTGATTCTCGTTGATTTTTGTTGGACTTCCGATTTCAAGAACTTCAAGAAACTCTTCAAGATTCAATCTTTATTTCAAGAAACCTCCATTTTTGTGTTTCTCATGCTTGATTCCATCAACCTTGACTCATAAACTAATCAAGAAAATAACAAAACACCATATGGTAAAACCCTATCAAATGACGTGGGAAGAAAACCCATATAGCTCAACACTTCTAAACTACTAACTATACTTGCTTTACATTTACGTGAATAAGCTTGTGCATGTCACCATGCACACGTAGAAATCCACCCTAGCCAACCCAAGAAGCCTTGTGTCTCCATAAGCCACTAACTCCCCCAAGGTTGCTTCTTGATTTCCACCTTCAATCAAACCCAAACCCTCGAAGTTTTTCTCATTGATATGCGTATCAGGATGCTTGTCATATGTTGCTTGGTAGACCGTGGCAATATGATCGATTTGTGAAGTACGATGGAACAACCAATGTCTACATCATCAGGAAACAGGAAACTAATGTGCCAATTGCTTTGAAACCTCTAAAAGTGGCGCAAAACAAGAAGCAATTGAATGTGGAGAATAAAAAGGGAGTGTTTTTGACTAATCCTAAGGAATTGGAGAGGGAATTGACTGATTGCCAACAAGTATTTCTGTTGATGGAAAAAGATGTGAGAGTTAAAACATCTGCAATCCCGAAAATTCTTCAACCACTATTGAAGTAATTTGAAGATTTATTTCCAGATGACTTATCACCAGGTTTACCACCCAATTGGGGCATTGAACACTAGATTGACTTAATCCCAGGTGCTCGAATTCCTAATAAACCAGCATATAGATGCCATCCTTAGGAGACTAAGGAAATACAACAACAGATTGAAGAATTGATGCAGAGGGGATACGTGAGGGAGAGCATGAGTCCTTGTGTTGTACCAACACTGATTGTTCCAAAAATAGATGGATCTTGGCGCATGTGCATTGATTCTAGAGCTGTAAACAACATCACAATCAAGTACAGTTTCCCAATTCCTAGGCTGGACGATCTCCTGGACGAGTTATATGGTTCACAGGTGTTTTCCATGATTGATTTAAGAAGTGGATATCATCAGATACGCATGAGAGAAGGGGATGAGTGGAAAACAACTTTCAAAACCAAATTGGGTCTCTATAAATGCAGAAACAATGGAGATCATCTGTATCATCTAAGACATGTTTTTGAAACCCTGAGGCAGCAAAAATTGTATGGGAAATTGGAGAATGGTTACTTCATGGTGAGTAGTGTTACATTCCTAGGGTATGTAGTTTCAAAGGATGGAGTATCAGTATATATGCAGAAATTACATGCACAGATCAGAGCAAGAATTGGAAAAGTCAATGAACAGTACAAGATGCGCGCCAATAAGCACAGGAACCCACGCAAATTTCAGGAAGGAGATTTGGTTTGGCTACATCTCAGGAAGGAAAGGTTTCCAAATCACAGGAAAAATAAATTGATGCCTAGATGTGACGGGCCATTCAAAATTTTGAAGAAAGTTGGTGATAACGCTTATCAACTTGAGCTACCAGGTGAATATGGGGTTCATGCTACTTTTAACATTGGTGATTTATCTCCATATATACCTGATGAACAACTTCGAAGTTTGAGGTCAAACTCTTTTGAAGAAGGGGAGGATGATACAAGTGCGAGTATCAGTGATATTAATTATATTAATAAAATAAGTGATGGCAACTTCGACGATGGTGATATCAATGGTGATAATATCAATAGTGCCAATGGTGATATCAATGGTGATATCAAGAATGCCAATGGTAAGGATGCAACTATAGGTGAAATAATTGCTTATGGAAATATCAACCATATGGGTGCATCAAGGGTAGGGATTTGCGTGTGCATGGTCACATGTCAATAATATGGCACGCAAATCAAGGCAAAAATGGTGGATTTGGGGAACAAGATGGTTTTTGCCTATGAGTTTTTTTTCCCACAAGGTTTTTCTCATTTTTGGCATTGAGTCTTTTAATTCTTGGTGAGTCTTGATCATCATAATTATGCTAAAATACATGGAAGACAGATTCTTGAAGGTTTATTGATTAAAAGATTGGATCTTGAACCATCTCTTGAAATTCTTGAAGAAATCTTGAAAAATTGCGCAAATTTGTGACGAAGCTTCTTGCGAGTTTTTGGACGATTTTCTTGGTTCTTGGGCTCCAAGCAAGTGGCGTGATTTTAGTCTAAATTCTGATGATTATTTTGTTAGTTAGTGAGAGTTTGTTAGACAAGATAAGATCAAGCGCAAGTTGCATGATGAGGTGGCATGCTTATCTTGTTGTGTGTGTGTTGTAGTGGGCCGAATTTCCTACTCTTAGGCATGTTTTTTAGTCTATTTCTATTAGGATTTTGTTGTTGATTATGCCTATAAATAATCTCAACATTAGGATGTAATTAGTTAAGTTGGAATTTGATCTATATCTTAGGTCTAAACTAAGTGCTTGGACTCAAGATAGATTGATAGGGTAGAAAAACGTTGCAAAGGAACACTCACAATGCTTCGTAATTCCGGAAATCCTAGCTTTAGATAGGAACACTCACAATCTAAACTCTAGGGCGTTTTATTGCTTATGTGAACACTCAACACAAACACTAAAACAATGGTGAATAATTGAAGCTTTTAACTCTCAAAATTATCCGGAAACTTTTGAAGAATTTCGTGCAAAAATCTCACACAAAATCACTCGTAAAGCACAATGTGTATTTTTTTTTGTAAACTTGTAATCTGAATTTTATTGAATAAAACATGGGTATTTATAGTACAAATACCTTAGGACTCCTAAAAAATCTTGGATAAACTACCTAAACTATCTAGGAAATAAAATAACTCCTAAAGACACACTAATCCTAGTAAATCCGGCCTTCACAAGATAAACACAAAACTTGATAAGTATGCCACCTCATTATTGTAAGTTGATCTTATCTTGCCTAACAGCTCTATCAAACTAACTAATCAAGAAAATATCCTAACAACTTATCTAAATAACTATTTAACAAGATAATTATCAGATTTTAAACTATCAATTACAAGATAACTTGTTGCCCAAGAACTTGGAAAAATAGCAAAGTACTTGCCATCTTGAACGCCAACTTATACTCGCCAAGTGTTTGAACGCCATCTTACACTTGCCACTGTTGAACGCCAACTTTTGCTTTGTCAATGCTGAATGCCAACTTATAAACCTTCCTTTCCAAGTGTTGAACGCCAAGTGAACGCCTAGCTAGACTTGAACGCCAAGTGAGAACGCCTAGCTAGCCTTGAACGCCAAGTGAACGCCTAGTGGCGTGTGGCTTTATTCAAGTATGAGTGTTATGCAACAATGACCATGAGCTAATCCAAAGCCATGTAACCCAAATGAATGCCACCCTTGAATTTCAGAACGCCACCCTTGAATCTCAGGACGACTTAGAATCAACTCTTTCTCTTCAATGCTTGAATCTGCATCCTGATTAGAGTTGAATAAAAAAAAAAGTTGTTTGTTTACTTGAAAACAAAAAATCCAAAATTTAAGAGTTGGTGATTAAATTCTTTATACTCTTGTGAATTAATTAGTAGCTTTGAGGGTGCTTAGGCTTTAATCAAAGGACTAATTGATCAACCTAAAATTAAGAATCTTGGTGACTTGGTCTTTATAGATTCGAAATTTTAGTTTATTCCCTTGTGAGTTTTTGTTTGCACGAAAATTCACATCAAGGGGTCGCTAAACCTCAAGACCAGTTATTGTTTTCAGTTGTTCATTGAAGACTCGTGCAAGTTTTGGTGTAAAAAGTGATCAAAAAAGGGCAGTAAGCAAAATCGGAAAATCGTGTGAGAAAAATCAGTTTTGAGGGTAACATTGAAGTTGCGATAAATCCGTCGTTACAAAAGTTTTTTGAGCGATTTTTTTTAAAACTAGTTATTTTTCTGTCTAGTTTCCTCATAAAAAATTTCAAAACTTTTCCAGATTGTTTGCTATCTGATCGAAGAGATTATTTGTGAAGTGGTACAAATAGGAACAGTTTTGAGTAGCTTGCGTAGAAATTCAACTGCGATCAATTGGCTTGGAATATATGCATGAAATTTTGGTCGAGTGTTAACAACATATTGAGTAACAACTCCACAAAATTCAGACTTATACGCGTTGTTTACAAGGGGTATGGTCTTCGTACTTTCATCCTAAATTCTAGACAGCTTCAGATGATGGATTGGCATAACAAAGTAGTGTCTGCTCACAACTTGCTCTCGTATTTTCTCCTTCGGAATAAACCAAATTCTTCTAAGTGTCAAGGATTTGGCCATGTAAGAAGTCAATGTGTTAATGATGTAGAAATTTCTTCGGAGCTATATTTAGAACTATTATTGGAAGAGTTGCAAGAAGAGGAGCCGAAACCTTTTATCATCGTCAAAGCTAGAGTTCTACATCATATTCATGAGTTTGACTTAATGTTATCAATGGAAGATGTTATAGTGACTGAAGAAATAGAGGTTCATGCCAATAATGTTTTGCAAGACGTTGAAGTATGTAACGATTTAGGGCATAACGACGAGATTGTAGTGAACAAGCCATCACAACAATCAAGATCAATGGGTTTTTCAGAACATTGTGATATGCTAGATAATGAAACAAAAATAATTACAAATGCTGAAGAATGCAACACACAAACCGACGTAGATAATCAAACAATGTTGATCACAATCAATGAGGAAAAGATTAAATCCATGGAGAATGTGACCAATGATGAATCAAAGATTGATAGTGATATTATTTTTGATGCAATGGAAGAACTTATTGTTGAAGATCAAGTGATCCTAAATCAAGTTGAAGAGATGGTTGGTACAAAACCTACAAGTTTGGATCTTTCGATGATTTATGTTGGTGTCAAACCTTTTGAGTCTGCAAGCCTAAAACATGATTCTATTCTTGGTTTTCAAGGGATTTTGAAAGATGGATTTTTTATTGATTTCCGTAATACATTGAAGAATAATAAACGAGTCTCGAGGATTTCGTTGCAGTCAAACAAATTTTCACTTGATGATATCGTGTTATGGTTGTTTCTAATTATGTGCTTGCTAGGTGACTTTAGATTTGGCATCAAACATACATCACTCGTTCGTTGAATATGGATGGTTGCGTGGATGCTAAAACTTGGGGCAAGTTTTTTTTGAAGAAAGCGAGGATGATACAAGTGTGAATAGAAATAAATTTATACTTGGTCTACAATGATGGAGGATCACGTTCTTGAAAGTTTATTGATTAAATGATTCAATCTAGGACGTTTCTTGGAGCTTCTAAAGATAAAATTCAGTTTTGGAGCAGTGCAGTATGTCTGACTTTGAAGATTTTTCATTGACAACTGGCTTTGAGTTAGAAGGTGTGTGAATATGCGTTAGAAAGATTATTGTATATACTTTCAGGGAAAAATATTTTCAAAATTCAGGAAAATATGCAAGATAATAATGTTGTATTCATTTTTCTGCTCGGTTGTCAAACTGGAAATCAGTTTTTAGTTAGATTTCTTTTATCTAGATTCCAAGTATAGTTAGGATATGTTTTTAGGACGTGTTTAGTGTTTTGTTTTGTGATTTTTATTTTCATAATTTTGTTTGTTAGTTTTTTTTAGAAAGTTTGTTAGGATATTTTCTTGATTAGATAAAGTTTGTTAGAGTTTGTTAGCAAGATAAGATCAAGATGCAATGATGATGTGGCAATCTTATCTTGTGAGTCATTAGGGGTGTGTTTATCTTGTTTTGTGTGTGTATTTTAGTTGATTTTAGCTAGGATTTTGTTGTTGGTTATACCTATAAATAATCTCAACATTAGGTTGTAATTAATTAAGTTTGGAGTTGAATAAAAAAAAGTTTGTTTGTTTACTAGAAAACAAAAATCGGAAATTTAAGAGTTGGTGATTAAATTCTTTATACTTTAGTGATTTAATTAGTAGCTTTGAGGGTGCTTAGGCTTTAATGAAAGGACTAATTGATCAACCTAAAATTAAGAATCTTGGTGACTGGGTCTTTATAGATTCGAAATTTTAGTATATCCCTATGTGAGTTTTTGTTCACACGAAAATTCACATCAGAAATTGAGCGGATCTAAGTTGAATTACTCTAATTATGATCGAGAATTCTATGCAATTGTGAGAGCATTGGATCATTGGTCACATTATCTTAGACCAAAACCGTTTATATTAAATTCCGATCATGAAGCTTTGAAGTTCATCAATGGACAACAAAAGTTGATTATAGGCATGCTAAGTGGGTTGAATTTCTTCAATCCTTCACGTTTTCATCTAAATACAAAGAGGGCAAAACGAACGTTGTGGCGGATGCGTTGTCTAGACGATCTTATTTGCTTGCAATGGTTGATACACGAGTGCTAGGGTTTAAACATATTAAAGAACTCTATGTCACGGATCCAGATTTAGCAAAAGAGATGCAAGTTGCCTCACGAAATTACATGGTCCAGGATGGTTTTCTGTTTCATCACAACAAACTATGTATTCCTTAATGTGGAGTTCGCGAATTACTAGTAAGGGAAGCACACAGTGGCGCTATGGCTGGTCACTTTGGTGTTCATAAGACATTTGATATCCTTAACGAATACTTCTATTGGCCAAAGATGATGGGAGGTGTGCAATCTGTGGTTGCTAGGTGCGCAACTTGCCAAAGATCCGAGTCTACGTATCATAAGGGCTTATACACACCATTACATGTTGCAGATGCACCATGGGACAGTGTAAGCATGGATTTTGTCATTGGTCTACCTAGAACTCAACGAGCCAGAGACTCTATAATGGTAGTGGTGGATCGATTTGCCAAGATGGCACACTTTGTTGCTATGTACAAAACTGCTGATGCACATCATGCTGCTGACTTGTATTTCCGGGAGATTGTGAGATTACATGGGATACCGAGGAGTGTAGTAAGTGACAGGGATTCGAAGTTCTTAAGTCACTTCTGAAAATTACTATGGAAGATGGTTGTTACGAAACTACTCTTTAGTACTTCTCATCATCCACAAACAAATGGTCAGACAGAGGTTACAAACAGAACTCTGGGTATATTGTTGCGTGGTTTAATGAGCAAGACTCAAAAAGATTGGGATATTCGTCTATGTCATGCTGAGTTTGCCTATAATCGTGCTGTATCTTCAAACACAGGCTACTCACCATTCGAAGTTGTCTATGGCATTAATCCATACATGCCAATTGATTTGATTCCTTTAGCAAGGGATGAGATACTCACAGATGCTAAGAAGAGGTTAGAAGTGTTCCAAAAGACTTGTGAAGCTTTGAAGAAACAATTTTCAAAGATGAATGAGGTTTACAGGATACGATCTAACAAAGGGAGGAGACAACATGTATTCAAGCCAGGGGATATGGTATGGATAAACTTAAGGAAAGAACGTTTCCCTCAGAGGCGCAAGAATAAGCTCATGCCAAGAGCAGATGGTCCTTTAGAAGTGCTTGAAGCATATGATGACAATGCTTATAAGATTGATCTGCCTAGTGATTATGGAAATATTAGTGCAACATCCAATATTGGCGACTTATCACCATACTACAATGATGTGAATTTGAGGGAAAATTCTTTTCAAGAGGGGGAGAATGATGTGAATTTGAATGAGGATTCAAGCAAGGTGGACGAATCTATAAGCCTGATGCTTAATCCTATGGGTTTGAATGTGGATAGAAGACAAACATGGGTTACAAGACTCTCATGGGATGTTCCCATAGAGGAATAATAACCTTTGGATGCAAGGAAAGAAAGTAGGGCTAAGTATGTTTGTTTAGCCTATGGGTTTTTTTCCCACTCCACTTGGTAGGGTTTTCCCATATGGTGTTTTATGACTATCTTAGTAAGTCTATGGGTCATGATTGATGGAATCCAGCATGAAGAATAGTTTCTTGAAAGTTTCTTGATTAAAAGATTAGAACTTGAAGCATTTCTTGAAATTTTGAAGAGAATCTTGAAGATGGCGCAAGGACAAAGGCGAGTTCTTGGACGATTTTTGGGAATCTTGGGTTCTCTATATGTCCGGTGATTTTTAGGCTTAATTTTGATAATTATCTTGTTTATTAATTATTTAGTCAAGTTGTTAGGATGATTTCTTGATTAGTTAGTTAGATAGAGTTTGTTAGGAAAGATAAGATCAAAGTGCAAGTTGCATGATGATGTGGCAATCTTATCTTTAGTTTATTGAGCAACTTGCACACAAGTAGGATTTATTTACCTAGCTTGTGCGTGTTTATTTTGTAGATTATAGTTAGGATTTTGTTGTTGATTATACCTATAAATAATCTCAATAATAGGATGTAATTAATTAAATTTTGATTCATTGAAAAAAAAAATCATATCCTAGTTTTGCGTCACTTTATGTGCTGAGGTTTATTCACTAACTTTTTGATTTTGGGTTGAATTACATTGTTAGAACCCTAATTAATTATTCTCTGGATTGGTTTAATTAATTGGCATTCGATCAAGTTATTTGGATCTGATAACTTAAGATTGAATATCTTCGTGAGTTTTGAGTGTTATTTGCGAGTACCACTTAAAATCCACATCAAACACTAAATCTTGATTAACAACTAATTTGAATTAAAGATTTAATTCAACCATGCAACTACAAACAAATTCGAAGTTTAGACATTAAATTCAAGCACGACGTTGATTATAATAGATGTAATTCATGAACGTGAAATCAAAACTTAACTGAATGCTAAGTTAATCATAATTACAACAAATTAAAACTTAAATCAAAACCAAAAATTAAGCAATAATGCCAAAACTCACATTTTTATGTCGCTTGACAAGTCCAATTTAAACTCACCGAATTACCACAGCCACCGCCTTTTAATCTTATGAAGGTTAAGTTTAACGAGTTCGATTGCTGGAATCTTCGTCAAAGTGAAGTTTGGGGCTTTATGATTTTTATTCGGAGAGTACCAAAATACAGTAGAAAGATGAGAGAGAAAGAAGGGAAGAAGAAAAAATGAAATTTGTATTTGGGGTATAGGGAAGTAAAGGAAGGCATGAAAATTAAAGGAAATGCTCTACAATTGAAGAAGTAAACCTCTTTTGCAACGATTAAGATTTTTTATTTTATCAAATTAATTATCTTCCAATGGTTATGGCAAAACCGTTGCTACAGGCATTTCAATAGCTGAAACCCGTTGCAGTTTCTATTCTATTGCAACGACTTTTGCTGAACCATTGCCTTTTCTACTCTATTGCAACGGTTATTATAAAACAGTTGCTAAAGTCATTGCAAAAAGGTTAACCGTTGCAAAAGATGGTTGCAAATGCTTGTTTATCTAGTAGTGTTTCTTCAAACGTCCTATGGGATTGCTAAACTATGAATAATGAACAACGATCTCTTCAATCAACTCATATGCAGCATTAACTTCCTGGTTCATGAATCGACTACTAGCAGCTAAATCAAGCAATGTACGACTCCCATTTCCTAAACCATTATAGAATGACAGGACTAGGAGCCACTTCTCAAGACCGTGATGTGGGAACAATCTCAATAGATCCTTGAACCTCTCCCATGCTTCATACAAAGTCTCTTCTGACTCCTGGTTCAAATTCGTGATCTTACTCCGAAGGGTTGCAGTTCGCTGTGGAGGGTAATATTTTGATGTGGATTTTAAAAGGTACTCTAAAGTTACACTCAAAATTCACGTGAAACCCAATTAAATCTCCACTCCTGGACTAATTTAATTGAAGACTTATTAATCAATACACTGCTGTAATTAATTAACTAGGATCTAAATTTGTTTATCACTCTTAACTCAAAAATTTATGAACAAAAATTTGAGCAAAATTCACGTAAAATTGCACAAGGAATTCATAACTTTCTTTATTGAAAATTTAATGCGTAAAACTTATGTGTTTTACAAGGAATTATCAAGCTTTTTATATAACAACCTAACACTAAGTCCTAACAATTTTCTATGATTCTTAGACTCCTAATTCACGTCTAAAACAAGGCTGAAATTCAGCTTACAAGACTCAGATATGACTCACAGGATAAGGATGCCACATCATCACTGCATCTTGATCGTATCTTGCTTAACAAACTCTAACAACTTATCTAATCAAGAAATAATCCTAACAACTTAACTAAATAATTAATAAACAAGATAATCATCAAATATAATGATGTGAATTTTGTTATAAACAAACGCCACTCACACAAGATAAACTTAGAACACAAATTTGATAAAGCGACGCACCACAAATTCGAAGTCCTAAGGCGAATAATTGTTAGAATTTGATTAAAGCAAAGCACCCTCAAATCCTAAAAACTATCCTCACGTGAGATAAAGCTCAATAGCACCACTCACTCGTCGAATTCCTCACAAGAAATCCTCACAAAATTTGTTTTGACGTGAAACAATGAAACGGAAACAACTTGTGTTTTCAATCAATCTAATCTGATTTTATTGAGGTACTTTACATCCTATTTATAGCTAAACATGTCACACAATATGTGAATATCCTAAAACAAATCCTAACTACCCTAGAATTAAGGTATAAACAAACTAACATTAGGATAACAAAAATCTACTCAAAACCGGATACAAGTCTTGCGCACCAAGCTTGAAATCTGATTTTCTAGCCTAAATCTTAGATATTTTGAGAAACAAATCTAAGGACAATATTATCAACCAACTAACTAAAGTTGACCAAGTCAAACAACACGGAAAACACGTAAATCATCGTTGCCCAAATCTTTCCAAATCTTTCAAAAATCCCGTAATATCACCCGCTATATTTTTCTTTGATTTTTGATGGACTTCCATTTTCAAGAACTTCAAGAAACCTTTTGAGCTTCGATCTTTCTTTCAAGAAACCTCCATTTTCGTGTTCCCCATGCTTGATTCCATCAACCATGACTCATAGACTTAATAAGAAAATCACAAAACACCATATGGGAAAACCCTATCAAGTGAAGTGGGAAGAAAACCCATATAGCTCAACATTCCTAAACTACTAATTTATTCTTGCTTGATTTTTACGTGGGGAAACTTGTGCATGCCACCATGCACACGTAAAAATTTACCCTAGCCAACCCCAAGAGTCTCGTGTCTCCATAAGCCACTAGTTCTCCCATGGTTGCATCTTGCTTTGCACCTTCTACCAAACCATCGAAGTTTTGCTCATTGATATTCGTATCATCCTCCTCTTCTTCAGAAGAGTTTGTCCTCAAACCTCGAAGTTGGTCATCAGGAACATAAGGAGCTAAATCACCAATGTTGAAAGTAGCATGAACTCCATATTCTCTTGGCAACTCTAATTTGTATGCATTGTCCCCCACCTTACTCATGATTTTGAACGGTCCATCACACCGATGCATAAGCTTGTTCTTCCGTTGATTTGGGAACCTTTCCTTTCTCAAATGTAGCCAAACCAAATCCCCTTCCTTGTTAACATGTTGTGACTTGTGTTTGTTTGCTCTTGCCTTGTAAATATCATTTAACTTTTCTATTCTAGCCCTTACTTCTGCGTGAAGCTTCTGCATGTAATCAACCCTTCTGTCTTTGCTCCTTATGCACCAAACTCCCTTTAGGAATACTTACAAAGTCAATTGGCAATTTAGGTTGATTCCATAGACAATTGAAAGGTGGATAGTTTAGTAGCATAAGTGGGTGATCTATTGTAAGCAAACTCAGATGAGCAAGTTCAAATCCCAATCTTTTGTGTGATACCAAAACACGCAAAAGAACTCCTAGAGTGCTTTGTCACCTCTATTTGCCTCTGTTTGAGGATGATAAGATGTGTAAAACAAAAGTTTGTACCTATCAATCTCCAAAGTGACTTCCAGAAGTAACTCATGAACTTTGGTCTCTGCACTTACAATGGTCTTGGAACCCATGTAACCTAATTATATCGCGAAAAATAAAGTCAGCAGCTAATCATAGCATGTCGGTCTTGTTTGTGACATGTGTGTGAAGTGAGCCATCTTGAAACCGATCAACCACTACCATAATTGCATCCTTGCCTCTTGCTGTCCTTGGTAACCCTATAATGAATCCATAGAAATATCCTCCCAAGGTCCTCTGGCACTGACAATGGGGTTGTTGTAGCCTTGATGGAGGCCGCTTTGCTTTTGACAAGTAGCACATTGAGCTATGATAGATTCAACATCGACAATCATCTTTGGCCAGTAAAAATGTTCTCTTACAACATGCATAGTGTCTTTGTTGTATTCCAAAGTGTCCAGCAATGCTCCTCCATGCGCCTCCCTTACTAGTAATTCACGTATTTAGAACACTTTGGTATGCATAATAGATGCCTTTGAACAAAAACCATCATGTAGCACTATGAACTCATAGCAACCCTTTGAAAGTTGCGCCAATAGGGGTCCAAAGTCTCCCTCTTGCTCGTAAACTGGATTATCAACTCTCTAAACCAGTAAGTAATTGAAGTTAAACACCAGCAAAGTCACCCTCTAGCCAAGCATCAGCAACAACATTGGACTTCCCGTTTTGATTTGAAGAAAAGTGAAATGATTGCAAAAATTCAACCCATTTAGCAGTCTGGATTCAACTTTTGTTGACCATTGATGTGCTTCAGCTACATGATCAGAGTGTAGTATGAAGTGATTTGGCCTTAATAATGACTCCAATGATCCAAAGCTCTGATAATTGCATAGAATTCTTTGTCATAAGTAGAATGTTTAATTTAGCACCATTCAATTTCTCACTAAAGTAAGCAAGCATGGTCTCTTCCCTTGGACTAGAACGGCACCAATCCCACCCACTTGCATCCGTCTCAAACCTCAAATCGGTTTAGAAAATCTGGCAAGGTCAGAATGGGTGTGTTACAAAGCAACTCTTGATCAAGTCAAAAGCTTCTTGCGCCCTTTGTCCATTCAAACTTTGGTTATCCTTTTTAAGACATTCGGTCATAGGAGCAACAACAGAGAAAAATTCTTCACAACCTCCATAAAATGAAGCTAACCCATGGAAAGCACGTACTTCTGTCACATTTTTGCACTGGCCATGATTTTATAGCTTCTACCTTGAGGAATCACAGAAACCTCCATTGGCACCAATGTACCCAAGAACGTCACGCTTGGTACATAAAATAGCATTGTTGAGCTTAGCAAGAGCTTTGTGTTCCGTAATGTCCAAAACACACTCCTCAAATGAATATTAGTGATCATTAACACTTGCTATAAAACAAGATATCATCTAAATACCACACACACAATTTCCCAATGTATGGCTTTAAAACTTCGTTCATCAACCTCATAAACGTGCTAGGTGCATTAGTTAAACCAAAAGGCATGACTAACCATTCATAAAGTCCTAGTTTTGTTTTGAAGCCTGTTTTCCACTCGTCACCTTCTTTCATTCGAATTCGATGATAGCCACTTCTTAAATCAATTTTCGAAAACAATTGTGAACCATGTAATTCATCTAGTAAATCGTCCAATCGAGGTATAGGAAACCTATACTTGACGGTGATATTGTTAACTGCCCTTGAATCAATACACATTCACTCCAGTTCGTCTTCTTAGGTACTATAATGTAGGCACCGCACATGGACTCATGACTCTTCGTACGTACCCCCTCTCCATCAATCTCCCAAATCTGCCCTTTGTATCTCCTTTGTTTCCTCCGGATTTGCACATCTTAGCAGCTTGTTAGGAAATTTAGAGACCAGGAATGAAATCAATTGATGCTCAAACCCAATTATTGGTGGAGAACCCGTGGCAATTTCGTTAGGAATACATCCGAAATCATTCAATGGGATGCAAAAACCCTAGGAATCACTGGGGCTTCTCTTGTACCTCCTTGGCTAAACAAACATATAGGAATAGGGGCTGTTTTCATCTCCCTTTCTAAACTCCCTTCCCACCAACTAACCAAAACACCCATAGAAGTTAACATTGTTTAATTAGTTGGGAAAATCATCAAAGGGTTTAATGCAAATATTTCATGGATCTTGCGCAAATAGTCAAACATTTGTTCGCCCAATTAAACTTCACAAAACGGTCATATTGCAAGGTCTACCCATAAGATATGACAAGCATCCATAGGACAAACACACAAAGCACTTGATCCTCAAAGCTTACCCATTAGACGCACTAAAGCAAGCTGTTGGTTTACCTACATCGCTTGTGTTACTAAGCCAATGTAGTTGATGGTTGAGGATGGACCTTGTAGGATTGCGAGCTTTTCCACCAATACTGTAGAGACTACATTGTGCAACTCCCAGTGTCTATGATCAATCACCAAGCTTGCGTGAAACATTACACCTTGTGAAAAAGATTTGTCTCGTGACTCTCCAAAGGTTGCGCCACTTTGGGGATTGTAACAACCCTACGCACAAACCAAGGATTGGCCTTGGTGTTTCTGGTGACCTCCTCGTTTCTTCTTCCATAATTTCAGATTTGGGATAACTTCCTCTCCCCTACTCATACCACTCCTCCTCTTCTTCAAGGTTTCTTCAATTTACCCAATTCGAGTTGTTGTAACCCTTAGCATGAGGACATCTTTTGGATGTGGCCTTGCCCACACTTGAATACAAAAATGCGTGGTCACTACTTGAGGACTTGAAGTTGAACTTTATCCTTGATGATGGGTGTTAGTAACCTTATCAAAGTTTAATTTTGAAGGAAGCAATCACGTTTTTCCTTAGGATCGTAAGTCTTAAAGTATTGCTTTTGGCTTACGCTGCAACTGCTTTTCAAAACTCTTGCAGCCACTCTACCAATTCATCAAAGGTCCAAGTAAGGTTGATTAATTCGACCGTTCTACCATATGTTGTCAATTTAGACCAGCCACAAAACAGCCAACCTTGTGGTCCTCCTTCCTTCTAAGTCACCAAACCATGATCATTTTTCGAACTCCACAAGGATATCGTCAACAGATGTTCTACTTGCTTCAATGTATGCATCTAAATGAAGTGGTTTGTTCGAAATCGTGATGGGAACGACAACCGTTTCCCTCATCTCTCCATCTTTACACTTAGACCTGAAGAGATTTCGACCTACCCTCCTTGCCTTCTTTCCTTTGTAAACCCTACCGTCCATAGACTTGCATAGGAAGTGCAGTTTCAACTCTGCTAATTTGTAGGACTTATGATCTCTTACTCCTTGTAACGAAAAATCCTCTCAAATCTATGATCCAATCTCAAAAAACTTTTCAGGATCCATACCTCCATTAACACTCAGGGATTTCGAGTTTAAAAAGGTTTCGATCATCATCCATTATTCTTCCCTTGCGTTTGTGTCTTGCCTAGGTTCCTCGCGTCACTAGAACTGACGAGTATCCTTTCTTCCTGCTAATCGAACGTGATGATGAGCCATCCTCTTGCTTAGATTTAGTAGGAGTATTCTTCGTTGGAAGCCATTGATTGTCAAGACTTTTCTAAACGAACCTTCAACTGTCGATCTCCCCTTGCATACGCAATTCTTTGACTTGAGCCAAACTCCAAACCCCTTAGTAAATTCTGTGGATGTTCGTCGAGACCACCCTCTTGAGCCATGAAAAATTGATATGATGACACTTGAGATTGAACGAAGTCTCTCAACGGAGCACCAAAAAGTTTGGATGTTGAATTTTGTTATAAACAAAGCCAACTCACACAAGATAAACTTAGAACACAAATTTGATTTTAAAGCGCGCACCACAAATTCGAAGTCCTAAGGCGATAGATATTTGTTTAGAATTTGATTAAAGCAAAGCACCTCAAATCCCTACAAAAAAACTATCCTCACGTGAGAAAAGACTCAATAGTCGCACCACTCATCGTGAATTCTCACAGACAATCGTCACAAATTGTTTTGACGGTGAAACAATGAAACGGAAACAACTTGTGTTTGCAATCAATCTAATATGATTTTTATTGAGGGGACTTTAATCCTATTTATAGCTAAACATGTCACACACTATGTGAATATCCAAAACACAAATCCTAACTACCCTAGAATTAAGTATAAAACAAACTAAACATAGGATAACAAAAATCTATCAAAAACAACGGATACACGTCTTGCGCACCAAGCTTGAAATATTTGATTTTCTAGCCTACATCTAGATATTTGAGAGAAACCAAATCTAGGGGACAAATTACTCAACCCCCAACCCCCCCCCTAACTAAAGTGGACCAGTCAAAACAACATGGAAAACACGTAAATCATCTGTGCCCAATCTTTCCATCTTTTCAAAAATCCCCGTAATATCACCGCTATATTTTTCTTGATTTTTGATGGACTCATTTTCAAGAACTTCAGAAGAAACCTTTGAGCTTCGATCTTTTTCAAGAAACCTCCATTTCGTGTTCCCATGCTTGATTCCATCACATGACTACATAGACTTAATAAGGAAATCACAAAACACCCATATGGGAAAACTATCAAGTGAAGTACAGGGAAGGGGAAAAACCATTATAGCTCAACTTCCTAATCTATAATTTATTCTTGCTTGATTTTACGTGGAGAACACTTGTGCAGCCACCATGCACACGTAAAAATTTACCCTAGCCACCCCATGAGCTCGTGTCTCCATAAGCCACTAGTCTCCCATTGGTTGACTCTTGCTTTGCACCTTCTACCCAACCATCGAAGTTTGCTATTGATTATTCGTCTCATATAATTACTAAAAATAACGAACATACATCTTGATGCCAAAGCATATTGCAAACAATTGTCAAAAATCACACCCCCAATTTCCGTCAGATTTTTGTGCAATTCTTCAGATTTCCAAGAAAATTTCAAGAATGTTTCAAGATCTAATCTTTAAATCAGAAGGGACAACTCTCAAGAATATTATCCTCCATGTATTTTAGCTAATTATGATGATCAAGGACTCCACAAGAAATATAATAATATGTCCAAAATAGAGAAAACCCTATCAGTGAAAGGGAAAAACTCATGGACCAAAACCAACTTGTTCCCGTAACCACCACTGGATCCCGATCCTGTGAGTGATATATACAGTTACTATCGCTTAACATTAATTAATGTTTTTTTTTTTGCCTCACTCAACAGAGTGACCAAAGTATGAATGAATCAATAACAATAGTGTTGGCTATTGAAGCCACCACACTCACTAGAATTTACAGTGTCAACCTTAATCATGTCCACCCGACCTGGGATTTATCCTTAAACAAAACCAATTTGATTTAATATTAGGCTAATGGTAATCCACTAGAAATCATAGGATATCTCACTGTACCCCAATTCAAATCATTCTCCCTGGTTGTGATAAGAATTTGTCCTCAAATTCACGTCATCCCCAACATGGAATAAGGGAATCACCACTTGTGCAAATTTTGATTCGCAATTAAAAGCCATATCAGAACATTGAACAAAACTGATTGTTTGGACAATCACCTTTTTCACCTTCATGATTCTTGAACTAACCCCTTTCTGCATCAATTCATCAATCTGGCGTGTGGACGTCTTTAGGATGCCTCAGGATCACTTATAGATGCCGGTTTATTAGGAAGTTGCGCTGTGCCAGGTATAAAGTAAATTGCATGTTCAATTCTCTGATTGGGGCTAGGTCATCAACAATTCATTAGGAAACACATTTGCCAATTCTTTAGCCAAGGGGGAGGGCAAATCTCTTGATACTTTATTGATGTGCTTCCTTTACAAATAGAATCAAATGCAGGGTTTCCATTGCTCTACCTTCTTCTTAAATCCTTACCAGAAAGGAATTAAACTGGTTTGTTCTGGTCCTTTCCTGTAGAGGGAGTCAATGGTGGAGATTGATTTCTTTTCTTATCTTACAAACTGAGTATACATTCGCTTCTCCATTGTGTTGTACCTTCCTATATTATTGCCATGTCTTTCCTTTTAGGACCAATGACACACAGTTATAAGCACAAACATCACACCCAAAATCCGTTATTTGCTACAGGCCAAATGGGAAATTGATCAGTGCTTGTTGTACTTTCAATCCCTTTTGTATCATCAAGCCATTAAATTTTAAGGACTAGTTATGGTCTCTATGTGTCAATTTCAACCTCTTTACCAGATCTTTGATGGTACCATTTTGCAGGATCCGGTGTCAACGATTAAATTGCATTGGTAGGAGGGGACCAATTTTGCGGACAGTGAAATAGAATTTCCCTCTGCGTTGATGTGGTTTCCACAGCTGTATGCAATGCTCTTCTAACCATAAAAAGCTCGCCACCCGGTAGCAATGGAGGCTGATTACCATTCTAGGGTTCTTCATCGAATCCTTTCCCTCTCTGATTTGACTGATGTCCTCCTCAATTAGACCCACATTGATAAATTTCTTCCTAGTGCCATAATCTGGTTGTTCACATCGCCTAATGTGCGTTTGAGGTATAGAGCCGAAGCAATATGACAATAACCTGACATTTAAACATCTCTTGCGTTCTTCATATTTCCTTTGACACTACCTTTTTTTGGTTTGTCTACCCTTGAAGGACTTATGGAGTTGCAGGGGGGGGTATGGTTATGTTGTGGGTCTGATTTGTTTTGCCATTTTACTATAGCAGTGGTTTTGATTTCTACCAGCGAAAGCAGAAATTTCGTGTGCGTGTCCCCCTTCATAGGTTTTTTCACTTTTAAAGCCAATTTGCAGAGATCATCAAAAGTATGATATTGAGCCAGATCGAGCTACTTATCAGTTATTTTTGTTTAAGCCTTTCATTAAATCTTGCCATCTTCATTATGTTCTCGTTCCTCCAAATCAAAAGAAAAAGAAACCTTTCAAAATCTGAAATATAATCATGCACCACTCATAGTGCCTGATATAGAAGAGTCAGCTTGAACATAATTCTGCTGATCACCAAGTCAAACGAACATATTTTGCACGCCAATTTCTTCTTGAGTGAGACCAGGTACAAATTTGGCTGTGTTTTGGCGGTTTTCTCTTGGCTTTAATGCCCCCCCCCTCATACCACAATCCTACAGTTTGGTAAGTCATGATTAAAGCAATTTTAAAGGTTCGTTTATCATCAAAACTATATACTCAGCAATCTTCTCACACTGGTCTTTACCATTACAATGTATTCATCTGGGAAAACTGGCCAATGGAGTCATCAAGTTTAATGCCAAGACAATCAAACTTTGCCGTTTTGGCGACAAATTTTTATGGGATTCGTACAGGAAGAAGACGAGTGAGAACCTCATACATCATCATCGTTCCCCCGTAAATAATGCACCATATGAGGATCAAATTTCGCTGGAAGTCACAAGCCAAAACTTCAATGCGAACTGTATCCCGGTTTGTCTCACTTCCATCGCCTCTAATTTAGTCATCATGTCTTGAATTAATTGCTGTCAAATTTGATTCCCCATGAGGATCGAAAAAAATTTTGAGCTCTGTACCAATTGATGGGATTTAAGTGCGTTGACTCTCAAAGTTACACTCAAAATTATGTGAAATCCAATTAAAGCTCCACTCCTGGACTAAGTAAATTGAAGACTTATTAATCAATACACTACTGTAATTAATTAACTAGGATCTAAATTGTTTTCACTCTTGACTCACAAATTTATGAAGAAAAACTTGTGCCCCAAAATTCACGCAAAATTGCACAAGGAATTCATAACTTCTTTATGAAAATTAAGTGAACCACTTATTATTTTACAGGGAATTCAAGCTATTTATGTAACAACCTAAGCTAAGTCCTCACAATTTTCTAAGACTTTAGACCTCCTAATTCACGTCTAAAAACAAAGGCTGAAATTCAGCTCACAAGACTCAAAATACGAATCATAAAATACAGAATGCCAACATCATCACGTACTCTTGATCGTATCTGCTTAACAAACTCTAACAACTACTAATCAAGAATATCTCATACAACACTTAAATAAAAATCTACTAAACAGAGATACTCATCAGATTTAATAATAAAAACACGAAATAATCTTGATGCCCAAGATTCCCGGAAAATCGTCAAAAATCACACCACCAATTTCCGTAATTTTTGCGCGAATTCTTCAAGATTAACAAGAAAACGTCAAGAATGTTTCAAGATAAATACTTTATCAAGAAAGAAAACTTCAAGAATCTATCCTCCATGTATTTTAGCATCCATAGTGATGATGATCAAGACTCCAAACAAATAATAAAATGATGTCCACAATGAGAAAACCCTATCAAGTGAAAGGGAAGAAGAACAAAATCATGGACCAAACAAACTTGTTCCCTGTAACCCACCGTTGTGATCCAATCCTGTGAGTGCATAATAGAGTTACATCACTTACTTAACTAATGGCTCACTCCACCCAGTGAAAAGTAATTCATGATACAATAACTATAGATGTTGGCCAGGAAGCCACCACCATCACTAGAATTTACAGTGTTCAACCTTAATCATTGTCACCCATACACTGTGATTATCCAACAAAAGTCAATGGGATTTAATATTAGGCTATTGGTTAATCCATATTTTGGTTATCATAGGATATCTCATCTTGCTACCCAAATTCACATCTATTTCCTTGAAATGCAAGAGCCAACTTCATTCCCACTGTTGAAGTTATCCATATTAAGAGTGTTCAACTAATTGCGAGCCTTGTCGTTTCAATGAGAACAGGAACATAATTCTTTCTAATGAGTCCTGAGAGACTCACCTACTTGTGTACCCAACAATACGGAGGATAATTATTCAATTGTACATCGGATCCTCCATGAAAGTTCCTGCAAACTGATTCCTTTCCATCATGTCACCAGACTAGCTTCAGTTCAAATTATTTAGAGGCTCAGTAAAGAGAGAACTGATAACCACACCAACTGTTGCAAAATCTGGGATTGGGATAATCATTCAATGATCGGCTTGCGGCCGGCAAGACTGCATATTCATGGGGTCGTTAGTTATTTAAACCGTGATTCTGCCATTGTTCCCTACAGACATTACAGAGATGTTTCAAATCAGAAAATGTTGTGACAAATCTTATAGTACCCTTAAGAAAGGAACTAAAATCTCCGCCAATCTCCCACTTCCTCTTATGACACGCTTAGGCAATGACCGTTGGTTCTCAGGACCAATACAAAACCGACATGCAAACGAGAGTACCTGCATAAAAAACGAAACTGTAAGATATCTATAAGAATGTTCAAAGAAAAGTGGGTTCCTTCAGACGAATAAAAATAATAAAAATAGACAAAATAACCCGTTTAGTAGAAATTTTTTTTAAATATATTGCCGCCCAACAACGGCGAACCAAAATGAATGGGATAGTCTTATACCTATAACAAATCATCCGACTGATTCTTCACATCAGTCGGTTCGGGAGCTCCCCAGCCGAAGGCGAGCGAGGTTCTCTGCCCCCGCGGGGGGAACCTCTACCTAACTTTTACAAATATTTGCCGCGTAGTAAGGGGGTGTTGAAGCGGTTGTGGGACTAAGGAGCTAATGACTATAGGAAAGGAATTATTAAAACACAATAAATATTTAGAACTAAGCCTAGGACATCGGTCCCTACAGATCAACTAATGGAATTGTGTCACAATTATAATTAACACAGACGTTATTGGACTTCCTGAACTAAGGCTCTCTAATTCTCTCGAAACTAGTGTACTTCAAAACTCTTCTAATGGCCTCTCGCCACTTAGACATGCAGTTGCGCGCTGATTGAGTAAATTGTGAGTCGTGGAATTGTGGATCAATCTACCTCTCGGCATCGTTTCGACAATATCTAACATCCAATAGGACAAGCCATGCGCAAGGAATAACAGAAACGACTAAGACTAACGTAGCACAATAGGATCAAGAACCAAGCAACAAGAAAAGAATGCAATTGCAAGAACAAAACATGTAGGAAACGAATCCAGAGTCCCCGAGCAAATACAAACAAAAACGTAACTAGAAGACATGATTAAAACTTAATAAATAATTAAAATCTATCAAACTAGTCAAGAAAATAAAAATAGGGACAAAAACAAATAACAAAAACTAAAACTAAACCAGGAATTAAAAACAAAACTAAAAAAAAAAATAAAACAAGGAATACTGATGAGATAGAAGGCATTAATGTTCACAACCTACCTAGGAGAGAGAGAAAACATGGGCTAAAAGCCTAGAGTTTTTGATTAATGAATTTCATAATAGGTTTAGGAGAAAAAAGGATGAATACTAAGCCCAAAATAGAGGAAAAATCAAGCCATAGGAAGAAAGGGCTTCGGGAAGAAGCAAACCCGACATAGAACACCGAGCGTCCGGCACATGACCAGGGAGAACTGCACAGGGGGTGTGTTGCTTCGTTTTTCTCGCTCGATTTCTTCTAATTTCTTCTTTAATTGCTTCATAAGGCTCCTAAACTTTAGCACGAATTCCCAAAAGACTTCAAATTTTCCACGAACTATTCAAATGCTCAAAAGGCTTGCGGAAAACACGAGATCATCGATTCCTGCAAATTCTATAAAAGGAACACAACAAAGCACCGAAATGAGCGAAAGTAGTAGAAAGGGCTCAAAAAGAGCACCATAGAGCTAAAAAAATAAACTAGGAACAGGGGTAAAGATGACTTCAAATATTAAGTTACTAGGAAGTACAATTAATCATACATACACCAAAAGGAAATTAACAAAAAAACAAACAAAATCAAAGATACTCAAAAGTAAATTTAACACATACGATGCCAATTAGCATGCGGAAGGGAAACACCGAGAAGTTGTTTGCAGCTTTAATTTTGACTATTAAATCATTTAAAGGAAAAAGAATGGCATTGACATGAGATATTATCAAATTAAATGTGTCGGAACAACCTTGAATTTCTTCAACAATTCAAACAACAGAGTCGGTTAATATTTCTACATTGAGGCGCAGAAAATAGTGTATGCGGATTTGAAACACACAATTACGAAGTTAAGGGTTAGGATAATATCCATAACCAACAACAACAGTAAACACAACGGGGAAAAAAAAAAGAACAAACCTATGCAAAAGAATGTGAAACCTTAACCAAAAGGGAAATCGTAACCGAAATGACAACTCATAAACCTTGATGAAACACGGATAAAAAAGCATCAATCAGCAATTTACATGATCTTATTAAATCCATTAAAAATTAAAATGTGCAAAAGATCAAAACCTCTAACATGAACATGAAACAAGAACATAGCATGGAAAAAAAGTCAAAGATGTATTTCTCTCAACAGAAATCGTACCTTTTATATCACGATCAGTGAAACCAACCTTTCAGAGCTCCATATGTTGCTGTTTCATTTGCCTTGATTACTGGGACCACTACACCCAAAATCAAATTACCAAAAAGGTTACAAACCAAAAACTACATTCAACAAACGAATCCCACTAAAATATAGGCACAAAATCAAAAATTAAACAGCCTTTAAAAGCGACTAGTACATAAAAGCCACCCAAGATCTGAAATATTTAGAAACAGTTAAAATAAAAAATTACTCACTGTAATTATAA